>MVGT01004039.1:581983-639816 GCA_002174775.1 Macleaya cordata | reverse complement strand
ATATAAATTTTGTTCAAATCCGATTTATATTTTGAAAGTTATGGTCATTTTTATGTTAAAATTCATTAATTGGGATTTGCTAACGTGCACCGTCATTATTCAACAGATGGGTTTTTCGTCTTTTTACATCGCGCTAACGTGTGCCGAGGACTGTCCTTACATGAAAAAAAAGCATGTCCTCTACTTCAATTTTTTTCCCATGCAAGGGCATCCTACTCATTTTTCGATAATTTAAAATATATTGATAAATGATCTTCTATCACTTTTTAAATTAAAAGAACGCATTCACAAATTAGTAACTGTCATATGATTGCGTCCCTATAATGAAAAAATTGTCAAAACTTTGTGTGAAAACATGGTGTCAAGATTTTGACTTATGATAAAAAAATTTCCCAAATAATCTAATTTTATGAAAAATTCTAAAAATATAAAAAAAAAATCATTTTGAAAAGCATAATTTAACCATTTTATTTTGTAATAAATAGGGAACAAAAAAGAGAAGTTAAGGTTGGTGCATAATCCATTTATTACACTCCACAAGTTTATGTAGAAAACATGTACCCTCAATTAAAATATAGTTGAGAGGCTATCTTTATAATCAGAAATAATTTTAGGACAGATGGTTTTACAAAAGTGGTGCCAGATGCAGGGACGGAGCCACATATAGACCCACGGTGCCATGGCCACCCCTAGGTTTTTGAATTTATCTTTAGTACTTTAGTGATTGTTTACATGTAAGGCTAAATTTTTGTGATTTTAACCTAATGACCACCTTTGAAAAACTCTATTATTTCTTTGGCCACCTTTATCTTGAGATCCAGGCTCCGCCCTTGGCCAAACGCTTATGTTGCAAGGTGGGACCTATTACTTTTCCTTCTCAAAAGTATTTTAAAAGAGTTTCCAACATACATGAATTAACCATACCATATAAACATCGGGCACAAATTTTGTAACTTGGTCCGTCCAAGCAATACTCTTTTGTAATTCAACAACTTATATTAGCTTATTTAATTCAAAACTCATTGTAGCGTCATGGGCCTCATCGCGTGTATATCGCTTTATCTTTCCGCGTTTTGGCAGAGTTTGGCTTCCACAAGAAATCATTAAAAAAGGAAACCAAAAGTATTTATTAGATCCGGGTCCGAAGGCAATGTTTCATTCATTGCTTTCCCCTGCAAAAGCAAAGAAAAGGACAAAGACGCGTCAAAAAACGCGTTGAGGTCTCTCTCCTTACTATATCAACCAAACAGAACCCAAAAAATCCATATAACAAACTCGCAACGATATAGAGTTTTAGAGAGAGAAAGTGAGTTTTAGAGAGAGAAGTGAGAGGAAAAAATGAGCAGTAAGAAATTCTCAGTTGGTTTGGAAAATATGGAGGAGGTTGAGAGAGTGTTCAATCGATTCGATGCGAATGGAGATGGAAAGATTTCATCGACAGAGCTCGGAGATGTATTAAAAGCACTCGGATCTGAAACATCGGCGGAGGAATTGAAACAAATGATGGATGAGATCGATACAGATGGTGATGGATTCATAGATCTGAAAGAATTTGCTGATTTTCATCGTGGTGGATCTAATGGTAACGGAAGTGTACAAGATGGAATCCAAGAGTTGAAAGATGCATTCGAGATGTATGATAAGGATAAAAATGGATTGATTTCTGCAAGTGAGTTGCATATGGTGTTGAAGAGTTTGGGAGAAAAATGTTCTGTTCATGATTGTTCAAGGATGATTAGCTCTGTTGATGCTGATGGTGATGGTTGCGTTAATTTCCAGGAGTTCAAGAAGATGATGACTAACGGTAGTAAACAGTAAAAAAAGCTTCTTCTTCTACTTCTCCTTCAACTTCTTCAATCTTGATCTTTCTCTGTAGTTAGTTTTTAGGGTTTTTTTTTCAAGAATCTAATGGATGACGATGATGATGAAAGGTTAATACACCGATGCTTATCTGTATGTGTGATACATGAAATCGTTTCTTTTACTTTTAGTTTACTGGAAAAGGACTTGTTAGGTTTTCGATATCGATTTTGATTTCGATTGCCGTCCTTCTTGTCGTTCATAAAAGGTCTTTACTGTTCTTCTTCTTTTGTAATATTTGACTGACTATTGATTCTTAGCGTTGAATGGGGATCTGATATTACCAGTTGTAATGAAAGCATCTTTTTATTACAGAAATCAGAATGATCTTCACTTTTCAATCTAGATCTAAAAAATTTGATTGTCTAAAATTAAATTTTGATTATTGCCTTTTTGGTTCTTTTTTCTTTGAACGATGACTGATTGATTATTTTGGCCTGTTTTTGTTGACCGATCTGTACTTGCTAAATAAGAAGGATCTGTACTTGCTAAATAAGAAGGCAGGCTATTGACTTCCATCCAAATTTGCATAATGATATGTTCATTTTAAAATAAATTATTTTTAACAAAGTAAGCGCACAAAGTGTATTTTAAATCACTCCAAAGATTTTTATTTTTTATTTTTTTTTAAGGGGACTGTTGGGGAGGTTTGATAATACCACACAGTGAACCCACTTGGCTTAGTTAAATTTTTTGTCAAAATTTTGGAATAATGGTAGAATGCCCCCACAAAGTGTGGTATTCTAGCACCACACTCCAATCATAAGACAAACTCCCTCATCATTTGAATGGAAAATGCAAATCTTACTGCAAAGTTATCTCATCATTCCCAAATAATCTCACGTAATTTGCGTTATTTTTAAATTTATTTTTAAATTAACGCAAATACTCTCCTCAATAATCTTCTTGGATTACGAGAAAAAAACGTGATTTCCAAGTGAGGATCGTGAACCTGCATCACTCTTTGAGGTCTCGCAAATCCTCTGTCCCCATTTATTTCTAATAACTTTTAAGAAAGTAATACAAATGGGGACAGAGGATTTGCAAATTAAACACTGATTCTCAAGAGTGAAATTTTATTTTCAAACATTACTAGTAGGGGTATATGATTTTGTTTACCGAAAAGCCTACAAATTTTTTTTTACCGAATCTAGTGGATGTATATCACTTTGAGATGGATGCGAATCGCAAGGGTATTTAAAAAATAGTTCTATTGTTAGAATAGTTTTCGATAGGAAATTATGTAAGATTTTGCTGTAAGTTTAGCATTATCCTGATTTTTAAGAATTGTAAATAAGTCGTTCATCATCTGATTAATACCATGAGACCCTCCTAGCCTGTGCAGCTCATATGGATGGTCTCCTCATCATAAAAATCATTTTTATCAAAATTTATTTCAGTTCTAAAGCATATAACAAAATCAGTAAGTCTTTATAAGTCTTTTTTTTAAGGGGCTGGAAGTTTTACAATAATATGATATTTGGTGAGAAACAGAAACTACCACACAAAAGCTGCACAAACTAATGTGACCATCGTGGGTGCAACAATCCCCGTCGCACACGCACACTATACATGAGTCAAACCTTAACAAAACCTAAATCCACGACCTTAGTCTAAGATGCGCCATGTGGTGTTCTACACACTTGGCAATACCTTCTTCAAGCTACGCCTCTGCAACTCACCTTCACAGATCTGTACCAACCACTACCAGCACCAACTGTTTCAAAATTTTAAAGCTTTTTCCATCTTAAATACTCCAGTTGAAAAATACCCATTAAAAGAAATCGAATTTCAGTACAACAATTCAATCGAATACCACCATTTTAGCCATCTCTTACAGAACTGTCTAGACAATGGAGATGTTCTGTCAGGCTCTTCAATCCATACCCATCTCATAAAATTGAACCCAAATGGCTTTATCTCCATCTGGAACAAACTTCTCAATCTCTACTGCAAATCCAAGCAAATTCAGCGTTCTCTTCAACTGTTTGAAGAAATGCCTCAAAGAGATGTAGTGTCTTTCAATACGATAATTTCGACTTCTTTTCGTTGTAATCGTGGCCTTTTCGAAGGTCTAAAACTTTTCTCCAAGATGAAAAGAGAGAATATTGGGCCCAACCATATTACATTATCTGTATTAATTGGTGCTTGTTCTTCAACCAGTATGAACTTGGTAACACTAGTTCATGGCCAAGCAATTCGATATGGGTTCAATTCTGATCACTTCGTGGGAAGTGCATTAGTCGATACTTACGCGAAGCAAATGAGATTAGAGGAAGCTATTTGTGCATTTGACGAAATAGTTGAATTGGATTTGGTTTCGTGGAATATAATGATCGATAGTTTTGTACGTAATGGCTGTAAAGAACAAGCATTGAAAATCTTCTCGAGCTTACGAAATGAGGGTGTAGAATTCGATAGCTTCACTTTGTCAAGCATGACGAAAACATGTTCGGATTCGAGAGATTTGAATAGAGGAATGGAGATCCATGGATGTGTGATAAAAGCAGGGTTGACTTCTGAAACACCAACCAGCAATGCACTTATCACAATGTACTCGAAATGCGAAGAAGGGATGAATTCTGCAACGAAAGTTTTCGAAGGGATTCAGGCACCTAACATTATCTCCTGGACCGCAATTATTGCTGGGTTCATGCAAAATGGGCAAAATGAGGAAGCAATTAGGTTTTATAGGAGAATGTTGAGAGCAGGGATGAAGGAAAATGAGTTTAGCTTTGCTAGTATTCTTCCTGCTTACAGTAGTTTAGCAAGCTTAGAGCAAGGAATGCAAGTTCATGCCAGGATAACGAAATCACGGTTTGAGTCGGATATTTCTGTGGGAAATGCTCTTATTGATATGTATTTCAAGTGCGGAAGCTTACTAGATGCTAAAATGGTGTTCGAAACCATGGCAAACCGTGATGTAGTTTCTTGGACAGTGATGATTACTGGATTTGGCCAGCATGGGGAGGGAAACGAAGCTCTAGAAATCCTGAAAACAATGACAAGTGAAGGATTTAAGCCAGATGATGTTACGTTTCTTGGAGGCTTATCTGCATGTAGCCATTGTGGTCTTGTTGATGAAGGGCTTCAGATTTTTCGATCCATGATAGATTTATATGGTATTAAACCTAGGAGGGAACATTTGGCTTGTGTTATTGATATGTTGGGTAGGGCTGGGAGGTTGGAGGAAGCAGAGATATTTATTGAAGATATGGGGTTAGGATCAGAAGCATTTGTATGGGAAGCATTGCTTGGTGCTTGTAGGATTCATGGAGAGATGGAACTGGGACAAAGAGCGGCGGAGAAGATTATGGAATTAGAACCGAAAAGAAATGGACCCTATATGTTATTATCAAATATATATGCTGATAGGGGATTATGGGAGGATAAGGAAAAGGTGAGGGAGAGCTTCGGATTGAGTGGGTTGAAAAAAAAGGCTGGACGCAGTTGGGTTACATTTTAGACTTTGATCTTGAAGACTAAGAACAGCTGAAAAAAAAAAATTGATCTTCGTCAATGAATTAGAGTTGTATTGTAAAAGAGTGAGGAAACTTTGGGTATGAGCTGAAACAAGTTAGATTCACAGTGACTTTTTTCACCCAAAATGCAGGACTGGAGCTCATAAAAATAATGAATGGTCTTCCAAGAAAAAACCCTGAATGAGATGAGACTCTTCCATGTACAGACCTCATGATGTTATTCTGACACCCTAAGCACTCCCCAATACTTCATTAGGTAAAACTAAAGGAGGACCAGATCAAGTAATCCTAGAACAAACATTCAATCAAGCAAGTCTATATGAGCTCAACCTCATTTCTAATAATACTAGTAAGAGTTCAATAATAACAAAAAATTTGGGTTCTCTTGCCCTGGGAAATCGAGGAGTTGGGAGTTTCTCCTCAATCGAAAATGTGCCTTGTTTATTTGAACTTTGAAGAGACCAGAAAATCAAACCTTGTTTATTTGAAGCCAATTGTTTATGCACTCAGGGTGGTATGAATGCTTGCATGACAGCATAGTCAGCGTCTCGCCGTCATCATATTCCAATCGGCAAATGACACACCTGCAACATGCTCATGCAAATTAAGTAATCTCATTACCACGGTCACGTTGAAAATGAGAAGGGTAAAGGTACTTACTGATCGGTGCTACCATCCTGATCGTCCTGTGCTTTGTAACTTATTGAAGGAAGCGCAGCAATTGTATCTGATGAAAGTCCTCTACTTTCAGTTCCAACTACTTCACCCAACGCAAGCAATTCCTGTAATAATAGAACCATTTTTCATAAAACAAAACCCACTTTACAAGCTCATAAAGGGCACCAGTAACCAAACTGTAGTGTACCTCATATGACAGTTCATCTGGATCTAACTCTTCATAGGACACCTGAAAACATTAAAAAAAAAAAAACTTGATGCATAATTGCAGGGCTTCATTAAAACAAAGAACTGTAGGTGCTAGAGATTAGCTTGTCTGTAGGAGTCTAAGCTTATTGCAAAAGGTATGAATTGAGTCCAGTTTGAAGTACATAGAGAGAAAGGAAGATCCAATTTGAACTTTGATGGGTAGATTTCTTGGTGATCAAAGTGCAGAAGGTATTCAGTGTCGTCAAGGCTAATTGTATTAAAATTCTATCAAAGGATCTTTTGTAGAGAGTGTTTTCTAGGATGGAGATTATTCCTTTAATCATTTTACACAGGTATTGTAGCGATTATCTGCTTCTCACAGTTAACTTTAAATTAACAACATTTTTTTCTTCCTCAATTCGTGAAGCCAGAATCTGCCTCATCAATGAACATAAATAATCTTTCCTTCACATCTAACTGCACATAGATCTCTTTGATTGTGTTTCATACATCAGCTCCCGAGAGACTTCAAGTTCCATTGGCCTTTTATCTATAAATAGCTCCTTTTCCCTTCCAGTAAGACTCTTACTGCTGTTTACGTCTCCTCATATCATGATTGCACCTTCTTCTCTTCTAACACTACAATCCTTGTCTAAGGTTTCTGCAACCTCTATGCATTGCGATGTCGAATCATGATCACTTAATTTCTTCCTTGTATTCCCATGTAACTTATCCAAAATTCTCCATGTTACGGCGTCTGGGGCCAAACCATTCTTTCTCATCTCTCCTAGAATCTGGTAAGCTTCTTTCTTCTGACCTAACTTACAAGCTTTATCCATCAGAATGTTATAATTCACAATATTCGGAGAAACACCACAGTCAACCAGTTCATATAAGAAATCACATGCCTCATTGAATTTATCCGAACTGCATAACCCTTTCAGAATTGCTGCATAAACAAAATCATCATGGATTTTCGATGGCCAAACCACATCATCCCAAAACCTCTTAGCTTCATCTATTTTGTTAGATCCACATAACCCCTCAATCATTATAGTGTATGTTGTACTGTTAACAACCATGCCATCATTCACCACGTCGTTAAAAATTCCCATTGCCTCATCAACCTTCTGTAGTTTGCATAAACCACGAAGAACTGCATTATAAGTCACAACACCTGGCGTAAGACCCTTTTCAGGCATTTTTACACGCAACAAATGAAAGGCTTCGTCTATTTTTCCATCGTTCAATAGACCAGAAATAACAGTTGTGAAGGTCACAGCATCTGGAGCACAGAGATTCCCCATTAACATATCATTAAGAACTTTTAAAGCTTCATCAACTCTTTTCATTTTGCAGAATCCATTTACAATGGTGTTGAGAGTAACCACATCAGGCTGGCATTGGTTCTGAAGCATCGATACGAGTACGTTAAGAAGCTCACTCGGATTATTCATATTACAGAGTGCTCTTAAGAATATATTGTAGATTCGAGTCCTGTCTATTCTTTCTTTGTTCAACATAAATTCGAGTAGATCCTTGGCCTTGCATATATCGGATTCTCTGCAAAGAGCCTCTACTAAGACTTTGTATGTAGGCTCTGAAGGAGAGTACCCAAATTCAATCCCTTCTTTATACAACTGATAAGCTCTCATGCAACCTCCATCTTTGCTAAGACCATGGACTATAGAATTATACGAAACAAAACTCGGAAAAAATCCTTTCTTTTTCATTATATAAACAATCCTTGATGCTCCATGATTTTTCCCAGCTCTGCAAAGAGAATCTATCATCTGCCCATAAGCAAATTCCTCATTTACACTCTTCCCTTGGGGCATCTCATCAGCAATTCTAAACACTTCATGGAAGAACCCTTCTCTACACAAGGAATCAATCAAATTAGCAAAAGCTGCGTTATTAACAGACAGGTCTGTTTCGTCAATCATCTTCTCCCAAAGCTGATTCATTAATTCCCTATACTCTTCAACATTTCGCTTCCTTAAAACACCTTTTAATAAAACACTGTATGTCAGTGAATTGGGCGCAACCCCATTCTCAGACATTTCATCAAACACACTTTGAGCAAAACCTAATTCTCCAATTCTGCAAAATCCATTGATAAGAGTAGTGTAAGAAATGGAATTGGGAGAATGACCCCTGCTTTTCATGTCGAAGAACAATCGATGGGCTTCATTGGGTTGATTAAAAGAGCAAAATTGACCAATCAGACGGTTGTAATTGATCAAAGAAGGAACAAATTCAGGTTTTACAGCGATCAAACTACGAACAACACGTAAAGTTTGTTGAGGAGTTTTGGCATCAAGAAGACGAGCAATGAGGACATTACAAGTACGTTCATCAGGAACAGAATGGGAATTAATGGAAAGAAGAAGACGATTGTGGGCTTCTGAGAAACGATTGGAATTGCAGAGAGCGTGAATTATGCTATTGAGGTTTAAGGAATCAGGACGATAGCCATGGAGACGGAGGTTATCAAGAAGGAGAAGAGCTTCGTCTACTTTTCCTTCTTTAGTGCAGAGGTTGTGGATTTTTCTGGTCCAATGTACTCTGTTTGTTATGCTTTCTTCTTCTTCATGTTTTTCTTCTACTTGTTGATTGTTAGAGAGATGGGTTTGTTGTTGTTGAGAGGTCTTAGTGTTTGTGTTGAAGAAAGCAAAGAAGGGTTTTGGGATGATTAGATGATCCTTTGATCTTCGCACTGAATTCAGAAACATTTGTGTTTCTCTCTCTACTCTAGTTCATATTGTTTGAACCTTGAGCTTCAGAGTAATTAGAACAGAGTGGTAAACATTTGTGATGCAACTAATGCTTGGTACACCTATGATTAGCATGCAAATTTTTGTACATCATTGTAATTGCACAAGGGGATTGATATTTCATCCCCTTCTTTACTAATTTTGTAGACCCCAAAATAAAGATTCTACAAAATAGTATGCTACTCTGTGGTTCTATAAACTCGACAAGCTACTTTATGATTGTATTGTTAGTTCTACAGAATTGACAAGTTATTATGTATTGTTGGGTTTACGAAACTGAATGTTTAGTGGGCTGAATTAGTAAAAAGGTGAGTTGAAGGTCAATTCCCCTTGCATAATACAAATTTTTACAGTTCCAAATTTATTATTGCTCCATAACACATTTAAGACTTTGCTATCACAAACTAGCTGAAAGAAAATGCAAATTCAAACCTACAACTGCTTGACAAGTTAGTTGGTACCCCTCTTTACTGGGTTGAGGGGATCAACCTTACAGTTGTGGTATTGCCGTGTAAGTTTGTTCAATGTAATTAAGTTGGCTTCTCTTCGTCTGTTGATGGCAACATTTCTGCATGGTGTCTGACCCTTCTTTCTTCGTATGTTCATATGACGATTTTTCTACGCTTCTAATACACTTATTATTGATTGTGCATCTACGCCTACTTATTGTAATTGGGCAATAGTCTCATCTACTAAAAAAATAAACAAAAAGAGATGCAAATTAAAACCAGTTTCAAGTTTCAACTACTCTCATGTAACCCCTACAAGTTGATGTACATATTTGCTACCCAATGCCCACATCTTTTTTTTTTTTTGAAGGGAACCCAATGCCCACATCAAACACCTGTAAATAGACAAATTATGGTGAAAATATTCACGGCAAATACCAGACAAGGCCTAAGCTTCAAAAATATGCAAAAAACCCCACAATAACCTCTAAACTAATATTATTAATACAAAAATAAAATTAGACCCGTATAATTATATGATATATATATTATAGAATCTTTTTAGAACAAATTTGAACTTTAAAACAAGTGGTTTCTTAGTAGGTTTTGGAGGGTGCTCCATCATTTTCTCACCAGTCACCAACATAGATTGAAAGTAAGATGATCTCCATGTCTAGCTTTAATAGCTAGCACTGGCATTACTTACAGATACAAAAAGTGCAAATTAAATCCCGAACTTGTCTTCATCCTTTGTATTCATAGTCCCTATTTCGTATTCAATTTCTAAAAATACTTCCATGTCGATAATGTGTACCCGTCACTTGTTGCAATATTAGGGTTCGTAGTCAATTCCTATTTAAGAATATCCAATTTTCTAATGACTGAATGTATAGCGTGTAAAGTATACTCATCTCATCCCCATTGTGAAAGAGATTTCGTATACAAGTCCTAAGAAGAAATACCCAAATGGGTAAAGTAAGGTACCTCATATGATCTCATCGCCTTCCTTTTTTTATTTAATAACGCGATTTGAAGCTTGTTACTAAGCTAGATGAAATCCAAGCTAAATTGGCTTTGAGGGTAAACCTTAAGGTACGAGGCCTTACACTGTCTATTGTGGAAGAGTGCCGAGCTTAAGCCCTAATGGACGCATTTGACCACTACGATTGAAAGGTATGTAGGGATGATTCAACCAATTTTGATATGATAAGGTCAAAAATTATAGAACTATTTTAAAATTTTATATGAGAATGATCTAGATGAATAAATCAGCCATTGAATGATCACTATGTAACACATACAACGCCTTTGGAAACAAAAATGGTGGCAACTGATCCTGATCCTTTATATTACTTCAAAATCAGTTTTTTTTTTAACACAATTTATAGTTAATGTTGGAAATAATTATCAGTTTAAAAGAAAAAATTAGAATTTCCATTTTTTTTCTTCACCTTTAACTTTAGCAGATAAAAGTAGAAAGTGGGGCTCATGCATCAACCCTGATATTTTGTAAAAGCTAGCTAGCCATAAACTTATTGAAACCAAAACTTTAATATTACAACCCCCATCAAAAGTAACATAAGATCATAAACATTATAATAACTGTAATATTAATACTACCAAATCATCCTTCTTCTCAAAGGTTTTACATTCTATTTTTTTTGCATTTTGGAGGAATCCATAAAACACTGAAACCCTAGACTCTAAAAAAAAAAAAAAAAAGTTAACCCTAAAACTAGTACATTAACTTACCTTAAATCACAGAGTTCAAGGCAGTAATAACAGACTAGTAGTAGTTAACACTAACAGAGTCATCAAAAACAGATACCCACCCAACTACAGGGATCTAGAGAGAGAGAGAGAGAGAGAGAGAGAGAGAGAGAGAGGATCCATCATCCATATCAATGGCGAGGACAGAAAGTGACCAAGTAACTTCCACCACTGCAAGTAGCAATACTAGTAGGATCATCATAAGCATAAGAATAAGCCCTTGGACAAGCCGTCTTAAAGATCTTTGAATAAGCTGTGGGCTTGCAAGTTTGAGGGTTCCCAAATCTTCCGGTGCAACAAAATCTTGGTGAATTAAAAGCAGAACAAGCACTCTTACATGCCACAACCCTTCTGTTATCATGAGATCTTACTTGTAACCCTACTGGGCACATCTGATTTAGATCACTTACACATCCAGCATAGCTACATTTTCCTTTACCCTTAAAAGGGGTGATAGAAATGGCTAAATTATAGCCATCAACAAGGCTAACATCATAGAAATCTTGATCACCAAGGGTAATTTCAGCTAGAGTTGCTGGTGGGGAACCCCCAGCACCATTACAGTAAAGGGTACCACCACAGTCACCTGTTGCACAGTGACCTTTACCTGTGGAGTCAAAGATACAGTCATGGCGACCCCAGAAACGACCTGACCAACCAGCTGGGACTCTGAGAGAGTAGGCTTGGTTAGGGTTTAGTTTGAAACCACCTTTAACTAAGATGGGTTTGCCTGCACTTGGTTGAACTCCTGGCCATACTGTGTATGAGCATTTGTTGTAGAATGCAATTGTTGTTGATGTGACCTCCACTGTTGAAGAACAATAAAATATGTAAAATAATTAAATTTAGCTACATTGTGAGAGAGACTGTTTACAACTGTAGATGCTGAAGATTCAAATAAAGAGAATGAGCTTTACAAAGTATGAACTTATTTACAAAACCTCAACCATTAGTGCAGGGGAACAAAAAACATAATGCTAAAATGTTTTTGAGGGGGAGAGAGAGAGAGAGAGAGAGAGAGGGACTAAAATGTGCATAAAAACAAGAGAAAAGGAAAAAAATTACACTAATAGAGAAATATATAGAATTACCATGAGAGAAGTCCTATAAAGAAATGGAGCAAATAATGAATTAAAAATGTATGTTTTTGAGTGAGAAGCTAGCTAAAGAACTACTTCACTGTGAGTGTATGACAGTAAAAGAGGAGAGAGAGGGTGGGAAATTTAATACCTGAAATGTAGGAAAAGTAGAGAGTGAAGAAGAGAAGAGCGGAGAGTAGAGGTCTGAGCTGCATCAACTCCATGGCTGCAACAAGAAACAAGATGGAAACTTTGATAGGAGCCAAGAAGAAAGGGTCCTCTCTTTCTTGATTCACTCACACTCTGAACCCTCCTCAGGGGTTATTTTATAAAGAAAATGAGGGTAAAGTGAAAGAAGAGAGAAAGAGAAAGCAAGGCTTTGGGAGCTGTTACTAAAGCTAGGTAAATAAAGAAATGGGTTGAAGAAAGAGGAAAAAGTCTATGATGAATAGGTTGAGAGATCTGCAGAGAAAAGAGGTTCCAGTTGTTTCCCTCTTTTCTGTTTTAAGTGAGGCCATCAACTCACTCACTCAGTCGCTGCCTCTAGAGAGAGAGAGTGGAGAGGAGTATGGTATGTTGTCATATGATGACAAAGAGTGCTCTAATATCGAAGTTGTCAGAGGTAAGTGGGGGAGGAGGAGATGTGTTTGTGTGTCTTTAGGTCGGATGGTGCTAGCCACACTAGCATATTTTGGCCCAACACAAGCGCTTAGGATCCCGTCCCAGGGCTAATTTTTTATGATCATGTTATATTTACCACGTAGACTCACAAAAAATATGATCATGTTATATTTACCATGACTAATAAAAAATTAACACATTTTAAAATTTCTAACCTAATCAAATATTAGACACTATTCTTTACCGTTGATTTTTTATAGTTAATTTTAAATCGATTTTTGGCCAACGTTTATCAGGTTAAAAGTCTTAGATTGAGATGATTTTTCGTTGAGATGATCTACGTGATGAGTAGAACATGTTACCAAAAATTCAGTCCTTGAAGTGAGCCCTAAGCCTTTGTCACCAAACTGTGTTAGCGTCCATACCAAACATATGGAGTCACGCTATCACCCTCCCTTCAGGTCACTCTGCATTCAAAAAAAAAATATTCAATTCACATGTTGAAAGGAATCAAATTGTACAGTCCAGACTCCAGTGCTGTTTCCTGTAACCACATACATACTAACAAAAATGCTTTAAATTACAGTACCAAACATAGTGTATAAAAATATAAAATTTACTGGCACCCTTCAAAGGTCAAGAGGCCATCCATTTTCAGTTCTTAATTGCCGACTACAGGTTACCCTTGAAACCAACCACTTTCTTCTTTTAGGACTGTACATCAGATGGTTTATTAGCAAGTTTGTATTTACGAAGAATGAGACTACAGTAAGGTGGCCCACAGTAACAATGGTGAAGATCTACTTAGTATTTGGTGGATATTGTGAAGTGGTGGAGGGGTGGTGCTATTTGAACATCAAGATGTGTTCAAATTTGAATACCCTGTAGGACTTATATGGATATATTTCAAGAGTTGAAATTTTGTAAAATTGTTCTGTTCATAGTATGTACGATAAAGTGATGCATCAAGATGGGAATAAAGTATGTCTTTTCTTAAAGTAATTTCACGCAAATTTCTGGTTTTAACGAAGGAGGAGCGCAATCTATGAGCTGGAGAAATATGCAGTATTTTGAACTTCGAAGAAGCAAGCCAATCCGGGTTTGCCCGGATGGTTTGACATCCCTTCTCCTATGGAGGAGGGCTTGAGTTCGAGTCATAGGCTCTCCTCATGTAATGTTAAAATCTATCAAAAAAAAGTTTGAAGAAGCAAAATGCCTGATCTGAATTTTACTTGTATGTAAAGTTTGATAACTATGACACTTGGTTGGCCTCTAATTTGGACTTGTCAATTGCTCAAATGAACTATGTAGACTCATGAGAGTCGTAAGTCTCAATCTCCTTTATTTTGTTAATACGTTGGTTTCACCTAAAAAAACGTATCACATCCTTACAAAAATCAGTTCATTCTAAAACTTATAATCCTCTAAAAAATTGACTCTTTTTTTCACCGTTCATTTTCTATCAACTTCTGATCACTTTTTTATGAGGCTAGAAATTTTAGAATTAGCTGATTTTTTGTGAAGATGTTGTACATAATGAGGAGAACAACCTCACAAAGCTTTAGATTTTGAAGTATATCCATGTGGGCTCTATAGACCGGTGTTCAAATTTGAACACCAAATCTTAGTGTTCAAATAGCATCACCCGTGGTGGAGATCTACTTTGAAATTTGAATACTTGGAGGTGGATATTGGGTTGAGAGTTTGATCAAGGCTTTTTGGACCGACCATTGGCCAATTTATGGCCCGATGCAGACATAATAGTTGGGTGGGATACACTTGACCCTTTTATATTAAAGTGGTATTAGAAGTCCATCTTGGATTAAGGCTAGGTCCCACGGCCATTGTATCATAAATCGGGCCTTGATAAAGCTTAGTTTTGACAGAGCTTATTAACACAAGATCTCGACCTTTGATTTCAATCAAATCACATAACTTACAACTTACCCATTGAAAGGCCACGCAGGGCGTATCTGAGATTTTGAGAGTCTGATGCAAAACCTTAAAATGAGCCCCAAAATTCTAAATTATAATACATAGCAAATTAAGTTTTCTATTTACTGCTAAACTCTTATCATAATAAAAAAATTTATATCATAAAGAATAGAAATGAGAAGTAATCCCATACAACTAGGAAGGAATATGATAATAAACTAACTCATGCTAATATATGTTCATATATATATATATATAGAGGGAACATATAATTTTTAGGCCTCTCGAAATTTAGGGCTTTGCGGCATATACTCAAATACAGCTTTGAGGCCACGTCAAGTTGTAAACAGATGGATTGATTGCAATATGGGGATTGTGAAAAAATATCTTTTGTTAAAACATTTTGCCAAAATGGCATCCTAAGATCCCAACCCTAAATATATATTACAGATTCTGGTTCTAATAATAAATAACTTTATTCACAAAATTAAATCTAATCTAGTCGACATCCCCTATCTCTTTGATAATTTTAGCGGTAATGCTTGAGTTACAGCAAATTCCTACAGAATTTGCTACCACTCAAGCATCCAACGGTCAAAGTGATTTGCATCTCCTCGTTTTTCGCATCCCATCCTAAAGTGTTATGAATCTCACCGTGAAATGTGCCTGCTGTAGCAAANGAGTCCAATTTTGCTGCGGCGCTCCCTTTGCTACAAGGCTAAGGGACCGCTATATTGTCGCCACGTGACATAAAGATACCTTATTTTATTTTATCAAAACCGTCATCCCTCCCTCCATTACCCTAAAACTACCCATTAAAACCACCTATTGACTCTACATTTCCTATCTGTATTTAGAATCCAAAATCATAGGGTCTTTAAGAATCCGATCAAACCCAAGATAATTTCTGAAACCATGGGGTCTGTTACATTGCTGAAACCAGACCTGAATTTGAACCGCAGATTTTTGGAGATCGAATTAGATCCAAATCCAAGTTAATTTCGTCTGGGTTTAGTGGGGAAAAGGGTTTAAGAACTCCATGAATTGAGTAAGGACCTTTGACGAAGATATCCGGATGAGAAATCAAGACTCCATTAATTTCAACAACTCTATATTCTCTTCTAATCTTGGTTAGGGCAAAATTCTTTCCTTGAAGAAGTGTGGGAATACAACTATTTTGGGGTTCATTCACGAGATCTTCCATGGTGATTTTTGAAGGAGAAATGTGGTATTTGAGGAGATCTTTTAATAACCCTAGAGCAAGAGAGATGTTGGAGATGGTTGAGTCTTGGATAGCAAAGAAGGTTGATTGTGAATGTGGGAGGACTAATTCAGGAGAGATCTGAAGAAGTTAAGCCATGAAATTGAATCCTGCATTTTGTGGGTTTGTTCATAAAACAGGGGGAGGGTGGTTTAGGGTAATTGAGAGAGGGAGGGTGGTTTTGATAAAATAAAATAAGTTAATTTTTGTGCCACATGGCGACAATATAGTGGTCCCTTAGCCTTGTAGCAAAGGGACGCTGCAGCAAAATCGGACTCATAATTTTAACAGAGAAAAGCTCAAAAGCGACACCTTAGATATGTTTTAAAATATACATATGTTGTTGTTATTGTCTTATCCGGAGTTGCAACAGTACAACAACAACAACTGGAATTTACTCATTAGATTCCTCTTTATCAATCTATCCTAAACAGTAGCTTAGGAGGAGCCGAGGAGCTAGGTATGTGGTCAGAATTTTGTAGACCATAGGATCCCTAATTTAGGTTGGGGAGAGCCGTTGGATTTTGATATAATGATTACATTTTTTTTAATAGTGTTTACGAGACTATGGTTGCCTTAATCACTTTCTCTCACACTGCCCAAGCTATCAAATCTTCGTTTCAATGAGATTCCCATCGGAATGGTTGTCGTTTAATTATTAATTTTATCTTTTTTTCTTTTTTTGGTCGGGGAGTATAATAGTTTAATTTTGATCGCGGAGATCTAAGAGCAAAATTAATAATTAAGTAGATTAGGCATTGACTCAGTAACCGAAACCTTGGTATAGGGGTGACGCTCCCGCTCCGAAACCTCGCGCTCCCGCTCTGAATTACGCTCCGACGCTCCCGCTCCGAAGATATTTTAGAACTAAGAGCATTTTTTTATTAGCCGCTCCGACGCTCCTGCTCCCGCTTTCGTTCCCGCTCCGACCCGCGCTCTGGTTACTTAGGGCATTGATATAACATCCCTCGTTAGACCACATTTATTTGTTAATAATTAATCTATTGGTAACAAACTTTCTCTATTCTGACTAGCTAGTACTGCACAAAACCAAAGGAAAACAATTCTAATACTGCTAGTGGACTGGTACTATTTTATTTTGTGTGTGTTTTCTCCCTCAAACTAATCAGAAAAAATTCAATGTTTTAAAAATTCGACCGGACCGACCGGTTCAACCAGCAAACCAATGAACCAATCAAAAATCCCGCGGTTGGTAGTGCCCCACTCTTTTTCTTAAAAACTAGTATTTTTAGTGTGAATCGGTCGACCAAACCGGTTGAATCGGTTTTCTCACTTGTAAATTGATAATATTATAAAAATGAAGCTAACAAGTTTCAAAAACTAAGACCTTTCCACAACAAATTAATGCCTTAACCAACTGAGCTACAATTAATTTGTTATTTTTATACCGTTATTACGTTATATAATTAGTTTTTAGTATTTCTAAAATCATTTAAACATCAAGATTAGTATTAAATTAACCCACTGGTTGAACCGAATTGACCCAATTCATTAGCTTTTCTGGTTCGATTACTTGTCTGGTTTTTAAAACATTGGTAAAAATCTATAGAAGAAATAATTCATAGCACCTTCTTTTCGCCCGTTGGTGGTGATTTTTCGAAGTCAATTATGGCACCTTCGTGGGCTTTATTCTCTTCTCTCACGCCCTAAGTAACCAGAGCGTGGAGCGGGAGCGAGAGCGGGAGCGGGAGCGAGAGCGTCGGAGCGTCTAATTTAAAAATATTCAAGGTTCGGAGCGCCGAGCGCCGTAAACAAAAATAGCTAACAGGCCATTGTATAAACAAGATGTTGGGCGTAAATAATAGGTTCCCTAATATATTTTTTCTATTTTTATATTAATCACGGGCATCATTTGATGCACCTAGAATGTATTGAAGAGTTTTTTTTTGTAAGGCTTAGGTGCATCAAATATTAAGCACATGTCAACACCAAAACATTTTTTTTCAAATAAAACCCCCAAAATAGTCTTTCCTCTTCATCGTTTCCTATAAAAGAAACTTATGAAACCCTAAAAAGTAACAACTAAAGCAGGAGACGACGACGGCGTTTCTTCTTCTCTCTCTCCTCTCAGATTGCTGGATTCATTCTCATTCCTCTCTTTTTTACTTTCTCTCTCCTAAAGGAGACGACAATAGATCAGACAAACAAGTAAGGGCTTTTAATTGGTAAAAAACCAGCTAGTAGTGGAACCACGGATCTACAAATGTGGAAGCGCGGATCGACAAATGTGGGAGCGCGGATTGAAGGCGAATCCGCTCCCAATCCGCAACTTCGCGGATTGGGAGCGGGAGCGTTCTAACTGTTGCACGTTTTTGGTTACTAAGNAGAAAAGAAAATGGAAGTGATATATATCTTGCTGTTTAAATTGTGAAGCTATACTTGCAATGATTTTTAGTAAAAAAAAAATTGTATTTGAATGTTTTGGCAACAGATTAGATTTAGAGCATCCACGAAAATGTTGGGTTTTTTTTTTGGTATGTCAGATTATCAAAAGGGGAACAGAAAGTGAAACAAAATCAAGTTGTGGGTGCCTTACTATAAGATAAGTTATAAACTTCTCTGGTTAAGCTTATTCAAGGATACCCTAAGCATTACTTGAAGTTTAGCTTACACTAAACTGTAGATCCAAACACAACCATCTTCTAGTTATATGTAGTTCTCAGCAGCAACCAGTCAGCTACTTGAATCAAAATCACAACCAACCATAAATTAAGCTTAAAACCACCCCCAGCATTGGACCTGAGAATTGGAGCATAAAAAAGTCCTTGCTAGCTGTTCAATATTTCAGATGTTTGGAACTTGAACTATCAATAGATGAAAGTACAAAGAAAACTTGCAAAAAAACAAAAATTTGAACACATTGACCAAAAAAAAGTCCTGATTGTGATTTCATGTACACAGGTTCATCCTTTTTTACAGTCTTCACATACAATGTCAATCAGATTAAATAATATACAAGCCTGCAGGTAAAATGAATAGTGGCACAAAATTGCAATTTGTCAGCAGCATTGTTAGATACAGCAGCTGTCTAGCAGAATATTCGCGGATTTTTCTACGGTTAATGCCCCGGGAACTCTCCTGCCATGGATGGTTTCTACCTTCTTCTCTTCCAGCAGCATATACAAAGGGACGCACTCTCCCTCCCATCAAGGAAAAATAGATCAGCACAAAATTTGCAGATTCCTCGAAGCTCCAAAATTTGCAGAGTGCCTCCCACCGTAGGGGAAAAAATGAAAGAATTTTAACAATTCAAAAATGGGGGTCAACAACGAAATTGTTCACACCAAGTTACATGAACAAAGGCAATCAATCCTAATCATCAAGCAAAATCATGTAGCCGGTTGTGATTTGACTTCTTCTGTTTTGTTCACACGGCACATACAATCAGGGCAAGGAAAGGTATATATCGAGTCATTCGGTCTCTTGAGCTCGATTCCTTTTGAATCACTGTGACCTCGCATGTTCAGCATCTGACGCTTGAAGGTCTTCCATCTGTAAAAACGAAGTTTACTCAAACTAAATAGATTTATCATAAACAAGCTTATCCGTGAGCAAAAACCTAATGGCTTCTAAAAGCTGTTGACATCACCATGTACTTGAAAGATGAACAGATCATGGTCACCTTGTCAGTAGGGGGATACATGAATCTATAGTTATGGTACATTTTCTTAAACCTGTAGATCAGTAAACTACCACTCTCTACCTTCTGATTTTCTCCTTTTGATTCTAGAGCTTTGGATTACTAGAATGACTAGTCTAAGTTTTTCTACAAACCACAATGTTCTAATAACTTCTACTAGTTTTCACTGCAATAATATTTCCACAATTTCAAGATATGTAATTCTTTTCGCAGTGCACCGAAATCTTCAATGGTATATTTTCTATTTCCGAGTTACATACAACTAAGATCAAAGTTTAATCCGCATGCACAATTGTGTTTGAGTGCAGCCATATATACTTGTTTCCTAGCAGCAACATCCAGTTCTACTTTCCAAATAGATTTTGATGCCAAACAACTTGAACAGAGATGATAACTTAAAAGAGAAAAGCCCAAATAACAAAAAAGGAAAGCATATAACAAACCAGGTTTTCACAACTAGATCTTCACATAAGCATATAAATGAATGTTGAGTCTATCCATGTGTTGTGTACATACCCAATATTTGGATTATCAAACAACAGTGCCAATTTCCGCTTGTCAGGCCTGATTGTCTTCGAGTGTCCACCGTACAAGTACCTCCTATGGCCCATTAGAAAATGAGGGAAGTTCCCACCTTGAGTAGTCACAAACACTTCACTATGAAGACAAACAGTGTAGTCGATAGCAGCCATCCTAGAAGAATAATTCTAGAAACAGGAGCTCAAAGTTAAAAGCGAAGACTTGAGAATGGCCTTAACTGTACAGGTAAGCCACCAAATATAAACAAACAATCAAACCTTAAATGGAGCAAGTTCTTCAGCTGATGCAAGCATATCTTTAGTTTGTAGAAGGGGAAACATTTCAAGAAGTGGAGCCATAGTTTTCTCAGCGTTGTAAATCTTTCCAGATGCCAAATAAATGGATGTGCTATTATCAAAACCCATTCCCCTGAGCATCAATCCGACCTGAGGTGTAATGCATAAGGAATAAGAACATGCAATTCGATAAGGAATAAACAATTCAAAAATTCAGGAATTGCAAATCCACATCATACAAAATTAACAGAAGCCTTATAAATTTATTCATTTTGGTAGGTAGCACGGACTAAGACTGACAACCCATAAACATGTAGAACCTCAACCAATTGTAGCAGCTTTAATTACAGAACAGCTGGCGATGCACATTATACAACTCAGTTGACGAAGTAACCTGATGAATTCAAGGATTAGGGTATCTTTCATATAAAAAAGGAGATATTCCATCTATTCTCGGGTCCTTGGAGGGTAGCAGTTGAATAAGCCCAAATTCTACCTCAACTTTAAACATTTACGGTGGCTGAGCTCAAGCGACTTGTGTCGTGGTTGAAAGAGACTTTAGTAACACTACTAACTGCACCTCCAGAAATAAGAAAACCAACATGGAAATACAAACAATTGATGTTGTCCAGAAAAAAAAAAAAAAGTATCAATTAGGAAAGTTTCGTTTTCCCTTGCACTGAGATTGGCTAATGAGAAAGTAGATGTCTCAGAGAAGGGAGGTATTTTCCGGGGACCTCTGCGTGATGGAATGGCTTAGCAACTCTAAATGGACACTGTTCTGATCAAAGACAAGTAAATCATTTTCATGAATTCAGTGCCTTCATCAATAGGAGAAGCTGGCAGAAGAATGGAAAAAAAATTTCAAGTCGTTCATGAAATTCAAGACTGTAGAAAGATGAAGTATATGGAGACAAAAATTGATTAGCATTCTGATTCCAGATTTAAGAGAGGGCAGTATTATACAGATAATGATACTCTCATCATATAACATCCACATCAAAGAGAAAAAAAAGCGAGAGGATAATCCAATATCCTATTGAAGGCATTGTAGCAGATGTTGACATGAATCTCATGATTATAGTGAGAGATCATCAATCTTTGAAAGGGAAGATGTGTACCAAGAGCTCCTGATCAAAAGATGGTTAAGAATGAAAATCGTCAACATCCCAAAAGAAGACAAATCTGATATGTGAGTAGGAACTCGAGAGAATAGTGATGATCATAAAGTGAACGTGTGTGGCATGCTTTCTGCACACGAAGAGGAGCTTATTCTGGTTCAGAGAACACTATGAGAACAACAAGGGACGAGAAAGAGGAAGATATGTAGATCAAATATATTCATTACTACTCATTCAATGGTCAAGGATGGGGACAAAGAGCATGGTGCCTCAAGGTTCAACAAACTAGATTTGAAAACTGCTACGAAATACTACGGGTGAATGATGACCGTAGATAAAAGGTCACTATGCAAGGTCTAGCTTGCCCACGTCTAAAATGAAAAGAATGTTAGTGTGAGTTGGTTCCTGTGAAGGACATGTGGCTCCACATAAGAACTCACAGAATTCAAGTCATGAAAATATAAACCTGTGGAGGGAGTCAACCGTTCCCGGTTGTAATAATGAGGTCTCTGAACCAAAGGTTACGAGAGGAACCAAGACAATGGAAAGAAATACCAGACATTTTACAAAACCTATATAAGCCAGGGACAAAATCCCAATTTCTTGTTCAGGTTGTACTCAAAATGGAGAGATCTCAACCAAGAAATTCCACAATAAATTAAAATTTTAATCATGGTCAGAAAATAGTGATCCAGTACAAGTAGAAAATGCAAATGGCACTACCTAAAATGATAAAGCAGTACTTAGAATGAAAATCAAAAGTCAAGTAATAAAAAAGCATAAAGGAAGTCCTTCCAACAGTTTTTGTTTTGTCACCTACTATTGCAATTATAGTTATATCAGAATGGGCACGAGAAAAGAAAATAGATATTTTTTGTAATGATCACCTGTTACGACCTAATTTTAGATGCCTCATTTACGGCCTTTCTAAGATTACCCAGTGATGAAAGAGAGGTTGTCCATTTTTGCAGTTATACGCTAATATGTTATCAAATATCAACTCAACATACAAGGCCAGATAAGCAACATTTATATATATATATATATATAAGTATGTGATGGTTTTGAGTATGAAAGTCATCTAATTGGTGCATGTGCTTTCCACAATAGGCTTCAAATGGTAATACAGGAAAATAATGAAATTCAGCAAGGAGCATTACCTCCAAGGGAGTAAGTGGACATTTTCCATTTATCCTGATTGATCCAGGCCTGATGACACGACCAGGTTTAGTAAATTTTCCTCTCCAACCTCTTTCCCTGGCTGCATTCATGTCAGTTATCTCTTGCTCCCCACCATCAAATATGCAACAAGAGAAGGCAACCATATCCTGTGTGTAACAAAACATGATTTACAGTCACTACCAAATTCCTGATGAGATCCTCACAAGTAAATTATAATCAAATTTATCCAAAGTCACTTATCCAGTATGCATAATTAACCTCTTCAAAGCGGAGATGCACTGCAATATATTTTCCATTATTGTGTGCACTGCGTTCTTTCATTCTTGCAACCAAATTTTCCGCCAAAGTTGAGATCGGATTTGAAAACTTCAATGCTTCATAATTTGCCAAGCATCTGAGACGTTGAACAGCTGGAGGTGCATCAAATGACAACCGATTTGCAAAAGGAGAAATTCTTATAAACCTGAATTGCCCATTTAGATAAAGAGATATCTTTCAGCTTAACAGGGTAGTTACCAATGGAGAAAGTTAACAGAGACATAAATAATTTTGTTTATTTGCTATTGGTAGACACAAAAATAGTAGTAATTAACATACTATAGATGTCAACACAGACAATGTTATCAATTATTATCATATGCAGCAAATGGCAGCAGCCTCCAGAAGCAATTATGGAAAGTTAAACACATGCAGGCTCCTCCCATGATACACATGATAGGGTGAGATGCACCACCAATTCTATGATTAAGAAGTTCTTTAACCCTCCACCAGACTTACTTTCCACTTAGGGTGCATTTGATAACTTGAAATTTGTTCTTCTAAGACATTAATTTTCTTGAGAAATGAATACTGCAGATAAACAAAGTCACATGTTTTTGTTACATATTTTTCTTGCTATTCTTCACTATATGAGACATTTTCGCAAACCACTTCTATCCCGTTTGCACATCTAACCAGGAAGAAGATGACTGCAAAATGGGTGCTCAGTCACAACAGCCATCATCATTCAAGGATGAAAGAAGGAGAGGAAAGGGGAATGAGAAAACATATTCAAGGGAATTTGGTTTTCCTAGGGATATAAATATATAAATTGAAAAAAAAAAAAACTCTCCCCGGAATGCCCAAATCAAATGTGTGGAATTCAACCTTTCTAAAGAAAATGGATTTTTGCACATCTTTCCAAACTGCCGAACACACTTCAAAATGACATCGAATGCTAAGAGATTTGCAAGATTAATTAAGCTACAGAACACAGCCAGCAGGCTCTCAGAAGTATACATGCAATGAGAAAACTTAAGCTAATCCCTTGTTGAAGATCAGTGCTCTGCAATGCAAACAAACTTGTATGGAAGGGCCACAAAGCTACCTCCTAGTTATAAAGATAGTTTCCAGACTCAGTGGCAAACATAAAGCAAATGCAATTGGTTGTAACTGATAATTGACACTCCTACTTGGAATTCTTGACCAAGAATCGACAAATTTGATGATCTCAACCATCCAATAGCATTTTGGAAGGTCACACAGAATGTACCAACAGTCCAACAGAAAGACCATAGGAAGGGATAGTGATATGGTTATATCTATCTCAACGGGCAGTTTTCTTAGTAAAGAATATCTCCTTCGTTGAAGTGCCAACATATCCAGTGGCATCAACGGACAAGTTTACACCTATCGGAACAACTGTATGAACATGGGTTCTTTGTCGGATGTAAGTCAACCTTATTGAGTATGCTATTTTGATGATTTTGCATTGGAAACCCTTGTGTCGACTGTATTTGTACGTATTATGTGTTTTGTAGACATCTGGGGCAGATGAATCTCTTTAACAAAATGAGCAATTGTCATTGGAAAATGGTTTCAGAGTACAAACAAAAAGGGAAAGAGGAGTATCCATTTTAAATCAAAAGCACCTCTAACGCAGAGGAGCTACTTATCATTTGGAAGGTGGTTTTTCATGTATTAGCATAATATCCAGATAAAAGCAAATGATAAAAAAGAAATAAGTAACAAAGGATATTTAACTCACTGTTCTTCAAGTAGTCTTGGAAGAACTGAATCCCTGTAATACCGAATGGAAGACCATGCCTTTACTTTGAAGTTATAAACATTACTCATGTTGTGGTCAAACCTTTCCATGATAAATTCTGGCAACTTACTGACCACCCTTACATCATTTTTCAAGGTATCAATGAAATACTCCTCATCATAAATATCTTTGAATTTGCTGTAAGAAACAGAATTTTCAATAATCAGCCAGATAAGCACGTGAAACGTGTTCTCCTATGCAACAAATTAGAACAGATCAAACTCCAGAAACATGTCAGCATCAGAAAGGATAGAAGTACAACAAACCTAGGATCCCTCCAAATGCTATGGTAATGGAAGTTGGGAATTACAAGTGTTGCATTCAGATAGCCCGCAACAGCAACTGCATTGCCTATCTGCAACTCAGATACAGTAATCATGTACACGTATTAGCCCCAAGAACTGGTTAGCAAGCGTCATTTTGTAAAATGTTATATGTAACGCATGAATTAAATAAATGAAGCAAGACTAAGGAATCAGAACAACCGATGTCCTCTGCTGATTTAAGCCACCATTTGCTTCAACATATATGTAACCGTTTGATTCAGGCAAACCTATAAGAATAGACAAGATATGCCTGTATTAATGTTGTGAAGAACAAACGAACATTATGCAATGCACTATGTTAATAACATAACACAAATAGTAGATAAAATATCAAAGAAAGAGCAAGTCAACCACTGGAAAACAAGCAAGTTAGCATGGCAGGGGAAGGGGCAGGAAAGGGCGCAGTTGGCTTGCAGACACAGACATTTGAGAAATACGCCCACAATATCACGCAGTAGCCAAAAGTTAAAGAGAAAAACCTCATTGTGTTTAAAAAAGTCAACAACTTTTATGGAAGGAATATAACAATATGAAGGAAAAAAAATACCACAGCCATAATGGATCAGCAAAAGTCTCAAAGCCTATATGACTAACTTTACTGGAAAGAAGCCCATGTAGACCAACAAAAATACCTAAAGTGTTATTTTAGCTATTCTTCTCAATCTTTTAGCATCTCAAAGAAAAATATTTAGAACTTCAATTATGTTCTGATCGAATCTATAAGAACCCCAAAAAGGTTTATAAACCAATTTTAATCTTAATGATGTTTTCGAAGAGGGAAATCCCAATCCAAATAAAAATAGTGAGAAGAAAATTTTGAAAGCTTATATAATTTGGATAGTTCCTACCTCCTTCAGACTTGGTTATACAAGGTCTCCACTCACCACCTTTATAAGGGTGTTTCCATACAGTCGCTAACTACAAAAAAATTAATAGGTTGTGTTAGCAACAGATGAGGAAGTGAATAAATTAAAAACCAAGAACACCATGAAGTCATAAGAGAAACTAAACAATATATCGAGGCACAAAAGGAAATTGAATATATCAAGAAGCACAAAAATCAAGGTTGCAACCACAAAATGATCAAGAATCGTTGTTTTTTATATGCAACAATTATGAATTGTATTTAGAAAAAATAAAATGATCTGGTTTATGGAAAATGGTTCCTCATATACAAACAAAAATTCACCCTCTAGCCAATTCCCTATTATGGTTAATAGCTTTCACCAACCTCCAACGGCCCTCAGTCCTTAACTCCAACAAATGTCATTGACAAATGACGTACCCTCCACTTCAAGAAGACCCAAAAAACTGACCTTTAAAGATGTTAAAATCTTGAAAATATGCTTCTAGTCTCCAACCCCAACTAGACCAGAAAACCTTAAACCTCCAGGTGATTCCAAGTTTCAAGCACCACCAAGTTGACAATTTCATTATGGATAGAGTCATGAGGTAGGATCCATAAATCACATCAACAAAACCAAACTCAACCTTAAATCAACCTCGCTCATTCATCGGCTGGACTGATTCCTAACTCTGCCTTGAAGTAGCCCAACTTGTTATCTGCCAGTCCCAAGTTGGCAAGTTCTGAATTATTTTTTTTTCTTTTTTTTTAATAAAGAAGAAGAAGATGAAGGAAGAAAAAATATGATGATGTAGATACAGACATAAAACCTCAGCTTTCAGGCTTTACCCTTGCTTTGCCAGTCCCAAGTTCTGATTAATGACAAGGACAGCGTGATTTTTTATTATTATTATTATTAGCGGGTAAAATATTTTTATAAAATGCTTTCAGATGAATCTTGAATTCTAGTTGATGAAGTATGATTTACCAATCTTGAATAGTTGACACGAAGAAATGATGAAAATGATGATATGGGGAAGCGCACATTGCAGCATTGAGTAGGAAGAAATTTCTTTTATAACATCAATCTCCCATGGTGTACAAATAGAGTAAATTTGTAAACCAAAGTCCATGGTTTCTTCAATATAATACTATGCTTATATAAGAAGACAAGGCACCATTATATAACAATAACTAGATCCATCCATGTACAACAGACTAGAATTAAGCACAATTGCTTGCCAGGAAAGTAAACCCAGGTAGAAAATTGTAACCTAAATAAGTTGATATAACCAAGCATTATAAAAAATTATGTTTTTTTTCCCTTTCTCTGATCCTACAAACATGCATTGTGCCAAGTACTGTCCAAAATTTCAGATCTCTTCCAAATCTAGAACTTCAAACATCACCCCATTCATCAAACAAGAAAACAAGACAGAATCCAATCAAAAGATTCAATATTTATCGTGTCAAAACAAATGCCAAATCCAACAAATATCCAAATCACAAAAAGATAAACTAACCGCATCCGCAGAGAAATTATCCGCATCCATCTCAGGTCGAAGCTTAAGGTAAAGTTGAGGAGACCGATAAACAGAACCAGGAGGAGGCCGAGACTTGATATCAGGAACAACAACATCCAAAGAGACGGTGCCCATATAAAGAAGCATACCAGAGATGTAAATGAGAGGGGCAAATAGGAAAACGCCCTGACGACGAAGAAGAACAGATAGAAGGATCCAAGCCAAACGTTGAGCAAGCGTTTTAGGCTGAAATTTCCCACTTCCTTTGGCTCTTCCATGGCGTAATCTTGGTGACCTAAGTGGTGATGGTGGTGGTGATGGTGAGTTATGACCACTACTTGATATACGATTGTACGCAGGGTGCATCTCTTCCTTCCCCTACTGAAAGAAAAATTCTAGAGAGAGAAAATCTTACTAAACAAAATTTGAAATCTCTTCTCTTTCACGTCATCACAAATTCTACAGAAGCTCTTCCTCTTTGTTTCTCTCTTCTGCGAGTTTTCCGTATTGGGTTCTTTGGGCAGCGAGAGACAAGAGAGGGGTTGTGTTGTGTTTTGTGTCTGTAAACTCTGTTTCTCTCTCTAGTTTCTTACTTTCTCTCTCTAGTTTTTTTGTGTTTTTTTTTTTTTTCTAAATAGGTTTTCGTTTTTTAATTGGTATGATCAAAATCAAATCGAAAGAAAAAAAAATGGGAAGGAAAGGAAGGTGAGCATGCCATCATATGAGAGCACGTGCCGTGATGGAAGGATGAGGGCAAATAGTTTACGATATCCTTTTCAAAAAAAAAAATAGTTTACGATATGTCCGTATCAAATATTTTGATTCAGACTATCTTCGATATGCCACGTCTCTATTGGTATTTCGTTTGTTTTGAAAAATCGATCAATACTGAGTTGACTCGGACGAGTGATCATTAGGTTCTTTTAGGATTGGTTCTAGTCCAATCCTTTACATCCAATTTCAAATTGGCTCCAAGTGATTCGAGGCTTAAATCGTGTTATTGAATAAAAAAAATTTAAATAAATGAATTTAATTTTTATTAACAATAATCTTTATTTTTCGTGTTTAATATACCTTTTTTTTTATTATTTGCATTTATTTTTAACAGATAAAGCTTCATTTTCTAGGTTTAATATACTTAATTGTATATATTTTTGGTACAAATCATATCAAATGCCCCTATTTCTCTCGATGTGTTCAGCAAAGTTCAAGAATTATATCAATATATTGTAATACTGAAATTATTTAATACTAAAAAATGAAAGATGTATTAATTCTTTATTTATTATTGTCTATTTTATTACTATTTAACCATTCTAAAATACTTGACTTTTTTTGCATGCCGTGTATTTTCCGCATACTGAATTGCCAACAGGGTTTTTTCAAAAAAAAAAAAAGAAAAAAAATGTTAGCATAAGCGATGAGCTCAATATTGTTATTATTATTATTATTATTATTATTATTATTGGGATAAAACCCAAACCAAATCTATATAGGGTGCGTTTTCATCACCAATCACCATGTAGTCAATTCTCACAAAAAAATTAGTACATTTTGAAACTTCAAACCTATCAAAAAATGATTAGAACTTATGATCAAAAAAAATGATTAGAACTTGATTGAAAATTAAAGATAAATAATCAATGATGTGGACTTCCAATTAATTTTTGATAGTTTTAGAATGAACTGATATTTTTTGTGAGAATGATCTACATGGCGAGGTGAATATCATCACCAGATTTCAACCCTTAAATACTATCCAAGTGAACCTTAGATATATTTTGTTTTGGTTCGATCCTCAAACCCTTGGGTCCCGGTATCATTATTATTAGAAAGTAGAAAATCATTATGAATATTGAAAACAATAGTGTCAAAAAGATTGTGGGCAGTGTCATTTTTATAGAGAATTCAATTTTGTGTTGATTTGGGTTGTTGGTTTTTGGCTTTTAGGGAAGAATGGAAGATGGAAGTAGATATTTCTGGAAGTTGCTATGCAGTATGTGCATCAAAGAGATACGAAATGTCCATGAATGAACCTGAGATTTTTTTTTAAATGGAAAAATGTAAAAAAAGTCCCTAAAAAAAATTATTGTGATTTTAATTTTTTTTTATAAATTTAATCCTTAGTTTTAAACATAAAAACGGGACTAATTTTATAAAATAATGATTAAAATTACAATAACTTTTTTTTGACGGACCTTTTTTAAATACCCACTTTGAATATGTACTTACTTTTGGGATGTCGTGATGCTTGCTTCTTTCTCTGTTTCATTAATTTTCTATTCATTTTACTTCTCCAAATGTCATCTTCTCACCCTAACTACAATTAACAAATAAGAAAAAAAAAAAAAAGTTATTTGTTACGAATATTTTGAGGGGTGACACTGTGTAAGTTCCGTGGAATGATAAATTATATAACATAAAACGTGTATCAATATAATAAAGCACAATAATTATAAGAGAAAGAAAAGTTTAGATTTAACTTTTAACAAATCTGAATTATTCTTTATTATAATATTTTTTAATTAATTATATATTTAGTAAATAATGATTATCCGATGGATGTATAATTATTATGAGTTTGTAGATGAAAAATGTTACTGTATAATGTATGTACATATGGAGGAGAGAGAATTTTATCTATTCTTAAATTTTTTTAAAATAAATATATCATAACTTCTTTTTATCTAGAATTTTTAACAAAATTTATATTTTTAAAAAATATTTGTAATTATCTTTAAAATGAGATCAACCACCAACACTAAAATTTAAAAAGAAAAAAAATATATTTTGCATTTTAGTTAATACGAGAACATGAAGTGGATGCTATGTAGTAGGCATGCCGACATGTGCCAAATTAGTTTATAACTTTTTATCTACAAATTAGTTTTTGACAAAATTTATATTTTTGAAAAATATTTGTAAAGATTTTTAAAATGAGATTATTCATCAATACCTATTTTTTTTAAATGCTTTGTTTATTAATTATGAGTGCAGTGCAAACGACACATTATCAGTATATCCATAAAATACATGTCAATATGTGTCGAATGCACAAAAACGAAGAGTAACATATGTTAGAACAGATTTTAGACGACAAAACGGAATTAGCAGAAGGCACCGATTACACTAGTAATCAAGAATAAATCTCATTTTTTAATATTCTACAAAATTTAAATAATTTTTTTAGAAGTAATTTTAAATAATTCATTATTAATGTCTTAAACTATTTCGTTCGAGTCGAATCGGTCTTTTGCATGAAATCGACAAAATCACAAGTGAATTGGGAGTGATGGGTTCAAAAAGTCTGCAACGTGGCATTATTTAATTTGTTAATTTGAACAACACACCTGGAGATCAGAACTGTAAGCAAGACAACGAAAGAACTGGTTGTATACATGTGATGTTAACATAGAATAACGTATCCGCCACGAAAGGCATTACTAATCTAATCTATTAAGAAGTCGTGAGCTGTTGGATCACATGCATCTCGCCTGCAACAAAACCTAAAACCCTAAAAATGTTTGTTGTTAGTATTATCTTCCTTGGCATGCTTATCTTTCATTTGGAAACTTGTTGATGTGTGAGCCAGTTAAAACCATCAAAGTTGCCCATCTGTGTTGATTGGTTTGCTTGAAATAGGGGTTGGACATTTTGTTGATTTATTCTTACAAGTGGGACCTACTTTTTAAAGATCTTACAATTTTTTAGAATAATGCTAGAACTACTTCTAGGAGACTGTGAGGATGAGGTGGAGAACATTTTTAGAATAAACCTCATCCGGAGAGTCATCCTAAGAGTACTTCTAGCATTATTCAATTTTTTGTGGAGACCATTTTCACGAAAAACTTACACTATTCTAAAACTTTTAAGCAAAGTTTGAAATCAGTCATTAGATTATCTAATTGTAGACCTACAAGTAGGTGTAAATAAGGTGTAAAAATAATCAAAGATGGTCAACCCCATTTTAAAAAACAGAAAAACCCATGAGAAAAAAGAAGAAAGATATTATTTGGGTCATGTTTGGTTAGATTGCACGGGCCCTCCATTATTTCTTTTTATTAATGCTAAACTTACAATAGGACCTACACTAATTTGTACAACAGGTAAATCTAAAAGTAGATGTGTGAATTCCACACACTCTTGTAAATCACATTTATTTTATAGTGATAAAAAATCCCCCATGAATACACTTTGTTGTACACTTAGCGCATCACCAATTTCTTTTTTATTAGATTGGACGTGCCCTAGATTATTTCTTTTCTTCAATTCAAATCCATGATAGAGAAAGAAAATAAGGAAGTTAGAGCAAACGGACACGGCGCATGAAAATGGTTTTCTAGGATTAGACTATTGGCATGATGGGCTAAAAAAATGTAAAGTTGAGCCCATCGAAGAAGACACTGTTTTTACATGGCAAGGCCATGCCCAATGCATGGGCCAGATTGGGTTTGAGTGCAAAGAATTGAATGTTGTGGCAAAAATTATGAGCTTATTGGGTTGGTTTGGATCATGGACCAAATAAATCAGTTTACAAATGAACCCAAAAACGATCGAGTTTGATGTCAGAGTGCCAACTTAAAACAGAGACCCATTTTGGATTCTTAACTTCTGCATTTACTGTAGCAACTGCTGGTGTAGGTTTATTCTTTAGTGTATGTAGTTTAAAATTTTGTAGTTCAATTCATGATGGTTGACCAAGGGCAAGGGAAATGTCATTAAAAATTGTAGAAAAAGGGTGTATGTTAAATCTAAACGTAGAAGTAGGGGTGGTGCATTATTAGTAAGGATGTTCTACTCACTATTTAAATCATTATCATTAAAATTCATATCATTCTAAAACTCTTAATTCCATAAAAAATGAGGTGATTTTTTATGTGGCCTATTTTTTTCAATCAAACTATTGATGGAGTTAGGAGTTTTAATTTAAAATGAGATGATTTTTTGTGAGAATGATCTAAATGAAGATTAACGCATTCATACTAAAAATTAACTCTTGGATCATCATATGAGTTCCACAGGTGATGTATGAATATCCATGTCTAATTAACCAATTACACCAAATATGACTCATTTTTTTTAAGGAAATTAATGCTCATGATACATATATAAGAAGGCATAGATACATCATGAAAAACATGTGAGAAGTCAAAGGCACTACCATTATAACCACTGCTAAAGGGCTATCGAATTATTATATGGGATAAACTAAACCAGTGGTAACACTTTTGATCCCAAAGTAACAGGAGCAGTGTACAAGGGTTGCGCCAAACACCATATTCAACATGACTCTTTTCTAAGTTCCTTGTTCACTCTTCGAAGATATACTTGTCCAAGGAAAACAATTTCCGAGATGTAAAACACTAGATATATCGCCGTGCCTCCGGCACGGCTCAAAACTTTGTCCATTCTCTCCACACGCGCTTCGCGCGCGTGGGTTGAATGTCCAAACGCGCTACGCGTGTTGCCCTCATGCGTGCTTCGCGCGCGCACCTTTGGATCCACTCCACGCGACTCCACCGTCAAGTGTAAATCAGGTGTAAATAAATAACTATGGCCACGGGACACGCTTGTAAAAGATAATAAGGCTATTTTAGTCATTTATATAATAAAGATGTTAAATGGTATAATGGTATTAAAAAATAAAATAAAGTTATTTTAGTCATTTACTATCACGGGACATATCCGTTACAAATAATTTGTCGAAAGATGACAGAATTGCTGCATCATCCTGAATTGTATTATAGACTAGGTATATCGTCGTGCCTCCGGCACGGCTCAAAACCTCGAGAGAGAGGGAGAGAGGACGCTGCTTACAGGGAAATTTGAGAGAGAGAGGGTAGGGAGAGAGAGGGGGAGCCTGCAGAGAGAGGGGGGAGCCTGCTTCAGAGAGAGAGAGAGAGAGGGCAGGGAGCAGAGAGAAATCGAGAGAGAGAGAGAGAGAGGGCAGGGAGAGAGGCTTATCAAGCAGCACACATTTTATAAAGAGGACAACTCTGCCCCCGTCCTGAATTGTATAATAGACGAGGTATATCGCCGTGCCTCCGGCACGGCTCAAAACCTCCGGAGAGAGAGAGAGAGGGCAGGGCGAGGGGGAGCCTGAGATCGAGAGAGAGAGGTAGACGAAGAAGAAGAAGCAGAGAGGAGGGCAGGGGGGCTTACGAAGCAGCACAATTTATAAAAAGGACAACTGTACCCCCCGTCCTGAATTGTATTATAGACAAGGTCTATCGCCGTGCCTCCGGCACGGCTCAAAACCTCGAGAGAGAGAGGGCAGGGAGCAGAGAGGGGCAGGCTGAGATCGAGAGGGAGGTAGAGAGGGCAGGGAGAGAGAGGGGAGGGCGGGGGCTTATGAAGCAGCACATTTTTATAAAAGGACAACTGTACCCCCCGTCCTGAATTGTATTATAGATATAGATATCTTTTACCGTCAACACCGCAACGCGCCACCTGCTATACCGAACGAACACAACTTTGGAGTCCAAAATTTTATCGTCTACTCTGCACCATTTTTAGAGCACCATTTTTAGAGAGAGAAAGAGAAGAGAAGAGATGGGAATAATGGGAAGTTTCAGTTCGGAGCAACTCGAAGCCTTCAACTCTCAAGGTAAACCAGAAACCCAATCAAGTACAAATTAGGAGCAGAACCCTCTCTCTCTCTTTCTACTGTTTTTGTTTACGCTCCTGGGATTTTATTTATAGTAGCTTAAATGTTACAGGTTTTATTGTTATCGAATCGTTTGCAAGCCCTGAAGAAATCGATGGGATGAGGAAGAGGATGGACCATTTGCTTGATGAGTTTGATTGTTCTTCCGTCTCTATCTTCTCTACAAAGAATCAGGTTTGTCAATTTTTCTTTTAAAATAACAATCCAAGCAATCAAATGCTTCTGGTAGAACAGAATCAAATTGTGTTTTGTATTTTGAATCCTCTTGTGTAACTGGTTCAGAAAGAGATGACGGATGATCACTTCTTCGAAAGCGCTGATAAGGTTTCCTTCTTCTTCGAGGGTAAGATTTGAAATTCTCGATTTTCGTCTTTGTTTTGTTCCATTGATTGAAAATCCTAATTACTTGTTGATGAAAACCCTAACGTGTTTGGGTTTTGTGATCGAGTTATTTTGTTTAAATTGTTGATGGAATACTTTATTTTTTCCCGAATTTCAAACACTTGCTTACTTAAATGACTTGCCCTCGTAATTTAAACTAAATATGAACTGGCCGTTATTCAACTAATACAGTATCAAGTTGTACAGTTTTTGGTTTTGTCCTTCTTGTAATATCCAAAACATTGATGATCAAGGTCGGGGCAGATTACCGCACCTTTGGGACACTGGATTTAAAGGGCAAAAATAAATGTATCCTAGAGTCTAGGAAATAGGCCTGATTTATTCTCAATGCTATTGTGTTATATACGATCCCCTGTTAAGCGCTGTTTAGAAGCTTTTCATTCATACCAAACCATAATGAAGAATTGTAGGTATAAATGGAGCTTGAGCACAATATGATGATGTAATATCCATTCTGCTTGCAATCTAATAATTCACATTTTTAATGGGTTAAGGAAGTTTTTTAAGTCATAAATCTTGTAGCTTTGTCGAGAGCATTGTCAGAATCTTTTTGAGGATAATGACGGAATGTCAAATTTGTAAAGCATCATTTCCACTGTCTTCTCCCAATTATTTGAGGTTCACAAAAAGATTCTATCCTGTAATATTGTTCCTCACGACCGTACTAGAGATGATTTAAACCTTCTTATAAAGCTTTCATAGCTTTCTATGGACTCCTTGGAGGTACCATGAGAATGGGCCTTCATGTGAACGAGATGAAAACCTATTTAATCACATACCCTGGTAATATAATTTATTATACATACCTCTAACATATTAGGCCTTTAGAGTAAGTGGTTGTCAACAAGTTTGTTTACTTCTATGGTTGTGCTGCACAATGTGGAATTCCATTTCTTTTTTTGGGTTGCACATGCAGTAACCACAATTACTTTTGTGCTTTTGATTGCATATTTTAAATTTTTAAGTTTGCTTTCATAATGTTTTGTCCTTGTGGTTTTGGCAGAGAAGGCATTTGATGATGATGGGAACTTGAAGCAGTCGAAGCAGCTCTCTATTAACAAAGTTGGACATGGTTTGTTTTGGAAGTATTATAAATTTATCAATTTCTAACTTTTAGAAACACTTGCACCATTTCAGGTTCTTTCTAACAGGTTTTCAATTCCTTTTCTTAGATATGAAGTTTAAATATTGTACTAGGTTTTCTTCCAATGAATTTTCATACTCTTGCTATTTTGGTTGAAGCTGACCGAAATTACATGTGGTTACGATGCAGCTTTACATGAAATTGAGCCAGTTTTCAAAAAGTTTTGTGGTTCAGAGAAATTATCGAGTATGCTAGTTTCATTGGGTTACAAAAGGCCGGTGATCATTCAGTCAATGTACATATTTAAGGTACCTATTTAATTGTATGGTACTGTTTGAAGCTCAATCTTTGTCTGCATTGTTTGGAGGCGTTTTCATGTTTGCTTCAATAGCAGATTTTGCTTTGCTTGTATAAAGGACTTTGTATGATGATCTACAACTATCGTGCATTGTATGACTTTAGCATGATACCTGATGTGAATAATGCTAGTTTGAAGCTTATATGCTAAAATGTGATTCCCCAATTTTGAAGTACATGGGTCATATTACTTCTTGATAAATTTGTAAACCTTGCATAAGTTGCAAATTAAGTCTTTCTGAACATGATAATGCCACCACTCTTCTTGAGATGGTGTTCCTCTAAGCCCTTTATATGCATTCTAATTTTTGTGATTGGATTCAAAGGTCAATTGGATTGCTTTCTGCTTAATGCAAAACATGGCTGCATCCCATCTAACTTCTGTACGACCAGTATTTGATTTTCTATGCATTTTTCAGTGGAAATAGTTGACTCAAGCAAGTTTTGTCTTTATTTGTGGAACTGGATAAAGATGGTTGTATAAGAAGTGGAAGATATACATGCTTTTGGACTTAAGTGGACTAAACATTTTGGTTGGGGGTTTTGATAGTAGTTCATAGTATTTCATAGTGTTAAAATGCTATTCTTACATACAATTTTGTGTTTGTGCTTAAGTTCTCTGATTTTGACATTGACATGCTTGTGTTGACTTCATTTCTACCTAAAATTTAATCTGTAGGATATTCTTTTATTATATTTTACTGGTTTATGCTTGTATCTAATTTTTTGATTGTTTTATTTGCAGCAACCTGGTATTGGAGGAGAAGTAGTTCCGCATCAGGATAACTCATTTCTTTATACGGATCCCCCTTCTTGCACGGGATTGTGGTTAGCTCTAGAGGATGCGACTGTTGTTAATGGTTGCCTGTGGGCTATTCCAGGGTCTCATAAAAGTAACCAACCTCTTTTTAACAGGCTTATTGTTTTTCTCCGCAGGGGTCGTCAGTGACTTTTTTCCAGGCTTCATCTAATCTTTCTCTGTTATTGGTTGTGTACAGATGGCCTTGTGAGAAGGTTCATTAGGGAGGATGAGGGGGTTCGTTTTGATCGTCCCTCCCCAGACTATGATCATAAAGACTTCGTGTCTGTTGAAGTGAAAGCTGGCTCGCTGGTGGTCATTCACGGCGATCTTATACATCAAAGGTCAGCTACTACAAGAACCTACCCCTTATACCTAATCCAACTTTTGTAACTCATTTGTTTTTCTTATTTCTCCTTACTGATGCTGGATCACAGTTTTGAGAATCAATCCTCGAAATCAAGGCATGCCTTAAGCTTGCATGTGGTTGATACCAACAATCATGTATGGGCACCAGACAACTGGTAAGTCTTTTGAACAAATTTTCCATTATTTCCTTGCTCTAGTTTAGGAGCAGAAGTGCAAATTCTAATTTTGTATCTACTGTAGGATATTATTAAAGAAATCATTTGTCTAAACTGACTTGACTTCTTCCGGAACTATACCTTGGATGCAACTTTATGCTATGAAAAATCATTAATATATATATATATAGAAGCAATCTTACATGTAAATGAGTTATTTACCCATTTTTATGTGAGAATAACAGCAAAAATGGACACCGAAATCCATATTGACCTACGCAAACCATCTTTTTTTTAGTCGTAAAATTATACATTTTCTGATCTTATATCTTTCTTGACAAGAAAAAGATAACAAATGCCGTCTACTTCAAAAGAAAAAGCACACAGAAAAAGGAAGAACATTAAGAAATTAAGAATCTAATGATTCATCTGAAAACTCAACGGACCAGCACACCTTGATCCATCAGAAGATGGATCGACCATTTTCTGGAGTATCTTGGTTGATTTTTGGAACAAGCCTAAAACGTTTGTTGACCTCAGACAGTATGTAGAAATGCAATCATATTTCTCTATTCATTTTATGGGTTCTTCACTAAAATCTCATTTTTGTCTTTTAGATGATGATCAGTTTGTAACCAACTACTGGGTGTTGAGAGTTTTCTCTAATTCAAATCGTACAGCTAGTCCTGCATGCCGAAGCTTGTTCATTATTTGCGATAGTAGTAAATAGTTGTGCATGTTTGAGTTTCTAGTTAAATTATGTTAATTCGTTTTAAAGAAGTAAATCTAGATATTGACTGGTAGTTCAGAACTATCCCACCTTTTACTCATGTCTTTAAATGTTAATTATTGTTTGTATTGGATTTCTATTTAGGCTCAGAAGAAGAGTGGATCCTGAACCTCTCTTTGTTTCCTGATCAAAGAAAGTCAAGTGGCAGTCTTTCTCAGCTGTTTATCACACTATAAGAAGACCGTTTGGGAGGTACCATCAGATTTTGCCCTAACAGGTTCATTGTACAACTTTAACCTCTCAAACTGTCACAATATTCTCTACTTGTTGAACTTGTTTACCAGTGCCAGAATCATCTTAACTTTCTTGTAACCTTTGTATTGTTTATGTGCTTTAGTTTGAACTTTCTCTGAAAATAAAATGACTGTACAGAGCTTTGATTATCACTTTTATGGCATTATTCTTACATCCCAAGTTTTTGAGAACTACTAAGTAACCATTCAATTTGAAAATTTTAGATGACAGAAGTTGATCAATTTCTACCACTATTTTGGGCCCTTCAATTTCCTTGCAATTAGTGGTTGGTTGTGTACCCTGGCCCGCCACCTCAAATGGCTTAAATATTTTGTATAGTCTCATGAAACTCTCATTCAAATCTGTTTTCGCATAAAAGAATTGGTGCAATATTTGCAGTAAGATTATGAATAGGTTTTGGAACTGGAAAATAAGTCTTATTCAGACAAAGCTACTTGAAAAGTTTTAGACTAACCATTTCTAAGGGAAATTTTGGATCCACCCCACGTATTAGGCCGTTTACCTCATTTTTCCTTTACTTATTCTTACACCTTATTTATACGTTCATGTGGGCCTACATGGATATTGACCCAAGGGCAGAGTGTTTGGGTTGGTCAGTTAATCTGCTCAATTCGGAGTTTCTTCAAGCCAAGGTTATTAAGGGCTGTGATTCAGGTACATCTAGAAATGAGAAAGAGAGAGACCCCTCAAAAAATGGTCCATTTTTTAAATGGGCTAATGCCCAACAATTAGACCAAGCTCTTGCCATTGGGTCTAATTGACATCCCTAGTTACTAGTTTAGTGTACGAGTTGCTGTTGGCCCTGGTTCATTCGTAACTCAACCGAGTTAACTCAGGTATCAACTGATGTTTCAAAAACAAGACATTGATAGCCACAGTTTGCAGGTCCAGGTTCTTAATGAGTTGCAACCCTATTTACGTTACGTATTTAAGATGAAAGCAAAAGGGGAATGTATAGGCTAGAGAGAGAGAGAGAGAGAGAGAGAGAGAGAGAGAAAGAGAATGTATAGGGCAGAGACTAGAGAGAGAATGTAGAGAGAGAGAGGAGAGGGATAAGCATGGAATGGATCTCTTATCATCTCTCCTCTTCCTAATTAACTTGGTTTCAGTACAGCAAAATTTGTCAGAGACTTTGTTGCAAAGCCTCGTGATTTCTCTCATCATAAAGAGTAGTCAACTTCTGCTGCTACTTATAGATGCTACTTAATTTGCTGGTGTTCAATCAGCAATTACCACCTGGCATGTTAAATCATGTCAGGTACATGCATATATGATTTTCAATTAATTTGGTGAATGACACGTCTTATAAATTCCCAATTAATTTTTTTTTTGAAAAATCTATACAATTTAAATTTGAGAAAAAATAGAAAGTTTTTTTTTTTAGTATTTTCTATATTTATTTTGTTTCAAATCATTCCTGTCATGATGAAAATATCCTCAGACTAGAGTAAGCCCTGTAGAAAGCAGGACATCCAAGACAAACACCTTCTCCTCCTCCTATGCTGTGCATGTGATTTTGCTAGTTTTGCATATATTGTAAGGAATAGTCTTTTTAGGTTAGCTCTCATGAGGAACCCCTCCCTCATGAACTTCTCTTAAATAAATAATAATAATAATAAAACATTAATAACATTTTAAACAATTATTGTTTTTTGGAAAAAAAAAACATTAATTGTTTAAATCCTTTTTTTTTAAACAATTAATGTTGGCTTTGCAGAACCTCCAACTTCTGTTGCTACAAAAATAAGTAGAAGAACATTAAAAATTTAATGTTGGGTTTGGAGAACCTTCCTTTTGAAGTAATATCTATATTATTTATTCTAACATTAAAATCCAACCTAACTTTCCATGGCATTACAAATCTATAACGATCTGATTTTTCTTCGAGTAGCATAAGAATCATGGAAATGAACCACCCTTAATTAATTTAAACTTAAAAAAAAATCATGAAATGAAGTAAATTCACTAGCCAAAATGAACGTGCTGCCTCATAGTAAGATAAGGGCAAGGCCAGTGCACCTTGTTAAACATCAAATCCAGCAATTTTTTAGGGCTAGTGGGCACCCTTGTACCCCAAAACCCTCGCTTGGTCCGGTAGTTTGAGGGAGCTTCTGCGACGCATTTTTTTATTAATAAAATAATTATAAAAAGTTTTTTAGTTAATTAAAAAATACAACAACAATTGTGTCGCAGATAACTTCTGCGCCACAATTGTTGTTAAATAATTAAATATAATAAAAAAAGTTTTTTTTAATAAAAAAAAAGGTGTCGCAGATAACTTCTGCGGCACATAATTCTTCCCATTGGCCTTGCCGATGGCTTATACCTCAAACCCACCGATCAACTTGGTTGGTTTGAGGTATGCCATAGGCCTTGCCCTAACAGGAAATCAAATTAAGGAGTTGGAGAAAAGAAAGAGGAGAGAGAGAGGGGATAGTGCATGGATGATGATGATGATGAAGAAGACGTCATGTCATGCATGTTAAGGATGCTTTTTGGGTGGTGGGGTTAGTCTTACTAAATCTAGCTATTGTCAATTTGTTGTTTTATTGAATGGGATTGGAGGACAGCAAGGATCTTAGGTACCAAAAAAACCCTAAATAGTAAACCCTAACTGCAGCAGGGGAAGACTGCCTGCCTGCCTGCAAATTGCAGGGGAAGCAGAGAAACCAACAAAACCCCACCAAACCCTTTTTATGAATTCAATCAAAACCCACATTCCTTTCTTGTTAATTACAATCCAATTTGTCACCAAATATATATATATTTTTTGATTTCCTTTGTTTACTTTAACAAAAAGAAAGGAAAGAAAAGAAAAAAAAAAGAAAAGAAAAGGTCAGTCAGTACAAGACATGAAGACAAAGCAAAAGCTTTTGTTAACAGTATCAAAAAGGCTTAATTAGCAACCATCACTTCTGTTTGACCTTTTAGTGTTTTATTAATATATATTACATCACCCTCTCTGCTACAAAATTTTATTGATTTTAATTAAAATAAATAAATTCTGATCTTGATCTGCCAAAATTAATTTAATTAATAGATTCGTCATCTTGTACCATCGGATTTACTTTTAACCACATAAACGCGACTGACTGATTTCAATATGCTCCAAATTTCAACAACATTATATAAAGGAATTGCCCGGAGGAATTTTGAGTTAGGATCCCGAGCGCGAATCTTACTTGCCCAAGGTTTTGCTCGGAGGATGTAATCCAAGGTTACAGGTCACATAGAATCATTCTATTCTAGCTAAACCTTCTAAACACACAAGTACTGATTTAAAATTAATGATATATATTGATGATTGACTCATAAATTACCCATGTTTTATGGGATTTGAAGTTATAGAAAGAAGAGTTTAATGAGTAGAGCATCTCATGAAAATTAGACTTTAAATTATCTCCACGTGATCCTTACAAAAACTTTGGCCAAATCTTGGCAAGGTTAACCTTGGGTCCCGATCCTAACTCATATCAGACAATAGCTCTGACTGGATTATATATATATATATATTCTTTTTATGGTTTTTATCCCCTCAAAACTACTTTTACTGCATCATCATCATCATCATCATCATGCATATATAGTAAGAAGAGTCGTAAACAACGCAAAAACTATCATCACCAACAACATAGAAAAAGAAGATAAATAGTTAACTTAAGATCAGACTTCAACTATTATTGGGAGTACAACTTTTTCGTTTAATTTTTTTTTATTGAAGAGGTAAATATTTTTCTATATGAAGCGCCAAGGTGGCATTCTAGAGTCTAGATAATCATTTCTTAAGGTTTTTAGTTTTATTTTTCTGGGATCTAACTCCTCTTGGTTGATATAATTACATCACAGATATGATATGATATTCATAGACTTAGAAGACCTACGAAACCCTAACTGCCAGTTGATATTCAAAACCAATTATTTGATTTTGTTTGTATCATATGTTAGATAAATTCTCTTTGGTTGTATAAGTTTTCTACTTGTTCTGAATTAGGGTTTGTTCTCCATGACTTTATGTATTAGGGAGAGAATTAATCTTTTAATGCCGCATCCACGTGGTTTTAGATGTTCTGAATTAATTGTATGATTGCTTGGAATAGGATTATAATTGAAGACCTAATCATGCATTAGAAACAACTAAATTATGGGGTTATTTCGATATCTGGAATCAAATTTGTTGTTGAATTTCTGCAAATATTATCTTATATATGCTGCGTGGCTCAAGCTCTTTATCATTAAGCTTGTAAATCCTGAAGTTCTAGATATAAAAAAAAAATAATAAAAAAAAATGAACATTTCTAACGATTTTTACTGGCCGAAATTGTGGAAATACTTTTAGCCACGGTTTATAACGTGGCAAACATGTTAACGGCCTTTTCAGAAGACATTTAGCTTCGGTCCTTGTACTGTGGCGAAATGTTTTTTGTACGGTTTTTATTTAAGCATTGCCAAAATGACTTGTAATGCGGATTTTAACCATGGACAAAGACTTTTATGCATTGTTTCTGACTTTAGGATACGGTCTTTGTTTTAGGTCATCAACCAAAACTGCAATGAATATTTTAGTGACATAAAAAACCGTGGCTAAAATTTTTAGCACAAAATCCCTGTTTCGTAATAGCAAAAAATATTTCTTCTTAGTATGTTTTTGAAATTTAAATTTCTCATGAAAATGTTCAGTTAAGTTGTGTTTGATAGTGTAGTAAAGGTTGATGACACCAATATGTTTATGTATTTTAATGCAATTGTGTTTGGATTCGCTAAAATGTTTGAGAATGCAATTGTAGAGTGTGGTGCGTACTGGATAGCTAACTCCACCACTCTAGGAGAAAAATGCAGTATCTTTCTCTGGTTATACATTTAACGGGTGCGCCAAGTTAAAATTTGTTGACAAAATATATCTAATCATCACGTAGAATAGTACATGTATGTATATTAGTGATGCACCATTGCGAGTACGTAGAATTAAAGTACATGTATCCTTCTTGACCTAACTATATATGTAACTAACATGCTTAGGGGTTTGTGATATAAATCAGTACGGGATTCATCAGAAATGTTCACTCTGGTAGCTAAGAGCAGGTTTGACATCATGCATAGTTGGACTACAGATTTTCTTTTGTTCCTTGCAACATTTAATATCATACAACAACCTCTTGAATGCTCTTAATTAGAAAGAATGCAATTTGGCAGGGCAGATCTTTGTTCTTTTCTTTTTTGTGTTCATTTTGTTAATATGAAATCTTATGTATAACTTGTTAAAATAGTAAAGAGCTAGGGTTTGTTAAATTTGAGTTGTAATATATATATATATACTTTCTTATAATACAGATCATGTTGTATAAATCTAAAATTATGTACTTTGCCAAGTTTGTGTCCTCAAATCTAATTAGATAACCATAAAAGGAATGCACAAAAAGACTAATTTTTTCTAAATATATACCTGAAACACATGTCTACATATCCAACCTAAATCCTAAGTTACTTCAACATCAAACCCTTTCACATCAAATTCCCATCTCAGATACCCCTTAGTTGATGGAACCAAGTCTCCATCACCATCACAATCTTCCTCTCTTTCTCTCTCTGGTTACTAAAAGAGTAATGGTTCCTAGAGAGAGAATAGGTAGCCCTGTCAACACACAACCCTCCTGTAATGTTTTCTTTAATGAATGAAGCTCTTGTCTTCATGGTCCGGATGCATTTTAGGGCAAACTTCTTCAGACCCACCATTGAAGCTAACATGAGATATATATCACTAAAACATTGAAAACAGTACTAGTAGTCCATTTTCCAATAACAAGAACAAAAATAAAATAAAAATAAACATAATTAATTAAACTACCATCTTACATTAAATAAAAGAAGAAGACAATTATATTGGCTTTCTTAATTTTCCCCATCTTTTCAATTCCTCATCAAAGAAACTCAAAAAATTGGCATGGGATGGTATTCATGGTTGTAGTTGGGAGTTGTTCTTTCTCCTTCTCAGACATAGTCCCAACATTTTCGGCGTTACTGTTGTCGTTGGCTTTACATAGAGGAAAGAGCTCAAGAGTATGATCAGAGTCTCCAGATTCCTGATGAACATTAATGCAACAATGGGGGATCTTGGGTGTAAAAATAATGTTGAGATTTTGATGATGAGTGTTTGTGAGTTTTGGGTCTGTTGTTCTTGCCAGTGTTGTTGTTTCTATTGACGATGTGATTCTAGGGTTTATGTGGTGACTGGAAGGAGATAATAAAGGAGAGACCTGCTGCTGCTGCATCGTATGCCACGTGGCATGCATTTGAGCTGAGCTTCTTCTTCTGTGTTGTAATTCTCCTTCCTCAAATTGAATCCATCCATTTGTCCTACTTTCTGAAGCAACTACTGCTGCTCCTTGCATTGAAACAGGTTCCTGATGAACAGTACACACATATAAACAAAAATCAAATTAAAGAAATATATTTTAAAAAAAATCACTAAGGGCCCAAAACAAAAGTTCATTTCACATTAACACCAATACCAGCACCGACAGAAAGGAAGGAGTGCAGCTTTTACACACCCTTTTCGTTTCCCAACATACAAACCTACCTAGCTTTATTAATCTCTCTTTCTCTCTCTAGATCTCTCTCTCTCTCTTTCTTGTCTGTCTCATCCTTTTTGATCATCTAAACTATTTGAACTTTAATCTAATTAGATTGCTTCGATTAGTGTTATAGTCTAGAGAGAGAGAGAGAGAGAGAGAGGGGTTTAGTATTATCTGAGTAAGTTTTAGAGAGAGAAAGAGAGTAAGAGAGACTGATCAGAAAGACAAGGACGATATATATATAGAGACCTGTGTAAGTGTACTGCAGTTTGTAGGGAGCGGCCAGTTCTTGGTCTGTTCAACTTCATAACCTGTCCTTCTCGACCCTGCCATCATCCATCAGTAGTAGACAAAATGAAAAACAAACAAATTACTATCAACTTTAATACAATATCTGAATAATATCACACATTCATATTCATTGAAAAAAATTAAACTTGAACAATTCTCCCTCCCAACAATTCCCTCCCCTCCCCTCTCTCTCTCTCTCTCTCTCTCTCTCTCTCTCTCTCTCTCTCTCTCTAGCTTCTTGTGTTGTGTAGTGAAAGAGAAACTAGAGAGAGAAAGAGATTATACTATGTAAATATGTAATGTGTAATGCATGTCTTGTAGTAGTAGTACCTGAATCGTTTCTTTCTAATAAGCTTTGATGTTGATGATTATGATGATGATGATTATGATCAGTTTCATCACTAATACGTATTTGATGCTGCTTTTCTTCTGAAATATTAGTAGTAGTAGTAGTAGTGGAATCTGATGATCTACGACGCCGCTTCTGTCGTTCTCTAGCTTTGTGATTTTGAAACCAGTAAAAAACATTTTTGCCTTCGATTTTACCGTAACGACGAAGCTGTGCAGTGATGTGTTGGATTTGATCAGCTGTGGGTGTTCTTGTTCCACGTCTATACAACTCCTCTAATGTCCTTAACTGTTCTGGTGTTGGGTTCCATCTTGAACTCACCACTGTTGTTGTTGTTGTTGCACTAATACCCATTTCTCTCTTACTTTGCTCAGAAACCGTCGCTGTAATTAAACCCCCCAAAAAAACACACACAATTAAAACAAATTAAAAACCTAGAAATAGAAGATCTGAAAAATGAACTTAATTAAATTACAACAACTTACCTAGATGGTTGTTAAACAAAAAAAGATCATGACTGCCATGAAGACGGCTTAAGCAAGCTGGAGGAGTTGATGTAGCAATATTACTAGTAGTAGTACTAGTAGTATTACTATTACCATTACAAGTAGTAGAGGAAGGTCTTGGAATGAGAGGGCGAAGTTTCCGACCGTTGAAGGAAGAATCGGAGTTGCTAGTGTTGAATCCACCACCACTATCATTACTACAACCCATCATCCACATTCTCTTTATGATCGATCTTTTGTTGTTGTTGTTGTTGTTGTTGTTGTTGTTGTTGTTGTTGTTGTTGTTGTTGTTGTTGTTGTTGTTCTTCTTCTTCTTCTTCTTCTTCTTGCGGTTTCTGTTGATGTAGGAATGGTAGTAGTACTTGTATAGCTATTGTACTAGTACTATTAATAGTATATGTATCTAGAGCTATCTATCTTGGATGGGTAGTTGATGAGCTGAATGATGGGTATTGGAGTTTGAACAGATTGGAATGTAAAAAAAAAAAAAAAAAAAGCAAGCAAAAGTTAGAGAGAGAGAGCTAGAGAGAGAGCGAGAGTAATCAAGTAAGAAGATGCTAGTTGTTATAAGCAACTCTTATCTCTTAGATTGTCCACACAAAAAAACAAACAAACTCTTAGATTTCTGTTTAAGGAAAAATAAGTTTTTTTATTTTTTTTCTTCTCTCTCTATTTACATAATAAGTAGGGATATGAATTTAGAGGGTATTTGAGCCAGCAGGATCATTAATTTGCAGAGATGGGGATTGAAAACACAGTACACGCTAATAAGTTAGGAGAAATTAATAGATGAAGAGATTGAAGTAGAGAGAGAGAATAGAGTTAAGAGTTAGAGTTAGAGAGAGAGAGAGAGAGAGAGAGAGAGAGAGANAAGAGGGGGAGGTGAGGAGGGGAAGCAGAAGGAAGGAAGGAGAGAACAAGAGGAGGAGAAAAAGGGGCTAAGCGTGGAATTCTGGGAGATATCGGGAGAAGCGAATAAAAGCGACATGACGATGATGAGTGCTATCATAAGCCTCATCACCCCCACCCCACCTCCTCATTTATTGTTCCTCTTTCTCCCCTCCCCCACCTGACTCGTGCCTTTCACACTTATTCTTGTATCCCAACTGCCTCTCTCTCTCTTTCTCTCTCTACATCCCTCTCCCTCTCTTTCTCTCTCTACCCTCACCACCACAACCTCTTTTTTTACTTTTGAGTTTTGTCTACCACCTTGCGCTCTCTCTCTCTCTCTCTCTCTCTCTCTACTCAGACCCTTCTTGAGTTTTGTCTCCCTCTCTCTTTCTCTCTCTAAATTTGCACGGATTTCCTTATAATTCCATATGTGCCCTCTTCAATACTATCCATTAATTAATTAATCACAAGGCCCAGACAGATTTGTGACTTATATCCACCCTACCTCCTCCCTTCTCCTCTTATCATTTTTCCTTTTATATATTCTCATGCTAAGGTACGATAGAATGATACAACACCTTTTTACGTGCTTAGAAATAGACAGAATGGATGGATTTATATGATATATATATTTCTTTTGGAATCTTCCTTCTTTTCGTTTGCTTCCTTCTTACTTCTTTGATTCACTTTTTTGATAGTTTGATGTCATCGATCGATCTATAATGGATGGGGTCCCACTTTTTATACCATTATATATGTATTTAATGTTGGGTCAGGTCCTAGCTCATGACACAGCCTTAATCATATTATGCTCTCTTTTATATATATTTATATATATATAGAGGACTACACGGAGAATATCTAAGGGTTGAATTTTTGGTGTCTTTGATCTTCATGTAGAATATTTTCACGTAAAATTATATCATTCTAAATTTTCTAACATTATTAAAAGTTGATTGAACAATTTTTTAAACATTAATTTCTAAATTTTTTTAATGGTGTTAAGAGTTTTAGATAATTGGGCTTCTTCAGCTTAGTTAGGAAAATTTACATACATGGTGAGAGAACATGGATCTTCACCAAAAATTAGTATTTGGATAATCTCCATGTGAACCCACAAACTATTATACAGAGTACGTACACGTAAACAGTGTATGAAGATGGAAAATTCCACCTCTTTAATGCAATCCTTGTTCAAATAATTAATTTTGCAGTACTTATTATTATTGTTGGAGTTGTATTGTCATTATTGTGTTTTATGTTTATTTTAAGATCTCGGGAGACATTGTTTATTTAAACATGATTTTGACACGGTTCATGGAGGACTTACATGGAGATGATCCGACGGTGTGGGGATGATCTCTTCGCTATACATCTTTATGTAAAAATCATGTTGTTCTAAAACTTCTAACCACTTAAAATGTTAGTTTAAATAAAGTTAATTATAAAATGGACGATTCATAATGGAGTTAAAAGTTTTTGAACGATATAGATTTTGGGAAAAATGACCTACATGGTGAGTAAATCAATCTCATAAAAAATCAACCCTTTAATCATCCTCATATGGGCCTCAATGAACGGTGTCAAAATCACATCTAAATAAGCATGTCTCTCAATAGTAATTAGAGGGCGGAGCGGAAGTGGGAACGAAAACATGAGCAGGAGCACTGAAGCATCCAATTATAAAACGTCCCAAATTTCAGAGAGCCTCCGAAACGAAACCACGAAAGCGCTAAAATGTTCAGTTAAAAAATGTCTTATGTTCTAAAGAGGCTCAAAGCGAAACTGCATGCAGGATTGCAATTTGGGAGGAGAAGCGAAATTTCAAAGTGAGAGCGTCACCTCTTTACAACAATTTTGGTTATCGTTACTCTTTATGATTTGTTATATGAGGCATTTAAATCGTTGGCTTTGTGAAGCACAAAAGTTTTGGTGTAGCAAACTTGTACTCATAAACTTGATGGGCGTTAGGCAAATGAAAAGAATTAAGTGCCCCATAAATAAACTTTATAACAAAAACGTAAAAACACAATAATCACACTCAACTCCAAACAATAATCACACAATAATGACAGGACACTAAGTGCGCGCTGCAGTGGGAACATGGCCAAAGCAACTCAAGAATTTATTTGAACATTAAACTATAATTAATGACCTAAATAAAGATTACAGTTAGAGCCAGGATGCCTAGGATCTGGTTCTACATTAAATACACACGAGTTTCTTGCACGTGCACTGCACATTTTCCTCACATTCGGATTGTTTTAAAGAAGCATATGCCTTAAGGTGGGGTTCACATAGTGATGATGAAAAGGTTAATTTTAATTGAAATGATTCGAAAATCATCTTCGAAAACTTACATGTTTTGAAAAAAAAAAACCCTTAGATCATTTCAACACAGTGCCAAAAACAAAAAATGAAGTGTAAATGAAATAAAAATTGATTTCTATAGAAAAAAAAACATTATCATAGTCATATAATAATCTGGCCTTAGGAATTTCTAAATAGATTTCGAGAAATAAATTGTTTGTTGACACTAAAAATAGTAAAATTGATAGAATTTGACTTGATAATAAGGATTTAAGGGTTTTATCTCAGAAAGTGTATCTGCTTACATTGTTATTTATGTATTGACTGTACATTGGCTCATAAGGCTCACATAGAGCTGATTTTAAATTAGGATATTTTTTCCATCATGTAAATCATCTTCACAAAAAATCAGCCTATTATAAAACTTGTAAATCCAGAGTAAAATCAACGGTAAAATAAATAGTCCAATCACCGTTAATATTCAATGATTTTCAATCGCCCAATGATGGGGCTACTATTAAGTATGTGGGCATCCAACTTAAAACCAATTGGCAATGAGTGGAGTGTTGCAAGACTTTCATATCTCATGTAGGACTATTCTCAACAAGCCCCCTTACTTGTAGCGTTATTTTGAACCCAACATGTGGAACTCTATTAGGTGATGTGGAAAACATGTGGTCATTGGGCCTATCACGCGTAGGCCTATTTTGATACCATATTTTGTGGGCATCCAACTCAAAATCAATTGGTAGCAATGAGTAGAGTGACCAATGATCTTTATATATTGGGTTGCATAGCTTTCATATCTAATGTGAGACTATTCTCAATAGTTACAAGTTCTGTAATGTGCTAATTTTTGTGAGAATAATCAACATAGTGTGAAAAATATCCTCACCTAATATCATCCCTTAGATAAATTTTATGTGGGCCCCACAAATAATGTTATGTGAGTAATGATGTATGAATAATGATGTATCTTGATCTGCTCATATGGGCTTATATTAGGCTTGGAATTGGGCTTTAAATTAATGTTTCTTAGTTAGGTCCAAATCCAGGATAAGAGGAGTTTCAGTGTTGCACATAGATAAAGAGATGTTAGTTTTCACTTGTTGCTCCTACTTTTTCAGTCTAACATATTTTAAACTAAAACTTTAAATACATATGGGACTTTGGTTCAGTGGTTGTGCACTTCTTTCATGATTTGGGAGGTCTTTGACCTATGTAATATGTTGGATCCCTCTATTTGTCCATGGTGGATGTTGGTAGTTTCTTTTTGTTTGTGGTGACGACTCCTTTTTATGATCTTGGCGGTATTTTTGTGTTTCTTACACTTCTATTGCAAACAGTCAACGATTTATTTTCGCCTTGTCATTTTAATTTTGGCTATAGTCTCTTCTATTTAAAAAAAATAAAAAAATCTAAATGAACACAATTTTATTTTCGATTTTTATACCAATTCAAGGCTCCTCCATTAATTGTGGGTCTGGCCTTAACTTTTTTTTTTTTTTTTTGAAATCCAGTAACTCAAGACCTTGGACAACCAATCCTATGCAAACGAGCCAAACGGCCCAAACCCACCGCTCGTCTAGAAGAGCCCGCGAGTGGTCGGCCTCTGAACTTGGGTCTGAAATCGAAAAAGTATTTCGATACAAAAAGACACGCTTTAATTTAAAAATATTTTTTGTTAAATCTTTTATGATGGAACTATTGTGCAATTGCAAATACAAAAAAGTGAAGAAATTGGCCGAGAAAAAAAACAAAAAATTGCTACTCTGCAAGTATTAAATAATTAATCATCGAGATAATGCACGCCCTACAAGATTTTTTTATTTTAATTCGATGTGAGCGAGAGTAGAACATCGATCTATGCTATGAACAATCACAAATTTTACAATTAACTGGCATTTGCAAATAGTAGAAATAGCTTTTTAGATATCCCTATTTTTTTTTTGGACCAATTTGGCATGCCTCATTGCACTTTTAATAAACTAGGAGCCCATTAGACTTCTGAAAAATTTCAGTTATCAGTTATCACTAACTAATAAAAGCCACGATTTTTTAGGACACTAGACACGCGCTTTCCACTTAATTAGGTCAAATTTCATTGACCGATAGAAAAACATGAGTATGATCGTCTGAAAAATTTAATTGTTTTCTTTTTTCTTTACTATTTAAAGCAAGTTTAGTGGGATCCCACAATTCATGAATGCAACAATGATTTTATTAATTTATGGATCCTTAGTAGAGAGACGATCCAAAAAACTATGTGGACTTCTAGACATCCGCATAGATAGTTGACATACCCTTTTTTTTCTTCAAAACCCCTGCGGTCAACAGATGACCGTCGCAACCAACAGATGACTGCGCAGTCAACAAATGATCGTCTATTGCACATCTCATCTGTTTGCACATCTCATCTGTTTAAACTTTAAATCGATCCAACGATCAGGATAAAAACCCAACCCGCGTGGATATTCTTTAGCTTCCTTGTCAATGACAGCCATGCCCTATATTACATATTCATAATAACCTTATTAGTTTTTATTTTATAGTCTGTTTGGACAAGAGATTTTAGAGAGGGATTTTGTGGGGACCAGAGATTTTGAGGAAAAATATAACATGTTTTTTCTACCAAATCCCTGGTCCTAACAAAATTCCTCCCCAAATCCCTTGTCCAAACAGACTATTATATCATTTAATAGGAGTAAAATAAAAAAGATTTTCGATTTCACTAGCTCAAACTTAAAATTCATTTGTGAAACTTTAAGTTATATAACCAATAGAATTTTAAGCACTTATTTATAAATTATCTTTTAAATATAAATATAATATTAACAACTCTAAATTTAAAATTTAAAACAAGTGGTTGTTCAATACAATATAAATCCGGACTCAGGAGACGGGGACGGATCATGACTCGAGAGGGAGATGCCACCAAAAAAAAAAGAAAAAACAAAGAAGCAATAAAAATAGTGTTTAAGTTTATAGATCAAGAGAGCGTTTCCCTTTCTCGTCCGGTGAGAAATCACATCAGCCGGCTAGGGCAAGGTCCAGAGGCTGAATCACTCAACTACACGTGTCGATTATTGGCAGAACCACCCACCCAATAATTGACAAGAGATCTCTCGCATTTGGGTCGGACATTTCTAAACCGCACGATCACATTAACCAACTCAATCCCCACCACTCATTTCCACATTATCTAACGGTCCCAATCACACCACTTTTAAAATTCAAATTATCATTTCAACAAACCTCTATATAAGCAACCGTTCTTACTCACACTTACTTCAAGCCCTTCCCGAGATAGTGGCAGTTAAAAGCATTTTTCCAATTTCGCCCCTTACAGTTAAAACAATTACAAAGCTAAAATGCGTGAAATTCTTCATATTCAAGGAGGGCAATGTGGTAATCAAATCGGATCCAAATTCTGGGAAGTGGTCTGCGACGAACACGGCATTGATCCCACCGGAAGTTACACCGGAACTTCCGACCTGCAGCTTGAGAGAGTGAATGTTTACTACAATGAAGCGAGTGGGGGTCGGTATGTCCCACGGGCAGTCCTCATGGATCTTGAACCAGGTACTATGGATAGTGTTCGAACCGGTCCATATGGCGCAATTTTTCGACCGGATAACTTTGTTTTCGGGCAATCTGGTGCCGGTAATAATTGGGCTAAGGGACACTACACCGAAGGCGCCGAGCTTATCGATTCTGTGCTTGATGTCGTCAGGAAGGAAGCAGAGAATTGTGATTGCTTGCAAGGTTTGTACACTTAATTGTGTCATCTGTTCATAAATCCCTATAATGTTCTTATTTTAGTGATTTGTAGCTTTTAGTTTCAATCAGCGTCCGACAGGGTTAAAAGTTTTAAAACGATATCTTGATTTATTTGGACAATTTACATGGTGAAGAAATTATAGGAAAAAGAAAAATTGGAGTTTAGATTATTTCTACATGGGCCTCACAGTTGAGTGTAAATAGAGTGTGAGAATTGTGCAAATAAATTTGCGCATCAACTGCTTTGGATTATTAAGCAAGACAAACATTGGGTACTCGCTTAAAAGTGCTAAAAAATGTCAATTTTAAGCTAAAAGCTATTTCAAATAACAGGCTTACTCGAATGCAGCCTAATTCAATAGTTTTTGGTATATGTAGGTTTCCAAGTCTGTCATTCACTGGGAGGCGGAACCGGGTCTGGAATGGGTACGCTACTCATATCGAAGATAAGGGAGGAATACCCGGATCGAATGATGCTTACATTCTCTGTATTTCCATCTCCAAAGGTGTCTGATACTGTCGTTGAGCCCTACAATGCCACGCTTTCGGTTCATCAGCTGGTGGAGAATGCTGATGAGTGCATGGTCCTTGACAACGAAGCGCTCTACGATATCTGCTTCAGGACTCTCAAGCTTACCACACCAAGCTGTAAGTATAAAAGGAAGAAATAGAGCCAAGAAAAACCGGTTCACTAGCCAATCTGGTTCTATCTTCTATGATTCAATACAATACAATTAGTTTACAATTCAAGGCAGTTCTAGCGGTCTAATTTCGCGAAAGAATTGGCTAGCAATACAAAGCAGTTCTAATTAGGAGTATTAATGCGATGGTTCCGAAACTGAAATAGGTGGAACAGGAAACTTGGATAATCGTTTCCCGTTCTTGGGTATTATAACCTGTTTGGGTTCTGGGTAGTGGGTACTTTGATATCTGGTGGAACTAAACCTAACTGATAGGAACCAGAATTGGCTTACAAATATTGATTCGGTTCCTGGATAAATGAATGTCTATTGACAACCCTAGTTCTAATGAGATTAAAGATCAAATATAGCCTAGTTAAATGGCAACAACTTGATATACTGAACTGGTTTGTAACCTAAAACATGATAACTTGGTTCTTCATTTGTACTATATATATAATTTGCTAAATTTTCATTCCATTTTGATCCAGTTGGGGACTTGAATCATCTAATCTCGGCAACAATGAGCGGAGTAACATGTTGTTTGCGATTCCCAGGGCAGCTAAATTCCGACCTGCGAAAACTAGCTGTTAACTTAATCCCATTCCCGCGACTTCACTTCTTCATGGTGGGTTTTGCACCATTAACATCTAGAGGATCACAGCAGTACCGAGCATTAACAGTACCGGAACTGACCCAACAAATGTGGGATTCCAAGAACATGATGTGTGCTGCTGACCCACGTCATGGCCGGTATCTGACAGCATCGGCAATGTTCAGAGGAAAAATGAGTACTAAAGAAGTTGATGAACAAATGATTAATGTACAGAATAAAAACTCGTCCTACTTTGTCGAATGGATACCAAACAATGTTAAGTCTAGTGTTTGTGATATGCCACCGAAAGGGTTATCGATGGCATCAACGTTTATAGGGAATTCGACGTCGATACAAGAGATGTTTAGGAGAGTTAGTGAGCAGTTTACTGTTATGTTTAGAAGGAAGGCTTTCTTGCATTGGTATACTGGAGAAGGAATGGATGAGATGGAGTTTACTGAAGCTGAGAGTAATATGAATGATCTGGTTTCTGAGTATCAGCAATATCAGGATGCAACTGCTGAGGATGAAGATGAAGAGGGTGATGAGGACGACGATATCCCGGATAAGTGAAGGTGTTCGAGTACTTTGCTGTTACAGATGTTTCGTGCCTTTATCTACCGTTGATTTAATTTCTAAAGAAGATGATGATGATGATGTGTGGGTGAATCAGTATTTGGTCTACATAAGTGTGAGAGTGCAGAGCACCTTAGTAATGTTTATGTGTTGTTTCTTGTGTTTATTTTATTGTCAATGTTGAGCAGATTTGGATCATATTGATTTGTGTTTTTCATGGGGTGAATCTGGAGTTAGAGATCAGACAGCATTCAAGTGAGAGATTTCTTGTTTTCTTGACAACAAAAGAAGAAAAAAAATAAAAAATTTAAAACATGAATTCAAAATGTTAATTAGAGGAAGACTAGAAGAAAAACTACACACACCAATGCATATAGAGAATGTGTTCTCTAAACTAAATATAAAACAACATTACAGGGTATTTATACAACATAGAGTCTGGAGAGATATCTTTTCTAAACATCATCCCCTGAGTGATATCGGCGAATTTCGGAGCTTTTTCCGTATTGACTAAAATAGGGTAATTAGGATAAGAATCTTGGTGTTGTTCAATAAGACTGGTTCCTAAGGATACTGCTGATGGGTTCAAATGGTAAAAACAACAAGGTGTTGTTTTGGTGGTTGGATCAAACATCACTCAAGAAGCTTATTACAGGTACCAACACCAACCGCGGCAGCAAGATGCCAAGCAGCATGAAGGTATGGAGTTTGGGGAAAATAATCATCCGCAATGAAAAGCAGACCTCCCACGAGAGATGACATTTTGTGCACGTTGTGAGCCATCCTTAGATCTGGATCTGTCAGTGCTCTCTTTGCAAAAGCTACCTGGAATGATACAATGCAAAAGAAATAAACCTGGTTAAAAACAGCAGCTGCCCAACATAACAGGCATGATTATGGCAGCACTGTTTTCTTTTTTATTGGTATAAAAGAATTATATTAGTGAAAAACAAGATTTACAAAGACAATGTACAGGTTAGCGAGCTCAAGGGGGGATACAAGACTTCTTTTTTCTTTTCTTTTCTTTTTTTTTTTTCTAATGGCAGCACCTTTCTTCCACATTTTTTTCATGGGCTTTTTGCCCAAATGATCTGCTTCAACTTGTATTGATAACTAAACCAATTTTTTTTTTCAGAACTACTAATAATTTTAAGCCATCTCAACCACATCATGAAAGAGCACAGTCAACATCTATATCGTCTGGAACCCATTGGCATGGTCAAGGTGGGTAAGATTATCAGTTTTTTTTTTCAATGGGTCTTTTTCAAGATGAGTTCTAAACAGAGGAGAATATAGAGCAAAAGGCAGAGGTGGAGTTTCTCAATAAGGAAGTGGATCATTGACCCGATCATTCCAGGTCAAAATTTTAGGTTGAATTTGAAATAAAATGATGAATACAAACAGATGGAGGATGAGCTCTGAACAGATAGGATAATATTATAGTAGCACTACATATATTTTAGAAGTTCTAGTTGGTTGGCGCCTAACTTGGAAAGGATAAGAAAATTTGGTCATTTTATAGGATAAATCAGAGGTGGAACTGGTAAGAGAAGTAGTGACATCTTAAGAAAATTTTCTGTAGATGTTTAAGGATTACGAATTGACTTCTGAGTTCTGAATATGGAACAAAGAACACACTGAATCAATCAATATATGACAAAATACTACTAAAGTTTGCAGACAAGAAGAAGTGGTTGATTACCTCCATCATTCCAGTGTGAACGACTGAAACCATTAGAGGTTGCACAGGTAGAAAAAGTGCAGATGCCGCCATCAGCAATTTAGGATTCTCATTCCTGATTGCTCTTGAAAGACACTGCAAAAATAAGTGAAGTGATTTTCTTTACTTTTCTTTTGTTTCTTCTTTCCGGAAAATAAGAATTTCAAGTGACCCACATCATTGAGAAAGGTTTGTGTGCAAGAGAGTAATATAAAATCTCTTGTAGCAAAGATTGCATAAACAGACAGATCCAAGAAAGATGAATGGATGAATGGATGAATCTCTGAGACTATAAACAACTAATCTACAATATTGAGCACTTATATGATGCATTGACCCGCACCAAAAGTCACAAGGAATCTGGAACGTTATTAGTGCATCGTTAGATTATTACTTGGACAGATTTCATGGATGATATGGCATCAACTTCAACAAAGGACTGATGCCTTCCTGCACAATCATTTCCTTAGTCATTCTTAGAGTCAGAACAAGAAACAATAGGTACTACAAAATCCCCAAAATATTATGATAATTAAGTTCAAAACAGTAACTTTTCTCTCTTTTTATTAAGAAGCATATAACAGAAGCTTAAAGAAGTCATATAATTACCACCCACACATTATACAGCGAGTTGATCAGAAAATATATATGATTATCCTATTCTCTAAACCAAAATTCAGCACATACTTCGAACTGAAGGGGGAACATGATACATGGGGAAGAAAGTCAGGAATTTCAAGAAGATTAGCAGGTCAAAGGTCAATCTTGATCTCTTATCAAGCTCTGGAGATCAATCAGTTATATCTGGCCACATGCGACTCCAGGAGCACTTGAAAAATCACCGAGAGAAAGCACAGGCGCAAGAATGACTGATGTCAATGATAAGAAATGAAACTTATGAATTGCCGACACATGATCGTCCCTGACCCCTTTACTTTCTTAGTTGCAAACTTGCAACCTATGCAGCGTTATCTTCAGGAGAGGAGCCAGGATTTGAAAGGACCATAATAGACAAAAAAAAAAAAAAAA
>MVGT01004039.1:535064-577248 GCA_002174775.1 Macleaya cordata | reverse complement strand
ACCCGACCCCTATAGGGGATTCATAATCCCCGCCCCGCCCCGCCCCGAATAGTGATGGGGACGGGGATGGGGGAGGCAAATTCGACCCCGCCCCGTCCTGTTGCCATCCCTAAGGAGGAGGAGATATATAGAAGATCTAATGATGGAGGCAGTGGTGGTCGGAGGTAGTGGAGTGGGGTTGATGATGGTGATAGTGGAAAAGATGATGGTGGTACGGTGGGAAGTATTTTTGGTAGAGATGCATGGAGGCGGTGGTTGAGGTGTTGTTAGTGGTGGCGGTGAGGTGGGTGTAGAGACTGGAGATCAATTGATGGTGGTAGGGGTGGGTGTATTTTTTCTGGGTATAATTATATGATGAGCTTTTCCTTTAACCAAAACTAACAAATGAGTTTTTGGCTTAAAGCCCATTTCTAATCTTCCCCTTTCACCAAAACAACTTCCTTATATAATACCAACTCCTCATAATTATTGTTGACGTAGAGCTGACAACGCAATCACAAATGACATGTCAAATTTATAGAATCTAGAAAACTATTTTATGAAATCTGTATTGTCGGTTTTAATAAAAAATTATGTTGAAATATTAATGAGGCCGTATTTAATAAAATATTGTGTTGAAATATCAATTCCCCTTGAAGTAGAGTGCTGATGAGACTCATAACTCCAATAGAAGACAAAGATATAAAGGAGTAGTTTAATACTTTGGAAGAGTTGCTTTAATTATTATTTATTTCTTTGTCCATCTGTTAGAGTCTAGCTAGCTGTGTGCAAGCAAAATGAAAATCCATCCATCCATCCATCAGGCATCCATCCATTTTAATGTAATATATATATAATAGTACTGTTAAGGCTAGCTGCTATTTAATTTTAATTTCTTCATGGCATGCATTAATTTCTCTCTCTCGCCTGATCGAATCCACTGTTAATTCCTAATCACGTTACAATTAACTGTAAAATTGAAAAAACCAAGTTGGTTGCCAGCAGAAGCAATGAAATTGTACGTACGGTTTCAAGTTACCAATGCTCTCTCACTCTGCTAGGCTCTGCTTTGCTCTGCTGCTCCCACCACCCCCATTTCTTCTCGTATCATGAAATTTAAATATTTCCGGAGACAACGGCTATAAATACTCCACAGTCCCCACCACCCTCTTTCTCTCTCTCTCTCTCTCAAACTCACACCCTAGTTATTTTATTAATACACACTACTATAGAGAGAGAAACTAGAGAGAGAAGGAGAGCGAGCAGAGAGGAGATCTGCAGGAGTTCAAGCGGTTGAAGGGTCATGTGCTGAGTTCCATGAGATCCGGGCCGGTATCGAAGCTTCTCTGTTAATCTAAGTGTTGTTTGGGAATCGAGTAGTACTACTACTTTAACAGTGAATGAAAGAAAACTCAGAGATACCCATTTTGATCGATTAAAGTACTAAATTAGATAGATAGATAGATTCAAGCAGAGATTATATTAATTACAATTAGCTCTAGCTATAGCAAGAGCTGCTAGATCGATCCAATCTTTGAAAGCTAGGTGGCAGGTTCTCTATCTTCAATTAATAGTGGTAATAATTGTTCATATACAACAGCTAGCTAGCTGGTGCAATGAGTACTATTATTTGTAGCAGTACCAGATCATCAGAAGAAGCAAGAAGAAGAAGAAGAAGTAGAAGAAGAAGAAGAAACATTGTGTTTTGGTTTTGGTTGTGGTTGGTGATCTTGATGATCTTATTTACACAATCACATTCATTATCTGTCGTGGAGACGTCGACGATGATCCGACGACAACAGTCATCTAATTTAATTAGGAGAGCTCGGTTTCTCGACTTGGCTTCATTGGATCCTGCAGTCCGTAGTTCAGAGCCAGCAGTAACTAGATTGGTAAACAAAAAAGATGAAGATGGTGGTGATGATGGGTTGTTTACGGAAGATAAGAGAAGAGTTCATACAGGTCCAAATCCTCTTCACAATTAAATATATAGTAACAATTGTAGCTATTACTATATAGCTAGCTAGCTAGATCTGATGATGATGATGATGATCATGGTGCAAAAGAAAGAAGCTCATGAATTATTATTATTATTATTTTTTACTGCATGTATAAGTTTTTAATTACTGTGTTTAATTTCCGTTATTTTTGTTTTCCTTGTAAGTTTGAGTAGTGCTAGCTTTTGATTGCCTCCCTCATTAATTAATGTTGCATATTATATATTTATTAGAGACATGCATATCCTTGCTGTATTAATTTAAAAATTAGATAATTTATGAAGAAAAAAAAAAGCGAGAAAATAAGTTGATGATACAGCTAGAGCAAGATCCTGGATGGTTCAACACAAGAATAGGATCTTGGTTATTAGAAACTCTGCTAGCTGCGAGGATAAACATTATGGTTTTAGTAAAAGAATAAGAAACTTCTCAGTATATTTCATTTTTCGTGCTGGGAGATACTTAATTTAGATGGGTTGATATATATATATATATAAATGCTAAATTTACTGTATTTTTCTACTGCATTTGCTATTGTCTAGTTGTCAAATGGCCTAGGCAGTAGGAATGGCAGTAAGTGTACCATTACCGGATATATATAACTTGATGGTGAATCTCATAAGAGCCTGCCGTGTCTGTCACCGGCCGTACCAGACCGTCACTGATTTGATTGCAAAACTGATGTACGTTATTGTGAAATGCTCGATCATATATATGGCAGTAGTCTCTCATTAATGAGAAGAGAATCACTGCCCATCTAATAAGGGTACATCCGATTTAAAAGAGTTCCAAACAATTCACAAAGATGAAAAAAAAACAAAATGTAACGATTAATCTTACATCTAAATTTTAGGGTTCTCTGCTGATCAAAAATAAATTTAGGCTAGGGGTTCTCTCTACTTTGGGTCCTGATCATCCGATTCCCATTTCATCCACGCCATTGACCTATCTTATGTATGTCTCGTCTGGCCTCTACCACCACATCACAACCACCGTTATTATTATCATTACTATTACTATGTATATATGTGCATGTCTATATATCCTGAACTTAAACGATCATGTTAAAGAGAGCCATCCCATAATAACTAGAATTGTTGTAAAGAGATGACGCTTTCGCATTGTGTTCATCGGATTTCATTATCAAAACTCTCGTAACATTTTTTTTAATTAAACGCTGGAGCACATTTCTTGTCTTTGCTCCTTCTCCATTACTCAAAACTTAAAACTCGTCCAAAATAATTGAGGTTCATTAGTTTGACAGTGTAGGTCCAGCAAAAGAGGAAAACGGATGCGAGCCCCAAGGGTATATGCCAACGTGGAACGTTTTCATCTCTGTATTTTGCTTTATTGACCAAAAATATATAGTTGGCAGTAAAAAGTCAACGAAAAAAGATGAAAAGAAGATGCCAAATTAGAAGAAGAGAAGGAACAACAACGACGACAACAACTGGGGTCGGTCAACGTGATTAATTAACCAATTACAAATTAAGAGTTTGATGAGATCAAACGAAGGGGAAGTGTGCCACGTGTAGCACACAGAACATGGTGGTTGTAATATATTACTATAGCCCTCGGATTTGGGGTTACAAGCTATCTACCAATAAAGAATAGAATGGCCTACTTTGTTTGTGCCGTTTATTATTCCTAGAAATCTATGCATGTGTTTGACTTGATTAAAATGTGGCCCATCTCTAAATCTCCAGTATTTCAAAGAAGATGTTTGTCGTACTCCAACGCGACCTACACGCTTTCTCATAGATCATTATAGTATCCTACGTACCTCACTTAATTTTTTTTTTTGAGGAGACTTTACTTGTCGTGCTTATACCCGTAAAATTTACAGTTTTTGTAAGTGCTAAATAAAATTATATAAATTAGAAAAAATAAATAAAATTTTTTAGATTATTTATTTTGTAAGCTCATTACAAATCCTATCAAATATTTACTATTAGATGGCCTTATTAATCACCTACAAATACATGATGAATCGTAAATATTGACATTTACGAAAATTCACAGTGTACCAAGTAGGGCCAATATTTTAAATAACTCTAGGGTTTTTTTTTCTTTTTTTTTTCTTCCATTTTTATTTTTCTGTTAAATTTCAATGAACCAGTAGATGATTGACACGTATATTTTGTTCACGACTAACATTTTTTTACAAATATTTTATGAGTAGCATTATTGTTTGAAAAATGCTGAATAGAAGTTTTAACCAAATTCAAAAGCAGCCGTAGATGCATGAATTGCAAGGACCTCATGATTATCTGCATCCACCCCTCGATTTTGCATTCAGGTCAATTTTGGGTGCTTTTTTGAGTGCATGTAGCAATACTCTTATTGTTTTCTAGAGTCATAAATGTGTTCATTGAAATGCTGACATGTCAAACACATGGTAGGCAAAGTTCTTGCAGCCAATAGACAAAGAGAAAGCTTTATCTAAAATTGTGCTCAGTCCTACATGGTTCGGCATAAAATTACTTAAGTAATTAATAAAGAAGTCATGAGTTCAATTCCATATAAGATAGCTAGGTTCATAAAATTGTGTGCAAGTTGTGAGCCTACATGGAACCTCGGAGTTGGAGTCGATCCAACTCCGAGGTTCAAGTTGTGAGCCTTAAACATCAATTTCACATATTCGTGCAGAATGCGGGTGCTATCTACTAGTAAAAAGTAGAGGGTATATGATAAAATAAATAAAAATAAAAATAAAATAAAAGTGAAAAAAAGAAAAAAGAAAAAGAAAGAAAAAAGAGTACTTTCTTTCAGGGGTTATCTATGAATTGAATGTTTGAGTTATCTAAAAATGTGACAGTAAGAGAGAGTGTTTGTTAGTTGGGGACTTTGATGAGCCATGGTTATTTGATGAGACTACTGCACCAACCTACCAAGTCTTTTTCTGATTTAACTCCCCATTTAAATGTTTTTCAATGCTTCCACCCACATTGTTTTAATTCTCCTACTCAAGAGTCCAGATGCAGACCAAAAATAAATAGGAAAAAAAAAAAATCATCAAACTAAAACGAGTTAGATGAGTCAAGGTCGAGTCAGAGCCAAATCAGAACGAGTTAAACCAGTTCAAGTTAATTATTAGAATCAAAATAAAATAACAAGACAACAATAGAACGAACTTCCATTTTTCTATAATATACCCTTGAGTTTTCATGTTTGTAGACATTCTTTGCACCCTCCGCTTAACTCTGTTAAAGAACATGAGGCAACTTACTTGCCTGCCTCCTTTTCAGATGTTCCAAGGGCATGAAAGTTTTACAACTCCACAAAATCATGTACATGGCAGGTGCATTAACCTCCATGTAGACCATCACTTGAAACATCTCTACTATTGCAATGTGGCTCTCTATCAACTCAAAAGTAGTCGATTTCATCCCGTACGAAAAGTGGGTCCAAATGGCCTACATGAAATGATGATTAGTCTACCTGTTAATAACCACTTACTCCAAAATTTGAGCTAGTACAGGAAGATACAAAAGGTTTGTGGGTCTAGCAGGGAGTGGGAACATAGCTAAGAACAAACCCCTCGGCGAGTCAATGCTACAGTTGGAGACTTGAATTGCTAGTGCTCTCGCTCTGATATCATTTTAAAACAAATTATTCTAAAAGCTCAAACTATTACAAAGATGCATAACAGTGTATATACAAGGCTCTGGAGTCTAACAAGGAGAAGACACCCACCCAACAAAACTACCCCTCGTTGGGTACTCTAACTCATCATGACCTCCTGACTCCTGAGACTTCTAGCTCTGATAACATGTTAACAATCATTAAGCCTCAGTTTTCTATTGGACTTCTTCAAACGATCTAAGTTTTGGGTTAAGAATTGGGGACTTGGTAACTAAATGTGAAGTAATTGTAGTCAATTCCTATAAATTAACTGTCAGCTTCTTTTTTTCTTTCTAGGAGAGTCATTTAATTAATTCCTTCAAATTCCTATGAGAATGAAAACATAATAGTTCAGCTATACAATTTCTAGTGTTGTATGAGAAATTAATTTTAATATTATGGGTTACAGTTGAGCCTTGTTATGTAAATATATATCTTTTTTATATGCTAAGCTTGTGCCTTGTATACGTAATTTGATCAAATCGGATATAAGCCATGCATATGAATCTGAACACTCATATGGATGTATTGTAATAGTGACCAAATGACCTTTTAAGTTAAATAGAAGTTTCTAGACCAACTGAATACTCCTTACTCAAGCAGTCTATTGCCCACGTGTTTCACTGCATTCAGGTTGCCTCTCTTGTTGGCTCACAGTAATTTTGGCTACCCCTATGATATATTAGATTCACTCATCTCTCAAGCTGAGTGTTAGGTGGTGTTTGTTTGTTTGTTTTTTTCTTTTCTTTTCTTTTAAAGCATCTGAATCTGCAATGTGTGAAATTTATAATTGTTTGAACGCTAAAACCTCTTGAGAGTCAAAAACTGAGTATTCAGCTAAAAAATTAAGCTGAATTTGAGATGAAAGTCTAACTTAATGTACAATCTAGATGAGCTCATTCTAAAATTCCTAAGCTTGGAGATCCTACACAGTTCAAGGTTAGTTTCACATGAATCAGATTAAGATGCCTAAAAAAAACACCACCTTACTTGAGTTTCCAGGTTAAGTCAAATCTCGACTAGATCAGAAACATGCTTGTGGATTTAGACTCAGAAATTTTATACAATCAAGTGAACACTGTTGAGTTTCAATTTCACACAATGAGTTTAGTGCTCAAAAGAAATGGATAAATCTGATATATACCTTAGAAGAGCTTTCTTTAGATTGGGAAAGTAGCAAACATATAAAATAGATAAGATTATTCAAGAAAGAACTATGTTAATTGAGCTTACAAACAAAGTTGAATGGCCGCTTGGATTCCTTGGATTCATTTGGTGGTTAAAACGGAACTTCTTAAGAAATGTAGCTAATAACTTCTTTGCTGTTCGGTGGGGTGTCTTGTCCTCATTGCCATGATCTTTGAATCTTCATTCAATATAGTGCTGCTCCTGATACACAAGGGGAAAAAAATACATAATGTAAAACTCTCTTGAGAATGATTGTAATTTTTTTAGGTACGGTGGCAAAAGGATCAGATCAACAGCTTGCCTTTTCATGTCAGAGACAAAAGCATCATTTTGAGGAGATCTTAGTGGCATTCTGAGTCTCATGCTTGATTTGAAGGAGAAATGGTCATTTAGCTCTGGTTAGTGCATCCATGCATTGTCTGTTAAGGCAAATCCAAGTTGGTGTTGGTCCAAGTTAATGGAAAACCCTAGCAATATAAAATTGTAGAGTTAAAATTTTCAAATGGAAACCAAGGGTAACTGCAAACAAAACTCTACAATCAGATGTTGCTCATCTAGCTTTGAAATGATGAAGCCAATTGCAAGGTCAGTTGGGGTTGGGCGATGCTCTGTATCTCAAAGGGAGAAGCAGTAATTAGGACACAGGCTTATCACAGTTCGAACACCAAGGTGCCACATTTTCAAATTCTGATTGAATCATTCTTTTCACCGCTGTAATCTATTATAAGGACGTCGTACCATCTTAATACTTGACCATTTATCCATTTCCTTGCAGTTTATCTTGAACCAGACCATCTACATTAAATGGAGATAAACTCTCGAAGTTATAATCACCAGAAGTTCTTACATGAACAAACACCGTCCTTGAAATGGTGAAAACGGTTTTTATCTCTCATTACAATCTCTCGCTTAGTGATTCTAGACACAAATTTGGAGAAATTATGACAGTCATCACAAATTCTTAAGTTCTTCATCACCCTTATTGGAGACTCAGGTCTTAAATTTATGAGGCCAAATGCAATAGCAAGCTTTTCGCTATGAGTGCCAAGAGTACCTTCTTTCTCCTCCACTTCGACATCATGTAGGACTGCACTTATTTCGGGCATGTAACCAATATTTCTCATTTTCTTAACTAGTTCCTCTAAAACCTCATATATACGTTCAGATTGTGGATGTGACCTATCTCCTCCATGAAAAACATGAATTACGTTATTTGATTCTACAGAGCTGTACCCAGCTACTTTCTTTACACCTTCCTGTCTCATTTTCTGCCTCACCTTTTTCACATCATCCCACCTCCCCGCTGCTGCATAAATGTTCGATAATAAAACATGATATGAACCAGTTTCAGGAGCTAATTCAAATAGCAAATCTGCAACATGTTGGCCTAATTCAATATTTTGATGAGTTGCGCAGGCTGCCAGCAAAGCTCCCCAAACTCCTGAGTCCGGCTCAATAGGCATGCTTTTAATGAAGTCATAAGCCTCTTCTAGATGTCCAGACCGACCAAGAAGATCAACCATGCATGAATAATGTTCTATTCTAGGTCGAACATTGCCTTTATTGGAAATAACCATGAACTCAAAATAATTCTTTCCTTCTCTTACTAAGCCTCCATGGCTACACGCAGATAAAACTGCAAGAAATGTTACATGATTTGGTTGTACTCCCTCGTATCTCATTCGAGAGAAGAGGGCGAGTGCTGTTTGGCTATCACCATTAATTGCATACCCACCAATTATAGTACTCCATGAAATAACATTTCTTTGGGGCATCTTCTCAAATAGATTTTTAGCTAAATCCATGCACCCACATTTTGAATACATATCCAAAAGTGCATTATTAACAAACAAATTTCTCTCAAGCTTCTCTTCATTGACAATCTCCTTCCCAATTTCCAAACAACCCAATTGAGCACAAGCCGAAAGAGTGCTCACCAAAGTCACAGAATCAGGCTTAATTCCCATTAAACCCATTTTTCGAAACAATTCAAGAGCCTTACTAGCATGCCCATTTTGCACATAAACTGATATCAAAGCATTCCAAGCTACCAAATCTCTCTCTAACATACTTTCAAACACATAATCTGCAATACCCATTTCACCAAATTTCGCATACATAATCATCAATTCAGTTCTCACAATAGAATCAAATTCAAACCCAAATTTAATAAGTTTCACATGAACTTCAATTCCACCCTTTATATCATTTATTTCAGAACAACCTTTAAGTACAAAAGGAAAAGTGAACTGATCAGGACGAACACCAATTGAATGCATTTGTTTATAAAGAGCTATTGCATCAACAAATAGTTCATTTTTAACGTACCCTTTAATGAGAGTGTTCCATATAAATGGTCTTGGTTTATGCATTTCGTCGAACAGTTTGCGAGCATAAATCATATCGCCCAAGTCTGTAAGAGAGGTGAGAAGTTGGGTTATGAGACTGTTTTTAATTGAAACTCCGGTTGTGAGGAGTAGGGCATGGATTTGTTTGAGTTGGTTGGAATGTGAAGAACAGCGTTTTAAGAGAGAGGCAAAGGCTTGTTTTTGTAAGGTTGGTGATAGGTTGCTGGAAGAAGTTTTTCTCAGCATTCTAGCTGATTACTAACGGTATCGAAATAATTCTTTACAGAAATGAAGACGGATATTTACAACCTAGTATTGTTTTTTACACTCAACCATCCTTTGACAGTTCGACCGTTAAGCCCACCATGATGTGTGGTTTTTCTCCCCAACCTTTCAAGTGGGTGAATAATCCTACCAGGAGGGTAGTCAATCCAGAAATTCATGGACATTCGTGGACTTTTAAGGATGATAGACATTCATAGACATTGACAGAGTCTATAGACATCCACGGACTCCTAGAAAGTCCATGGACATCCTTTAACAGAGTCCATGGACTTGTATGGACAATGCCCACGGACATCTATGGACTCTAGCGAAGTCCATGGACATCCGTGACAAAGTCCATGGAGTTTTTTAAAGATTTGTGTAAACTCAAAATATCTCTAATAATTATTAATTATTGATATTTATTAATTTGAAGTCTAATAAATTAATATGTATATTAACTTTAATATTTATTAATAAATAAAATGAAAATTTTAACGCGGTTATAATATTCGCATAGGTCTTGTGTAAACTTGCCACAAACTCAGATGCCCTAATATGATAATCATATTAATAAGTACAAATCTAGGCAAATTGATAATAACCCATAAACACACCTAGGCCATTAATTTCAAAAGATGTATTGAATTAAAAAGGATAAAAAAATAAAAATAAAAAGGATGATGCATAATTGGCTTTTTTATTGATCCATTTACTGCTACATGATGATGCCCTCCTTTTATATTTATAAATATATATATATATATATATATTTTTGGAGAATGTCTATGGAAATCCCATGTATTTGGGTTAGACATCCCATAGCCTATTTTCTTCACAAATTTTGGTTCAAGTCCATGAAAGTCCATGGACATCACTTTTCATGTCCACAACCACACACAAGGTCTCCCTATGGACATTTTCAATGTTCTCAACCACACACATGGGCACTCTATAGACATTGTCAATGTCTACATCCAACAACATGGGTCTTCTTATGGACATTGTCAATGTCCAACACATGCATGAGACTTCTGTGGACATTTGTAATGTCTACATCCACACACATGGGACTTCTATGGACATGTCCATTGTCCACATTCAGACATGAGGGTATTTCTAATGTCCATGAATGTCCATGAATGTCTGGATTGACTACCAAGATTCGATTTTCTGCTAGTGGATATATATTCAAATTTGTAACCGTTGATACAGATGACAGGTCAAAACGACTCGTAGGAGTGACCTCTATGGATGGTCACTCCTCTGTGGTTCCGAATTGCTAAGAGATCCTCAAATTAAACATGGGAGAGCATGATTGGAGGATCCGAGGGCAACACCAGAGAACATCAATCCTCCAAAATGCGGATTCGAAGATTCCGCTGAATATGTTATTAGGTGGTGTTTGTTTTCTGCAGACATCTGGATGTGATTTGTGTGAATCTTTCTTGTTTAATATTTTAATTATGGTAGTCAAAAATTTTAACTGAGTATTCAACTAAAAAATTGAGTTAAATTTGAGATGAAAGTCTGACTCAATATAGAATCTAAATGAGTTCATTTTAAAATTCTTAGGCTCGAAGATCCCACACGATTCAACGAATTAGATTCATATGTCTAAAAAGAACAATCACTGCCTTTGACAATCCATAAGAAAGATATTATATTAGCAGGTACCAGTTTAACTGGTAAAGTGTGTTATTGTTGATAGCACAGTGAACCATGAATGCAAATCTCACCCTCAACTTGGAAGTCGAGTGTTTAATTCCCCCACTTAGACCACTTCCAAGAATTAATTTCTCAACTTATCTAGTAGTGTAAATTGAAGGTGCGCACTGACCCCGAAGACTAGGTGAAGACTCTAAGAAAGCCTAGATATTAACAAAAAATAATGTTAAACGTATAACAACTTCTACAATTATTTATACAACAAAGTGAATTCAGCATATGTGAAAATTCCATGCATCCTTGTGAATCCCACCCATTTTAAAATGATAAAAACCCACCTTGAATATACCTTATTGGAGGAGTTGGCATCACTAAAAAAAGACTGTTGTTTTTGGGGGGATGCTAAAAAATTGGGCCTTAAAGTCTAAATTTAAACCTGCCCTTTTATTTGTGTTTTTTTTAAGAGAGACTTCATCTATCAAATAACTAAACCCGAAAATTTCTAACACCCCACCACCACCAAACCACCACCATCATCTCCAAAACCACGCCGTCGCCGCCGTCGCTGTTTCTCTTCTCCCTCCTCTCCTTTCCTCTCTTTTATTTCTTTCTCTCTCCCTCTATTTCTTTATCTGATTCTCTTCCTCTCCCTTATCTGTTTCTCTCTTCTCTCCTCTCTAGATCACTCCCACTCGATCTGCTCTTTTTCTCCCACTCTCTCGATATGCTCTCTTTTTGTACATTGATGGTGACGGTGGAGAAAGAGGTAGAGGTGGTGAGGTGGTGGAGATTTTGGTTGTTGTAGTGGGGTGTAATTAATTTTGGTAGATGTAAAAGAGAAAAATGAGAACCCTCCCCTCTAGTAAAATCATCCCTCTCCCTAACCATTTTGAAAATTTTTAGAGAACCCCTTAACTAGACGAGCCCCTCATCCAAACTAGGAAGCCCTAATATCAGCACTAAAAATAATGCAAATCTCTCACCTCCCTCATCGAACTATTGATCTTAAAAAAAATAAAAATAAATCTGATTCACTTCAAAAAAAAAAAAAGAAAAAAAGAGAAAACAATAATGCTACACGCCTAACATAACAAACACGTGAAAAGCACGTGGACCCCTCGTCCGAACAATGCTTGTATTTATTGGCTAACAAGGGTCCTGAGTCCTGAATCACTTCTGAGTCCTGAGTCGACTCGAGAGTAACCATGTAAACGTTTTCTACAGAAAAAAGAGAAAAAAGAAAATATCTGCTTCTAACCTTTATCTGTCACCGTAGATCATTTCAATTACACACTTTTATGACCATTGGATGAAATTGTGAACTCTGGATTTGTGCAGCTAAAATACACAACGGCCTGAGATCGGTGGTCGTGGAGCCATGGAGGTCGACTGTTGAACACGTTTTTTCGTCTTTTCTCTGATCGACAAATTCCTGTCATTTTCTGCTCCTCATTTCCGATTTTTTATCTTCTGCAGCGGTACGTACTCAAAACCAAGAAGGGTAAGAAAAACACTTGAACCACAGCAGAAGAGAGAGAAACTAGAGAGTCTTTAGCCATGGCTTCTCCTTCAACATGGAGATGGTCATGGAAGACAACAAGCGATTCTTCTTTAACAGTCTCTTCCTCTTCTTGCTGTCCTTCAACCTTCTCTTTCTCTCTCTACAAGCGAAACCGATCTTCACGAACAACACCTTATCGTACTAAATTCTCTTTAGATCAAAATTCTTCTTCTTCATCTTCTGAGGTTCATACTTCATATACAACTGGAAATAAAGTACTGAAGAAGAATAAGTCGATTCAAGTTGGAAAACCAGTCGATTCGAATTCCTTACTGATTGGAGTCGAAGATTTTCCAGATTCTAATAATAATAAATCAACAACATTGATATTAGAGGAGAAGATTATGAAAAACGATAAACTAAGGATTCGTTTTAAGTCATTATTCGGAAAGAGGCCTTTGTGGAAGAGGATTTTATTTGCATCCAAGAAGGTCAGAAGCATTATATTACTCAATGTCGTCGCTCTCATCTATGGTAGGTTTCATTCTTCCTTCTTTTTTGCATCAGTTTTATATTTGTTCTAATAAATGTTCATTGTTTTCTGGTGGAATTAAGAGAAAAGGAACCTAATTTGTTCCATTTTATTTGATATCTTAATATTAACGGTGAAGAGTAACAATTAGACTCCAATTTTCACAATTTATGTGGAGCTTTCATGGATGGTATTAAGCTTATCTTGTTCAATTTCTGGTTTATGCTACTTTGCAAAAACCCTTATCTTATTAAGGCGTTGAACCAGTCATAGTTTTCAGATCAAAATTACCGGATGAAATCATGGAATATCACTTGGGTTGGGCCCTAGAATTAATACTTGCATGGTTCAATGGGTTTTATAAGGACCTTCCATTAATCTTGAGCTTTACTTGTTTGGTCTCCCGCTTTTGCTACAAGAAATCCTTCATCTTGGAACCTTCACTTTGCTTAGCACATCAACCTTCTATTTGCTATTAACTTCACCATCTTCGAAAAATGAAAACAACAAACTCCTTGGACACCAATAAAGTTGTTTCAGTGTCTTAGGAAGTCATAGTGATTGTGATGCTCTTCCTTTTGATGATTAGATACTAGATTCATTCTTTTTCTGAAAAGGAGATAGCGAACACAAACTAAAACGGCTAGCGACCCTGTAAAAGAATCTCCCTACCCAAAACTGGTGCTCATCTCACATCTTCATCAAATCCAGAATACACAGCTAGATTTTCATATACGAGTAATCTACTTTTGGATAAAGGAAGATGCTTTAGGTGAACGGTGAACCTGTTCCACCTTGTCTCTTAGGCTTGCTTTGCTTCACCCGTCACAAACATACTTTTTTTTTTGCTGTATGCGTGTTTAAGACATTAAGATACTGGGAACTTCGCTTGCCTTGCTTTTTGGAAGTCGATGTCGCAATTATTATAAATAACTGTTGAACTATCTTGTGGCTCTGCTATAATGTTTGCTTTTTAGTTCCTGTTTTCAGATCAAAGGTTTCATTGGTAGGTGTTTTAATGGCTAATGCTCAATTTGTGTGTTGATTCATCATAATTTGCATCAGAATTGTTTCCTTTTTTTTGCTACTAAAAGCATGCTCCACGTATTATTACCTCCCATTTGAGACAGAATGGAAAAGAGTATTTCCACTGGTGCATCTACCAATAGATGTTTCCAGTGTCGCCTACATGCAGTGTGACTTTACTTTCTCATTGTAGCAGAACTTTTTTTACCAGGACACTTTCTCAACATGTGGCTCATCAACACGTGGCATGAGCCACATGACATTATCATGACCTGGAATGTTTAACCTTTTCCAGAGTATTGGCACAAACATACATAGAGAGAGAGAGAAAAAGAAAATCATAAGTCAGTGTTATAAGGAGTTATTTTCTAGACGTTCTTGGGACGCATATTACCCATTTAAAACCAGTTTAAAATGTTAAGTTCAAAGAAATTCTGAAAATTTATATCTTGGCTTCATTGACTTCCCATTTTTGGTTATATAGACTTTCAAAACTGTAATTTATACCCCTAGTTTCTTTGTAAGATTGCCTTTCCCAGTGTGAATACACTTTAGCTTCCTAAATCTGAGATTGCAATGAGATCAACAACTATGTGGGAAAAAGCTGTACTATGTGGTCTTTTGCTTTTTAATGTTGTAGGTTAGAGATATCTTTGGATTTGCTGAGAGATGAGGGTTCTGCATTTCTCGTTAATTCCTGTCTAAGAAAGTTGGTTTCTTCGTTTATTGCATCAGCATCTTTGAAATTGAACCTAATGATGTGATCATAGTCTTTCTAAGATTTTTGTTTATCTCAAATTCCAGCGAGCAATATTCCGGTTTTGAAAGAAGTTGAAGCTGTCACGGATCCAGCAACATTCACGGTTGTGCGTTTTGCTCTGTCAGCGATCCCATTTGTACCATTTGTATTACGGGCAAGTGGTGATGTTCAGACCCGTACTGCTGGGATAGAGTTGGGCTTTTGGGTCAGTTTAGGCTACCTTATGCAGGCCCTTGGACTACTTACATCAGATGCTGGACGTGCATCATTTATTTCTCTATTCACAGTAAGTTTTTTTAGTAATGCTGCTCCTTTGGGATATTTTAGATTTCATGAATTATGAACTAAGAAAATTTCCAGTTTCAAAAGATTTGTGGTGACTTGTGCAGGTAATCATTGTACCGTTGCTAGATGGTATGTTAGGGGCAGAAGTGCCTGCCCTTACCTGGTTTGGAGCTCTCATGTCCGTCGTAGGGGTCACCATGCTGGAATCTAGTGGCTCTCCTCCAAGTGTAAGGAATGCATGACTAGTTTTGGGTGGTTTTTTCATGCATATAGTATTACTTGTAAGGTAGAAGATGAAGAAAGCATGAGAACAGAATCTCTTTGAACGGAGGATCTCGTTGTCAACAGCTTGATAACAGGTAATTTTCACAAAGTTCACTTCGTGAATAATCTATTTCAGGTTGGCGATCTTTTGAACTTCTTGAGTGCGGTGTTTTTTGGTGTTCACATGCTTAGAACTGAACATATTTGCGAGAAGTACCAAGAGAGAAAATTTCTTGCCGCTCCTTGGATACGAGGTTGGTTTCCTTGTTCTTAATGAACAGTTTCTGCCCACCAAGTGAAGATTCATATTAGGCATCGTTCCCACTCATTCTGAGCAATCCTTTTTACTCGTTCAGGTTTGCGTTGTTGCTATGTTCTCAATAATCTGGTATTTCATGGGAGACTGGTTTGGTGGCACACATGAATGGGACCCAGGATCATGGACATGGATAATGGTGTGGGATTGGATGGTCAAGTTTCCATGGATACCTGCAATCTATACCGGCATCTTTTCAACTGGGGTATGCTTATGGGTAGAGGTATGGTTCTTCACTTCCATTTATTAGTTTTTGTTCTGATTCCCTTTGTTTTGCAAATTCATGCATTTCCCTCTATTAAAACAAATTGGAAATAGTTTTCAGGACCAATTTTTTCAATTGTAACTTCTAGTAAAACCTGAATTTATTTATACAGATGACAGCCATGCGTGATGTATCAGCAACAGAAACTGCTATTATTTATGGGTTGGAACCACTCTGGGGTGCTGGTTTTGCATGGTTTCTCCTAGGTGAAAGGTGGGGGATCACTGGATGGATTGGGGCTGCTTTTGTACTGGGTAAGATGACTTGCATCTTCTGTCTTTGATTTCTTAAGATATCTTAATTTCGAAATGCAAAATCTCAACTTGGAAGTAGTTGAAAAATGACATAAAGTCCTGAAGCTTGGAAACAGCAAAGGTAGCCTTTTTGCAGAATGACAAAAATGGGATACTCTTATTTCAGTTTCAGAAATATGAGGACAATCATGTTTTAATCTTCATTGGAATTTTTGTAAGAATCTAGAAAAGGGATCCTCTTGATCCCATGCCTTTTGCTCTATCCAACTCCAACTGTCAGCTGGTTTCACCTTGAATTAAATTAACCGATCGGGTGAAACTCATGGATGAAATCTCAATTTAGTTAAAACACTGCTTAAGTTAGATTTAAATACCATTGTTAGATCCGCTAACAATATCTTGAGTGAAAAAGGCTAGAACTCTGCAGTGTTTTGAAGACCATCGCATCGCTGTCATTTGGAAGTATCTTAACCATTTGTATGTCCCAAATAAATTTATCTAAATGGAAAAAGCCTTTTATTTATAAACTCATTCCTCGGAATCTGCAGGTGCATCATACATTCTTTTCTTCCGTTTTCTTGACTTTTCTTTGTGTTTGTGAGGTCATTCTCTTCACTTTTCTTTGTCTTCTGAGTGTCCCAGAGAATATAGTTAGACCCAAGTCTCTTGAGCATATGCTTACTCAAGCTGCAGTAGGTTGTTAGCACGGATTTCTTTGGCTGTGGAGTTGGAGAAACTAAGCCTGTGAGATATCACTAGAGCAACTCTTTTTTAGGTTGTGAAGCAGATGTTCCAATCAGTGATGAATAACTGATTGATTGTATATCAGGCATGAGTATGCTGAGATTTGAGTTGTAACTCTAGGAGGATGAAAATGAGAAATGGGGAGATTTGAGGAAACTCTTATCTTACTCTAATTAGAGATAAAATAAAGTTGACTGGAATTGTTTGGGGTTCTTCAACATAGACTAGTAAAGAGGATCTGAAAGTACATTCCTTCATGGCTCAAGATAGATTTGAATGATCTAGGATTCATGTGTTTTTTTTTTCTTCTTTTTCTTTTGAGGGAGATAAAAAATGATAATATTAAAGTAGATTGAAGCTGGAATGATCTAGGATTCATGTTGCTGACTCCAATATAGGGATAAGTCATAGATGATGATGATTGATTGGAATAATCGATTTAAAATTAAAGAAATTTTTTTTCACCAATGACAAGGATAAGAGGCACACGTCGTTGAATTTTTTTGTTTCATTTCAGTTTCGGTAGTTACTAGAACAAAACCTTGTATTGGTCGTAATGTCTGGGGTTTTCAACTGACCAAAATATTACGTAGAAATGAGATTTTAAACCTTGTGTTTGTGTTTTTGCTGTCAGCCTGTCATGGTTTGGTTCTCTTGCCACGTCTGCCTACTAATTTGTGTGTTTGTTTGCATGCTTGCATATCTGCTGGCTGTATATTTGCTGTCAATGTATGAGTCTCTTGTTTCACCGGCTATTCCAACTTAGAGATTCTGAACTCAACTCTAATCAGCGAACCATTTTTGAACCAACAATGACTATCCTGAAATCCAATCCCAACATCATCATGTCATTGAAACAATCTTACTATGAGTAGATGTATGGAATTTGTTATGGGAACCTTCTCTATGATTCTAACACTCGATATAAAAAACAAGCAAACTTGTGGGGAGACCAATATTCTTGCGCATTAAAGCGAAGATCATCAGATCAATATCTTTTGAGCATAATTCTCTTTTAAGCAGCTTATCTTGGGTCCAAATTGCTCATTAAAAAAGTGAAACTTAATTAACAATCTAGGGTTCTAAACGGATGGCGAAGTTGTTCATTCTAGTTTGCCTGCACCAATAACATATTAGGTTTGAGCACCACCATAGATTTTCTTTTTTCTTATTTTATAATAAATCTATTTTTTATTTCTTCAACGCTGAAACTCGTGAGAATGGAATATATTTGTGATTGGTTATGCATTTGCAAGAATCTAAGTTACTAAATGCAACATAGCAGGTTCAGGTTTTCAAATATGTATACTCAGAAGTCATAACAGTAATCATAATTTAAAAAGTTAACTTGAGAAGTTGTCAATCATATATAGTCTTTGCACTAGAACTGTATAACATGTAAATTTTTTTTTGGTTGTAGGTGGTAGCTTAACAGTGCAGATCTTTGGGTCCTCGTCTCCTAGTAAATCTAAAGAAAAGAAAGATGACAGTGAGCAACGTGATAACCTGCTGATTTCAGATAAACTGAAAGGTTTCTCTGCCTCACCAGTTGTTGTTACAACCAGGAAAAAGAATGTCTCAGATCTTTTAAAGAAGTAAGCCAGTTCACTTTTATTCTCCCTGAGTTCATGCAATCCTCGTAAGCATCCCTGCTATTAAATTATTATTATATAGTAGTTTCTAATCAGCCAAAAAGTACTCACAGGAGGTCTGAAAGCTTTCTGCCCTTCCTGTTTATGTATATATACATGTAACTGCTACTGATCAAGAAAAATATACACATAAATGACACATTCACTTGTGCCCTGATAAATGGAAAAACCCACTGAACTTTATTATTTGGTCTTAGTTTGTTTACATTCTGAAAATGTTGAAGGAAATGAACAGAACCCATTTCCAATCTGATAGCTAATTTGTTCCAACATCTAGCTTCACAATGTTGACAGTTAAATACAAGGTTAGATCTCTTAACTTTGGATAATATAAATGTGGGTTAATTTGCTGTATTTGCCAAACAAATAGATTTTTTTTTGGGAAAGAAACTGAAAATAGTTACTCGTTAACTAGTGCAGTCAATTTATGTATGCTGTCGGTGGGAGGTCTCAACTCTCATGTATTACTTGCGGGTATAGCTGGTCTTGACTACCAGTTCTATTGCACTCTCATGTATTCATTGCGGGTATAGGCAGTCTTGAGTACCAGTTCTATTGTTTGTGGGTATACCTCGTCTTGCTGTCCATTCATTAATGGTGCAGCCTACAAAAGAAGAAAAACCAATGACTCTTGTTGGAAAAAATGCAGATATTAGGTGAAGGGCAACTTAGAGACGAGCAGTTTGCTCAAGGGTTGTGCATCCAACGATATTTTTTTTTAATGGTGACGACGACAATGTCAACAGCAACATTGAATAAGAAGAGAGCAATGGTTACTGAAAATAGTTAACCACCCGGCGCCCATGATAGTTTTGACAAGGACTGTTTTCCCGTTCTTCATCTCTTACGAATTTGCAGTTGGTTATGTTTATAAACGAGAAAGAGTGATAAAGCTTGTGATTTTTCTTAGGCTGTGTTTGATAGCATTTGAATTCCATAGAAATGGGTTAGTTCTGTGGAAACAATACAAATTTCGCCGTTTGTTTACATTTTTAATTCTACGGAAATGGAGGTCCAGTTACTTAAAAGCGTGGCTAATAGTTAGTTTTTAATGTAATTCCATGGAATAGGCTTCCTTGGCCTCCCAAGGAATTAATTCCGCGGAAGTGGTGGAAATAAACCTATTTCCGCGGAACACATTTCCTTGCTATCAAACACAGCCTTATAGAAATACATGAAGGAAAACAAACTGACCTGCCTAACATAGACTCGCATTTACCAATGTTAACTTATTAACAAACTGTTGGAGAGGAATAAGAGTAACACTCCGAACGCTATATACTACCATCTCCAAATTCTTATAATTTCTTTCCTTTGAAAAACATATTTCCAAGCCATTGTACCTCAAATGCTTTAGAGCTAAGTAATCATAGGGTGGAAGCAGGAGGGGAAAGAGAGTGAGAGCGAGAACATCAGAGTGGCCGATTAAAAAATGTTCTGATACGAACATTACTAAAGCTTTAGAAAGAAGTTTAGCACCTTTGCATATATGATCTATATATCCCCTTCTTTCTTTCTCATCTTTCTAACTAAATTAATGAATCTCCTAGGGATTCAGTTATATGCTTATTCCTATATGTATGGAGATGATCAAAGGATATGATGGTGTTCTCCACATCATGTAGATCATTCTCATATAAAATCACAATTTTCTAAAACTTCTAGTTCTATCAAAACTTAAATTTAAAGTTAGATAAAAAAAAAATGAACGACTTATAATTTGATGAGGTTAAGAGTTTAAGAATTATATAATTTTTTTTAAAAAGATTATCTAAATGGTAAGGTGTGTGCAAGAATACTTTTTTTCTTCTCTCCTCTGCTTCTCTCCTAAAAGTCTTTCACAACTCATGGAGTCATTATTTATTATTAGCTCCTAAACTTTTGAGTGCAAATATACTTTTTCATTTAAAAAGTTCTATAAAAAAACTTAAATAAACCCATTGGTCCGAAGGAAAGACCGTTCAAACTGTATCTACAGTAAAATATGACATTCATATAGAAAATGAGGGAAATGCCCAAACATGTACAGAACTACTATAAGTTCGCATTACAATCATAGAGCAAACTTAGAAGTTCTTGCAGAACTACTACTAAACGAACATACACCTCTTGTAATCTAATACAACAGTAATCAAGACAAGGGAAACATAACTTCTACTATCCTTCATCACTGCAGAACCAGGCAACCTTGGGCGTAATGGGAGGCAGAGGGGCACGATGGAGGCTTAAACAGATCTTCTTTCACGTTTTCATCCTCCTCTTCTTCCTCTGCAACACACACCTCTTGGAAACCTGCAGCTTCAAATATGTAGGATTTCACTTCGTGAAACCTTTCCTCTGAAAGAGATACCTCTGCAAGGAGCCTGCATGCGTAATCTTCAGATGCATCGTCATAGTCTTTCTTCCTCTTCAACACTATATGTCCACTAATCTCCCACACAGCAGGGTTTACTTGGGTATCCAGAAGCTCTTGACTCACTTCTCCAAGTGCTTGTTTTTCCGCGTAACACTGTCCACTCATTTCAGTAAGGTAAGCAAAAATATCCCAGATTTATTCATAGTAATTATTCGTAATAGAGTAAGACTGTACAGAAGAAAGGTTTGTTAAACCAGCTAATCAAGTATTATATGAACTCCTCTATCAGGTGGATTCACACATAGCAGGAATATGATGAAAGAAAACTGTGTTCCAATGAAGCTAGTAACTGATAAAAAGAAAAAGAAAAGAAAAAAAATGAAGCTAGCAGTGAGAGCTGGAAGATGCAGGTGATTCATGTACCAACCAACACTACACTGGGTTGGTCTTATAGACCACACATATTCATCTGTATGTGTATTTTGTTCAGGTTCAGGATAGATTTTTAGATGTAAGTGAATGCTACACTTCATGCAATTCATGAAGCAGTATTTATATGTTCATGCTATCACATGGGTTCATTTATTTAATTTGGTAAGCCAGAATTCAGGACAGATGTGGGTAGTTTTGAGTTATTTAGAATGATTACAGCATGAAAACGACACAAGAACTTAAATAAGCGTTATAAGCGAAGTAATATATACCTGAGGGAAGAGGAAGACTCGTTTACCGCAATCGGAGATGAGAACATTGTAAGGGATGTTGTTCTCTTGGAGGAAAATGCAAGAATTAGACACAACATCAGATAGATCTTGTATCGTGTCTCCACCCTCGAAAACAAGACCTCTTACAGGATACTTCAACAGCTGGGAGACTGTAACCCCATTGTCTGGCAGCCCTTTCACCATGGTTATTTTTCGAGTAGGAGCCTTCTCAACGGGGAAGGGCACCGATAAGTAATAAGCCTGTTTTTTGGATATAAAAATTGTCAAACCTAGAAATAATCCAAATAATCAACTAGTAACGCTAAGAACCTCAATATCAAATATAGCGAAAAACCATTGCAAGATAATGAAGATAAACCTAGATAATTACCTGGAAGTGGAGATGGTTGATTGTTGCGAAGGCACCCAAACTGTTGTAACCCAACCTGAAGAACGGGTTCGCAGCTTCTCTTGCCATATGAAGAGCAAGCAAGAAGCTCTCATGGTCGATCCTCTGAGGTAAGCATTCAAGAACATGTGGTATCAAAAGCACATGTCCATACTCTATTGGGCTCACCTGAAACATAAGAACAAAAACAAGTTTAATTCACTCACTATCATCAATGAAAATAAGAAGAACATAAAATAAACAAGAAACCCCCCAAGTCAAGCTTACATTAATGGCAACAACACTGGGAGATTTGGTATCAGAATCAACAGCTGAAGTAGCAAAGAAATGGGTCTCTTCATCAGCACTCTGTTCAAACCTGAAAAGCACCTCTTCTTGCCCAACTTTGGTAAAATTAAATTTATTCTGATCAAAGGGTTGTAAGACTCGATCGACCTGGAATTCTGTTGGCCGTTTCTTGAGGTGACGACCTTCATTCAGCTGTGCAACAAATCCGTATTCTCCTGGAATAACCTTAGTCTCACAAAGCGTTACATCATATCGGAAAAGCCCACGGCTCATTCGATCCTCCCATTCTCCAAGAACTAAGGTATCAAAGAAAGATATTTGAGGGTCCTCTTCCCCTCCTTCAACCGAATCAAACTCATCTCTCTTGAAGGAATATAAAGGAAGCTTCGATACTGAAATTTTACAAATACAATCCTCAATGAGATAAGAAATCACTCTAATTATAATCTAATACAGAAGGAAAGACAGAAATTTAACTTAACCAATTCCAATAGAATTCTAAATCATTCAATTATAACTGAAACAGAAGGAAAACATAGAATTTTAATCGGTTGAAAAAAAATAAAAATAAAAAACCGTTTAAAAAATACAGAAATGCAAGTAACCAAGACGAAAATAATTCTCGACACAGAAATTCTAAATCATCTAATTATAACTAAAAACACAAGAAACCACATAAATCCAACTTTCAACGCAAAATCTAAATCATCCAATTATAACGAAAAATAGAAGGAATCACAGATATTTAACTAACCCATCACGAATATAATTCTCAGAAGTCAGAACAGCAATTCTAAATCATTCAATCATAATCAAAACAAAAGGAAACACAAAAATTCTGAATGACTTCAATTAGAAGAAAAAAGAAGAAGAAGAAGAAGAGAAATTTGAACTTACCAGGTAAGCAACACTTGCCGAGGCAATTACGGCCACAGCCTACATTCTCTGGAGCAACATCTTCTTGGTAATTGGAGACAACAGTAGGAACCCTTTTAATGGTTAACATCTTGTATGTATTTACGATGAAGAATTGAAAATAGTAAAAATATGTAAGGCTTTAATTGAATGGGTAGTTAGAAAACACAAGAAATCACGAAAAAGAAGAAGAAAGGGTTAGTTTGGGTTAATGATGATGAGAAAGGTTTTGCCGCCTCCTGCAAGGAAGAGAAGATCAGAAGGAGAACCGCCTTCTGAAGGCAAAGCACCTCTACCACCGTGAGGAGAAGGGTTTCTCTTCTCAATCTGATCCACCACCTGTGAAGGATTCAATTTTTGGTGGTGGAAATTCCACCCGACGGCTCCAAGTATAGCCGTGATTACCGAACTCTCTGTTTCCTCCTCTCTGTTTCTCCCCTCTCTGTTTCTCTCTCTTCTTTCTCTCTCTAAAAGTTTCTCTCTCTTCTTTCTCTCTCTAAAAGTTTTTTCTATGGATCGAGAATAGGAATAGTGGAGATGGCTTTTTATTTTATAAAAAAATTCTAACAGAAGATTCTCTTCTCCAATTGGGTAACACGGAGTACGTTTTTGTATTCTGCAAGTACTTTGTTTCGTATAAATATAAATTATAAAATGCTTTATGGAGTATAGAAGCTCCTACGACACAAAATGGGTCGGGTCCTTATTACTTAAACCATACAGGGTCCGTATTTGTTTCGGGTCATAAATATTGACTTAGAGGGTGTTTGTTTTTTTCCGAAAACATGTCTGAATCTGACTCGTGGTCTGAATTGGGCCCGAGTCAGATTTCAGCTTGTTTGTTTTTTTTGTTTTGAGTTTCTGAGTCATTATTTGAGTCAGAAAATTGTCTGAAAAAAGTGAAAAAAATTTCAGTAAAAACATTGTACCGAAAAGGGAGGTCTTTATCTGAGTCATACCTTTTTACACTTTTATCCTTTATATATTTTATAAATGACGAAACTGTCCTTCAGAGAATAAAATGATTTCTTCATCTTTCATCCTAGAAGAACCCTAGCAGCCTCTCTTCATCACGCCAACGCCAAGCTGCCGCCATTGAAGCTTCACTTCCATCTCTGAACTCCGTTTTTTCATGATTTTACAGGTTAATATTTCTTTCTCTTTAATTTCTTCTTACTTTCTTGTCATTTTTTTTAAATTTTTTCTTACTTTCTTGTTATTTTTTCTTTTAAATTTCTTCCAAAGCGCAAACAGTAGTTATCAGTTACTTGAAATTTCCCTGTATGGGTTTTCAATTCAATGTTTTTTTGGTCAATTAATTGCTTAGTTCAAACAAGTTCCAGAAAAAAATTGTTTAAATCTAATGGTTGATAATCATCCATCCATAAAATGCAATTAGATCGAACGGTACATAATCAATCTTAGATTTTAGGTTGGAAGCGTGTTTCAAAATGGTGTGGTGCAAGTTAATATTGAAATCAAATTAAGCTTCCTTCTTTGACTTTGTTTTCATGTTTGAAACAGAGTTTATTCATAAAACCTAATTCGTATTGTGAGTTGTGTGATCTGTTCTTGTTTTCTTCCAAAACCAGAACCCAATTTTGTTAAAGATCTATTTTTTGTTAGGGGTTTAAAAGAATAATTTGATTTTTTATCTTTTATTTTTGTGTTCATAACGATTTTTTTTTCTTTGATGTTTGTTAATGATGAAGATAGTTGGTCTTTTTTTTTGTTGGAAACGTATGTAATTTTCTTTTTTTTTTTTTTTTTGCTGTTTAGTTCAACAAATTTAATATGTAATTTCTTCTCCTTCAACAAATTTGACTTATTATTGACCAATTTTTATGAGCTCTTTAGATTAGCTGTTTAAGTCTCTCGACTTATTAATGAACACTTTACGTGATCAAATTGCTAATCAACTGTTATCACATAGTTGAGTGTTAAAATCTTGTTATCTCTAACGCTTAAAGTTAGTTGGACTTTAGATTTTGTTGGCTTTCTTGGACTTTATAGCTTTGTTTTTAGATTATATTTATGTGTTTGTAATTTTAAATGCAAAACAATTTTATTTATATTAGTGCTTATGTGAGTTCTTATTATTGTTAAATAAAGTACCATACTTATGAGATTGATGAGAGTGTGAGAGAGAGAATAAAAAATAAAAAGAGAAGAGGGAGTAGAAAAAAGATAAGGAGATATGATCAATCCATAGAAAATAATATAAATAAGGGTAAAAGTGTCAAAAACTCAATCAGACATAATTTATTAAAAGAATTCAGATGAAAAAACAAACAAATTTAAATTCAATCAAGTCAGATTCAGATGATCTCAGATCCAGATGACCCAGGAAGTCTCAGATTCAGATTTCAGATTCAGATTTCAGAAAAAAAAAACAAACGCCACCTTAGAGGATGACTTTATTGAGCCTGCATTGAGCATTTGGTAAAGAACTGATGTTCATAAGGGCGCCTTTAATTTGGAAGAGGGCCCTCTATGCTTTTGTAAAGAAAACTTCCTAAGGGTGCCTTTAATTTGGAAGGTGTTGTTTGTTTTTAGGCATATGCATTTGATCCATGTAAATCTAACTTGAATTTTTATAGAATTTTTAAGTTTAGGAATTTTGAAAAATTTAACAAGAAAAAAATTGAAATGAACTCATCATATGAATTGTACATTAAATGTTATACTTTCAACTCAAATTCAACTTAATTTTTTAACTGTAAAATTTGCACAAGTGAAATTCAGATGTCTAAAAAATCAAACACCGCGTTTTAGGCAATAAACTTGGAAGGCATAATATTCACCCTCATCCACGTGTGTCAATGATTTGAACTAAAGAAGAGAGGGAAGGGAAGAAGAAAAAAATTGAATAAACTTATTTTCACCTAAATTTGGAGTGTCCTGCTCCATTTTCATGAAATTTTTAGGACGCTCTCATCACAATTGCGCCAAATTAAAGGTGTCTTTATTATGATTACTCTAAAAAAAATGCAATTTAGGTAGGTCTCATATTGGGTCAACTTTCAGCTCATTTTATATATTGATAACATTTCCAATACACGTGTAGATTGCTTGGGAGTTAATTAATAACATGGAAAATATAATATTATTCATGTGAACCACGTATATATAAAGGATATTTCCTGCATTTGTTGGTGACGATATTTTTAGTAGTTTCTTTGCGTTTCTCACATCCTCACTGCGTGTACCTACGTCATAATGTAACTTGATCAGTAGTCTCCTTTAAAAAAAAAAAAAAAGCAGGTTGGTCTCTTGACCATTGTTTCATTTGAATTTATGGCCTGTTATCTATATTGCACAAATGAATTAATTAATTATTTATTTTTTTGTGAGATGATCTCAACGATTTCTAAAATATTAGAAATATTCGAATCCGAATCTAAAATATATGGGTTTGGAACTACCATGATCCGATCTAGACCCTACCCGGACTATATCGCTATATGGTCTTGGAGTATACGTACAGTGGCTAATATTCAAAGGTTTGAAAAAAAGAAAGAAGAAGAATGTGTCACCATAAAAAAAGAAAAAAAAAACATTGACAATAATATGTGTGGCGGAATGTATGTAGTAGTAGTAGTGCAAGTGCCAAGTGGGAAGAATTTTGGTGGTTGATGTTTCTTGTTTTCTCTCATTCACTTATATAAATAGCAAAAAAAAGGGCAGAGCAGAGAGAGCTTAATGGATAAGTATGGGGGGTTAGGTTCTTTCCCACATCGTTCTAATTTCAGGTCGCTTTTGGTCCACAAGTACCTTGCCCTCTTCCATGTCGCTCCTCAAGATATTATTTGGTATGTTCTCTCTCAGTTTGCGGTGTGTGTTAGTCGTAAAACTTGTCCCCACATTTGTTGGCCTTTTATTTCTCAAAACGTCTCCATTTAAAATTTAAAATTTAAAATGGCCTTGACAAAAGGGAGATTTTACTTTCACCATATTTTTTTTTGTCTTTATTTTATCAGTGGATTTGTATGTTAGAGTGTTTGAATCCAGGTCGTTGGTACTATCTCCCAACAATTTTATCATTCCAGTGACACCATATTTTTTCATTATTTTTTTCTTATGTCATGTTTTCACCAGCCCGTAAATCTAAATAAAGATGATCCAAAAGTTGATATTCTATGAAGATTATCTTTTAACTACGCAAATCATTTTTACAATAATTGGCATGAAGTTTTAAAACTACACAGATCATTTTGTTTGTTGTTTCTGTTGTTTTGGTTGGGGTTCCTTTAACCTCGCACATCTCTTGAAAAAAAGTTTCAAAACTTTTTATCATATTTAAAGTTGACTAGGTATAACCCTGTACCTCTGGTACGGGGCCATACCTCGTTTTTCTCCTCATACGTGCTATGCGTGGTGATTCGTAAAATAGTTGACCATTCTTCCTACACGCGCTTCGCACGTGTAGTTTAGATGTCCAAACGCGCTTCGCGCGCATCCTTATTACCACCACTACCACCGGATCTACTCCATGCGACTCCACCATCAAATGTAAATCAGGTATAAATAAATAACTATGGCCACGGAACACATTCGGTATTTTGTAAAAGAACATAAGGTTATTTTGGTCATTTACTATAGCCACTGGACACATCTGGTATTTCTTAAAGGGTGAAGAACAAACTTGTCTCAAAAATCTTAAAGGGTCAAGGACAAACTTGTTTATTTGCAAAAGTGAATGGGTTGAATAAGTCGTAGGTCGGATGAATTAAGTGGATCGTCATTAATAAGTCATAGCCTTTGGATGGATTAAGTGGATTGTCATTAAAATTGTGAGTAGGGTCCTTTCAATAACTCAACATAACTTGTTGGATTGAAATAGAGCCGTTGATGGAGAATAAAAAAAGATACCTTCTTATGTTTTAGCTGTTGATGGCTATACATAAAAAGAAACCGTCTTGTTTCAGCCGTCGATGGCTATACATAAAAAGATACCGTACTGTTTTAATATATAGATTTCAAGCCCATCAATCAGCTATCATTGGCCTTGTCCCAAATGATGTCAAGGCCAACGATATGTTCTGTTTACAGTCTTTGGACAGTTAAAGTCCGAACAAAAAAAAGTCCGTATCGAAAAGCCCAAAGCTAATTGCTAGAAATAGAATTAAACCAAACCCAGTAATTACATTATGATCGCCCATCAACTCTAAATCCAATATCATATAACCCAAGAGTACGGTGCAACTCGGGCGGGTTGGATGAGGTTACTGGAGGCCAACCTGATGTTTGTTATATTAGTCCAGAACAACCTGACTTCGGGTTTCAAATAATGTTGTACCCAAGCCTGGACTTCCATGAACTTAAAATAGAACTTGGGTTCTTTCGGCTGGGCTCAGGTTCAACGGGTTGGGTCAATCACTTGGGTTGGCTAATCGAAAGGCACAAATAGTACTAATACTACCTCCAAAGTGACTACAACAACAACTAATACAAATTAATGAAGAGAATATTATGCCTAAAAATTCTTCATTGGTTTATGAGTTCCCAGGAGCTGATCATGAACAAATTCTTTGGTTGACAAGTGTTTTATTTGAAACTACTGAAGATGATGATAATGATATCATGGCACTGATGATCAGGACAGGAGAAGGGAACTACCAAATGCTGCTCTCAAACAAGCTTTTGTGTTGAGGATCATAGAGCAGGCGTGTAACTTACAAAGAAAAAGGGAGGTTTGTAAGTATCCAACTCAAAATCAATTGGCAATAAGTGGAGATGCCTAAGATTTTATACATTAGGTTGCATGCTTTTATCTTTCTATGTGGGATATTCTCAACACTTCCCCTTAACTGTGACATTATTCTGAGTATGACACGTGTGATATTCTATTGGATGATGTAGAATATAGGTGATCTACTCTAATACCATATTAAATTTGTGGGCATTCAACTGATCAAAACTAATTGGTAATTAGTAGAGATGCCTAAGATCATATATATATATATTGGAGTGCAAGACTAATAGAAGTACTACTTTTGAAGTAGAAAGTAATAAGGGCTACTATTGGAATGATTTGTATCTCGATGATAATGTATAGCATCTATGAGATCTAGGAAGGACATTAAGAAAAGTATATAGGTGGACAGCAGATCTTTTGTTCCCTTTTGCACGTGCTCTCTATGCGTCCATGTTGATTTTATTCAAACTAACGACTAATTATTTTGTAAGATTATTCTTATTGCTATATAGATTATACTCTCGCAAAAAATCAGCCATTTGTAAAACTTTTAACTCCATTAGATGTTGATCGGAAAAAAATATGATGATAATGAACGGTTTATTTTTCAATCAATTTTTGATAGCATTTGATGTCTTAAAATAAATTAGTTTTTTGTGAGAATGATTTGTATGGCAAGGAGAACAATCTTACAAAATAATCAGCCATTGGTTTGCCACCATGTGGGTCCCACAAGCCAAAATAAATGTGGACACATGCAAATTGGGATAGAGGAGATCTCATATAGATGATCAGTATTTTGTGTGATATCCTCACAAAAAAATCAGCCCTTGAATCATCCTCATGCGAGCCCCACGGGTAGGTGTAAGTGGAGTGTATAAAAGAAAGTAGGTGGAACATATAAAAATCTATATAAGGTTTAATATTTTAAAAGGATGTGACATTTCTGTGAGCATAATCTAGATAATGAGAGATCATCCTCGCAAAAAATTAGGACATATTTGGTTCGTGATCCAAAAATTTATTTTCAAAAATTAATTTACACCTATAATAATATACATCTTGTACTACATTCAAATCTATTTTAGGATTTGCAATAAAATCATGTAAGATTTTGTAAAATAAAAAAATGTTGTTTCATGTGTTTTCAATGAAATCATGTAAGATTTTATAGTAAAATCAAAATGCAATTTCAGATGTGATATAAGTTATAGTTTAGTTTATGTGTAAATTAGTTTTTGAAAACAAGTTTTTGGATCATGAACCAAATAGGGCCCTTAACTTTTAGATCATTTCTATGCGAAATCTATAAACAAGTGTAATCAGAATATAAGAATAAAATGAGTGGAACACCGTAGGGGTGGGACTTGAGTTGGGTCAACTCGACTAACCCGAACCTGACCTAGTATTTGGGTAAGCATGGGTAAAGCATTTGGGCAAGTATGTCTATTATTTTACCAAGCCATAATCAAATTTGGGAAAGCATGTGGGCAGAGATAATTACCAATCCAGGCAACTCGACCAACCCGAAAGACTTATATATATTTAATTGATTTCTAACATTGAACTATGTGGCCAAAAAAAGAAAACTCTCATTTTGCCAAGTATTTTGAAAGATATAAATGGATAAATATATTATATAAGTTACTAATATAGGGTTGAGGTATTAAAACCCAAATAAAAACTTTTTATTTTGTCTCATTATATGTAAAGTAAAAAAATAATAGTACTTAATAAGTAAAACTCAAAATATTATAAAGGCAATTGTGGATTTGGACTTCGTTGTTACCTTTTTATTTTGAAGTTATGGTGAATATTTTGTTTAAGTTTTTTATTTATTATGTGAGTAGATTGTTAGTTTATTTATCTTTTAAAACTATGAAGGATATTCTATTTATTTAAGTTTATTATTTATTAATTTTTTGTATTAATAATTCTATTCAATCACATAAATTTATTGAAACATAGGCAACCCGAAGAACCTGAGAAATCCACTCGTGCCATGCATTGGTAAAACCTCTTATGGGTTTTGTGGGTTTTATGGGCATTATAGGCAAAGGAGGTACAGTATAGGCATGGCATGTTCAAAGCCTCTAACCTGCCCAACCCACCGGAGTCCCATCCCTCGGAACATGTAACAAATATATGTGAGTGAAAATACATATCCGACAATTGGAAAAGACCTCAACCTGAGAGAGCAGGAAATCTTATTTCGGACCAGTGAACCCAACATTGATGAGCCTTGCACTTAATCTTGAAACCCACACCTTTGGAGCCTGTTTGATTTCGTAAAGGGCTTGTGTAATCAACATACATAATTAGCAGGCAAATACTTAATACACTCATGAATTGTTGGTCACGGTGTGAGACACTCCATCTTGGCCAATATTAACATGCTTTATATAACTTATTAGCCACGGTTTTCTTACCGTGGCAAAAGTCTATGAATCTTTCTTTTTAAATTGTATTTTCAATGGGACGGTGCCAAACGCCAACAAAAACCTGCAAATACTTGAACTTAATTGTTTCACAATTATTTTACTTTATTGAAAAAGAATTACATATATACATGAGGGGTGGCGCACATGCTAAGTAACCAGAGCGTCGAGCGGGAGCGTCGGAGCGCCAATTCAAAAACATTTAAAGTTTCGGAGCGCCTTCGGAGCGTCTATATATATACATATGTATATAGTTCATAGAGCTTAAAATTTAAATCATTTTCTGACTAGATTAAATTTTTTAAAATGATCTGATTTTGTATAAGGATGATTTACATGATGAGAGATCATCCTCACAATAAATCAACCCTTCGATCATCTCCATGGGGTCCATGAGCTGGTGTAATCAGTGTAAGATGTACGATATAAAAAAATTAAAATGAACGGATAATCCAAGGAGGAAAAGTGACAATAATATGATCATAAGAGGGTATTATGTATAGTTTTATACATAATTTGTGTTTTATACGGTGTACACGATACACCACGAGTAAAAAAATTACTTTTTAAATTTTCACTTGAAAGAATCAATTTAAAAGTCCTATAGTTGTATGGAAAAATTGTTTTAGTTATAACACATTTTAGTCCCACATTGTTTTAAGAGGAACAAAGTTTTATAGTTGGACAGTTATATAAGGCTTTCATAGGAGAGAAGTTTTATGAAATAGTCCCACATTGGTTGGAAAGTAGGAACCTCCTACCTTGGGAGGTTTATAAAAAGGAGCTTTAACTCAACTTTAAAATCTGCAAACACTATTCTTCAATTGGAACCACATTTCTAGAAATCTCGAATGCGGATCGAAAAAACTCTAACCGCAGTTTGCGAACGAATCCGCTCCCAAACCGCAAAGAGCAGGAGCGTCCCCACTAACTCACGTTTTTGGTTACTTAGTGCACATAGTTTGTATTACAGGAGTATACACATTAGAGGCGTTACTATAGTTTTCCTTAAGATGTGTTTTGATTATAAAAAAAATGTGTTATGCAGAATAGATTCATTTTCACTAATTCCATGGAAGTTTATTTTTTAAGGGGCTAAGGAAACTTATTCTATAGAATTACGTTAAAAACTAACTATTTGTCATGCTTTTAACTGACTGTGCTAAGAAAACTTATTCTATAGAATTACATTAAAAATTAGCTTTGAGTTGTCACACCATCCGTCCATCCTCTTATATATATATAACTTTATTAAAATACCAAAACTGTCGCTTCTTTCTAACAATTTTGATTATCTTTTTTAAATAATTTCATTTTTACACTCCGCTTACACCAGTTCTAAGATCTCAAACATGATCCAATGGTTGATTTTTTGTGAAAATGATCTCTATAACGTCTAGATCATATCGATCAAACAAATGTAGATGGAATTTTTTTTAAATCTTTTAGAAATGCAGTATACATCTCGTGATATTAAATTTTTATTTACACTTAGATACACTTGATGATGGGGTCGCATGGAGTAGATTCAATGACTAAATTTGTGTGAAGATGGGCTCCTCAACGTCTAGATCACATTAACATATAACTGTCACCAGTGGGTCCACCTAATACCCATTTTCTTATAACACTTTACTTACATGTGTTTGTGAGCCCATTAGGAGATGATCGAACGACTGATTTTTTCTGACGATGATTTATCCATCGTCTAGATTAAGATTAGTACATGTATCATTCCCAAGTGAACCACCTTTTATCCATAATAACGCGCCACAGAGACACACACACATATTTAAATATATATATATATATATATATATATTTAACCAAAATAATAAGATGGGTTAGTACTACCCCTTTCATTTACCCAAAATTAGTATTAATTAATTTAGTATCCTCTATATGTGTGGCTAATGCCCGTTTGGTTGGTTGGTTGGCATCCCTCCTTATAACTTAGAGGTCTTAGGTTTGAAACTTATATGTAAATACTTATTTGTAGTGTTCTCTTCGCTGTTACGAGACGACTTTCTTTCCGCCAGCTGCTATAGATTTGACGACTTGCACCTTGGATGCAGGGGAAGCCCGTCCTATAGAAGTGCCATATTGTAGTACTGGTTGGAAATCAACTATAATATATATCTATATATAATGTGGTAGATCCACACAGCCTTTATTAGAGCACTTAATTAAACATCAACATGAAGTATTAGGGTTTACATAGTGCATGGGTTATATAATATTTATATGTAGTCTCGATCCATCTCTATGCCTGCTTTAGGAGGTGAAGATCCATCCCCTTACTGATCCTTTCAGTCAAGTTTATATAAGCAGTCGGAATAGGGGCATCTTCATTGGCCTTCTCGAACTCTACAGTCCATTTCACCAAGCTCCCCTTACCTTTTGGAGAAGTTGAAACCTGCAGTTTGAGCTCCAAAGTGTTGTAAAGATTCATGACTTCTCCTTCGAAGATACTCCAAATCATCGATCTTTTCTCATCGTCGACCACCATTGTTCTATCCTTACAGGTAAAAGATTGACCATCTGTGATCAATTCACCCAAATTACTATTAATTAAATTTATTTGACCAAGTCTCTTGATCAATATAATATATAGGGTCGGGTTATATATCCGCCTTAAAAACCCCCATTGTAGGGCCACATGAAATGTATCCGTAGGCTAATTTTTGGAGAAAATGATTTATATGATGAAGAGAACATAAATACTTGAAATCAGCATGTTCTAAAATTTCTAATCTCAAATCTATTTGTTTTAAATTAATGGTCAAAATAAAAGTTTAAAATATATAAATTTTTTAACGACTAATTTGAGGGGATTAGAAATTTTAGAACGAGCTAATTTTAAATATAATGATATACATAGTGAGGATAACATCCTCTCCAAAAATCATTTTCTGAATGCATAACATGTGAGCCTACAAGCAGGCGAGGGTTATAACATATATAAAGGAGGGACATATATATATAATAACACTCACAAAATTCAAAACGAGAACTAAAGGAAGCTTCTTTTCTGATTTGGGGGCAAATGAGAGCTGTGGGGAATCCATATGCACCTGCATGGTCATTACGTTTTTTTTTTCTTGCATGGTCCTTACGTTACTCGTGTGGGCCACCCACATAGAGATAACATAATTTTGCTCAAAAACTTTATTTTTGTTTGCTAAATACTAAAAATATTTTATAATAGCTAAAACCCACATTTTTTTTTATATTTTACCATTTTTTTTTAAAGGATGATATTTCTGTTTACTCCACTATCTAGTAAATTCTTTTTTTTTAAAATTCTCTTTTTACCTTTATTTAATTAGAAAATAATATCTTAAAAAGATCCTCTCCCTTAATTTATTCTTAATTGACCATTTTTAATTTTTTAGTTTCTTTTTAATTTTTAATTTTTTAGTTTCTTTTTCAGTTTAAAATCTATTTTATCTTCATAATATTTTAAAGATTTTATCTTCAACAAACTACTTTATTAAATTGACTGTTTTTATTTTTTTAATTTCTTTTTTGGTTTAAAATCTATTTTATCTCCATGATGAAAAATTAATTTATGGATTTACAAGATAAATTTTTTTTTTCTAACAAATTTGGAGTTTGCAAAACTAATTTTGATTTTGCAAAACTAATATTGGCACATAACTAGCTTTGTAAATGACAAATCTAAATTTAAATATGTAAAAAATATTTTGATTAGCAAATAACATATTAATACATATGAATTGAAAGTTCTCAATAAATTTTTTATTTAGAAAAAAATTATTTTAATCAATTTTTTTAGTATCCAAATTAGTTTTGGATTGAAAAGACTTAATTAGGGAGAAAGTTTAGGATAATTTAGATACAATCTAATTGAAGAAATTTTTTTAGAAAAGATTTAATTTATTACCCTAATTTAATGCTTCATAATATCTTATTACCAAATTTAGGAGCTGGTCAAAATTCGTATATCCCTTTTTTAATAAGGGCAAAAATATCCATATATTTAATTTTGAGAATTTTGGTGATTTTGGCTATTTTGAAAAGTTCATCGAATTTTTGAGCAGGAATTTTTAAATTTTAGATGTTTTAATAGAGATAATGATCCATCAACTGATTTTTAGTAACTATATATATTCTCTCACTATTTTAGATCAACCTCCTATAAAAATGAAAAATTGATCACTCAAAATTTTTTTACCCAATTAAAAATTGGTTGAAAATTAATAAGAAAATGCATGGATGGACCGTTCAATTTTTGATGGAGTTAAAATTAAGTTTTTAAATGATGTGAGTTTCTTAGATATTGATAATCTGTGCACAATGAGGAGATCAAACTCACAAAAAATAAGTCTTTGGATCATTTACATGTAGCCTCACAAGATTAACGTAAAAACTGTAAAATAAAATAATATAAGTATGAGGAGGGATATCACAACATACCATATTGCAACAGACTTTTTGTTATGAATGCATGGAGATGATTCAATGACTGATTTTCGGAGAGAAAGTTCTCCTCACCATGTAGATCATCGTGTTTGAGAATCAACCCATTTTAAAACTTCTAACACCGTCAAATCAGTCGATGAAAAATTGACAAATTTTATGTATTCTTTTAGACCGTTGATTTTCAATAATCTTTGAAGTTGTACTTAGAACTTTTAAAATGGGCTGATTTCCGAATATAATAATCTACATAGTGAGAAGAAAATTTCTATCTAAAAATCCGCCTTTGAATAAACTTCATGTGAGCCCCATAAAAATTGTGTTGCAATAGTGATGCAGTTTATATTCACTAGACCAGATACCTTAATTGGATGTTGTGAAGAAGTAATTAATATGTAATAATTTCTTACCAAGTTCATAGTTCCAGAACCTGACACTGCCCACACTAGGTCCATCTCCTTCAATAACTTGGATGCTCTCGTAAGTTTCAGGAAAGTACTTTGTGAGTTGGGTAAGATTTTGCTTAAACATACCATAGAACTTATCCGCAGGGCATTTAAGCTCGGTTTGAAACTCAAGCTTTTGAATTTGAGCCATGTCTGCTAGCTAGCTGCTTACAGTAGCCCTGATCGATTGCAAAGCAAATATATATAGAACTAAACTTAATTAAGAACACAACCAGATAAAGTTGATGCAACCAGTTGTGATATGGTGGATTTAAGGGAGACTGTACGTCCAGTTTATATAGACTAGCTTAGATATATATTAAATTGATTACAAGCAACTTAATTATTAATTAATTCAGTTTAATTTCTAGCTATATTTTTAGTATTTTGATCAATTTTATATAATTAATGGAGCACAAAGTGGTCCAAGTTCTTGGTTCCAAAGCCAAAGGGATTGAAAATTCGATTCCCACTTAGTCCGGAGGACAATTAATCAATTAAAATAACCAAACATGCATTATCAGAGATTGTACAGGTACCCCCTGTTACTACATATCTAGAGATTGTTAAAGTTTGGGAGTTGCCTTCCGTCCACACCTTAACTTTTATTAATTATGTTAAATATTAAATTGAAAGATCAAAATATAAAATAAGAACGAACATGCCTGAGAGATTTATGATTCGGAGATATATTGGATAAATAAAGATAAAGATGAAATTAAGGAGACAATTGTTGGATCGATATATTTTCAAAAATATAATATGTATTATTTTATATTTTTTGCACAAATCTCTAGGTTACTCTTTTATTCTCTTAAATTATTTTATTGTTTATGAATATGAAATTGAGGTTTAACCCAATTTTTACTTGTGTTTCACTTTTTAACCACTCAACTTTGATTTTTTTAAATCCAACCCAAATTTTTTTTGTCTTGTGCACACCTAATATGCAAATGTTATGAAGTACGTAGTGTGCAAGTGTTATGCATGTAGTATGCAACTGTGTCTATGCAAGTGCTATAGTTTATGAAGTGACATGCAAGTGGTTTATACAAGTGATATGCAAGTATAAAAATAATATGCAAGTGCTGTGTACGTGGCATGCAAATGTTGTGCAAGTGGTGTGCAAGAGTGGTATGCATGAGTGATATACAAGTGATATCTAAGTATACAAACAGTATGCAAGTGGTATGATATGCAAATATCAATTTGTATGCAAGTGTGCAAACAATATGCAAGTATGCGAGTATTATGCAAGTATTATGCAACTGTGTAGAACTTCATCTTCTTCATCAATCCATTAAATCTGCAACTAATTTCATCATATCTAACCTCTTTTTCATCTTCCTCAACCTCAAAACTCTTCTTCATATCCAACCTCTTTTTAATCTCGTTCGATCTCGATCTCTTAAAAAAAAACCTAGATCTCAAAATGAATAACCTAGATCTTAGCGATCAATAACGTTCTCCTCATAAATTAATTAACCACGAATGTAGATCTTGATCTCTCTTCCATTTTCCTCAAAATTGTTCAACGATCGAGCTCCTCGAATTTGAGTCTTGATTGGTTCATTTGAACTCATGAGTTCTTTTTGAACAGAAACTATTTAGTTTGTGTCCATATGGGTACAAACCATAACTATTCGGCATATTCAGATATAATTCGTTTTGTGAAGTTGGAAATAATCAACCATTGGTTTGCAACAATGCGGGTCCCATAAGCCAAAATAAATGTGGGCACATACAAATGGGGACAGATGATCTGCTCTCATATAGATGAGGATTTTGTGTGATATCCTCATAAAAAAATTAGCCATTGAATCATCATCACGCGAGCGCCACAGGTAGAAGTGGAGTGTTAAAAGAAAGTAGGTAGAACATATAAATATCTATATGAGGTTCACTATTTTAAAAGGATATGACATTTCTGTGAGCATGATCTAGATGATGAAGATATCATCCTCACCAAAAATTAATTTTTAGATCATTTTCATTCGAAATCTATAAACAAGTGTAATCAGAATGTAGAATAAAATGGGTGGAATACATAAAAAAAATATATGTGAGTGAAAATATCTGGCAATTGGAAAAGACCTAACCTCAGAGAGGAAATCTGATTTTCGACATGTGAACCCAACATTAGGGGTGCAACTCGGGCGGGTTGGGTCGGGTTATAGCCTAGCCCGAGCCCAACCCGAATTGTTTCAGAGTGGGCCCGAACCTAAACCCAACCTGACCTTGGGTTTGACATATATATAAGGCCCAAGCCCGAGCCCGGAATAACCCGTAAAGAAATCGGGTTCTTCGGGTTAACATCGGAGTTGTTAATCCCAAATGGCAAATACAACAAATCTGCTTATATTCCTTATCTCAAATCTGGTTTTCATAGTTCCTGAAGGTTTTTAAAAATAAAAGTTGTAGATTATTTGAAACACGACAGAGATTTTAAGTGAAAAAAAAAATTAATGGAGTCTTTTTCTTTCACTTGAATCTCAGATCAGAGAGGGATTTAGTATAATATGAGATTTAACTCTAGTTTTGAGGAACCGTTGCAGAGATTTTAATGGAATGGAAATAATATTTAATCAAGAGGTTTTTTCATGCCCTTTTGGAGAGAAAGTAACCATTCAGACGACACGCCATGATTGATAACCTGCAGCGAGGATATAGAATCTTGACAACAATAAACAACATATCCGAACGGCGACGAACCTTGGCAATGACAAATGGCTAGGGTTTGAGAGTTATCTTAGAACGAATAAGAGGCCAGATAAAAGAAGACCCGATTTTTGGCATTAGGTTAAGGGTTTCTTTTAGCTTTTAATAGAATTTGGATATAATAAAGTGTGTTTCAGTGCATACAAAATATGTGTGTAAGAGGATATAGTGGATGAGAGAATATAATATATGTGTTTGATAGTCGGTCTCGAGTTGCTCAGGCTATTTGACGCATTAACCCGAGCCCAACCTAACTTTACATCGGGTTTATCTCTTGGAGCCCAAGGCCGAACCCGAGCACTGATATCTGGAACCCAAACGCAACCCAAAGTCGGGTTTAGCCCATCGATCGGGCTCGGGTTGAGCCCGCCCAAGCTGCACCCCTACCCAACATTGATGAGACACTCCATCGTGGCTAGTATTAACATATTTTGTATAACTTATTAGCCACGGCTTTATTACGGTGGCAAAAGTCTATGAATATTTCTTTTTAAATTGTATTTTGAATGGAAAGGTACCAATCGGTTAAAAAAAACCTGAAAGTGCTTAACTTAATTGAAAAAGAATTACATATATACATGAGGGGTGGCCCACATGTACTGCACGTTTCTTTGCACAGTGGTTTGTATTACGCAAGTATACACATTACACGCGTTACTATAATTTTCCTTAGGCTGTGTTTTATTGGATAAAAATGTGTTCTACAGAAATAAATTCATTTCCATTAATTCCGCAGAAATGCATTCTTTAGGGAGCTTAAGAAGCTTATTCTACAGAATTACATTAAAAACTAGCTATTTATCACGTTTTTAAGTGAGTGGGCTCACAATTCCATGAAATTCAAATTGCAAACAACGGAATTTATTTTATTTCTAGGAAACTCAAGTGCAATCAAATACAACCCTAAATAAAAAATAACTTGTTAATTTTAAAAATGATTATCTTGTCTTATGAGAGAGAGAGAGTGAGAATATTATTTGTCCTCGAGACTAGTGGCAGGGAATCGAATCTTCATTGGTCCAAATTGAGTGAGTGCAGCTAGCACTTTGTGGTCCAATTTAACCTAAAAATATACAAAGTACAAACTATACAAACATATATATATAGACATTTTAATTGAATTAAGTTGCTTTCCTTTGAATATAATCACTGTAAGACATTATTAATTAATGGCTCAAATTCATAAGCTTGAGCATGATATTGAGCTCAAATGTTCTGCATACAAGTTCTATGGTATGTTTACTCTTAATGTGACCCAACTCCCAAAGTATCTTCCTAAAATTTATGACAGCATCAAAGTTATTGAAGGAGATGGAACTAGTGTGGGCACTGTCAGGCTTTGGAAATATGCATTGGGTAAGAAATTAATATCATCCTTATATATATAACTTTACAAACCCATGCCCTGTAGCTGTGGGGTTCACATTGAGATTTGATATGCAAGGGTTGATTTTTGATGAAAATTTACGTTCTGGTCACTAGATAGATTATTCTAATAAAAAATCAACCCAATATTCTATCTTGTCTATCAAAAGTTGGTTTGAAATAATCAAAGATAAATTAAGGGCTGATTAGTCGTTGGGGGTTAGAAGTCTTAATTAGCTAGCTAGGATAGGCTTTTGTTGCTATAAATTAAATCTTTGTATTTTCGTAGATTCTTTACTCTTGTACATTCTTGTATTCTTCTCTTTCTTTGCTTCTTCAATAAAATTTCCTCTCTTTTCAATAAAAACGAAGTCTATTTTAGAATATGGGTTGATTAATTTGAACTAGGTCGATCTTGACTTAATTTGGGTGAATTGAACGCAGAGGGAAGTCATTTATCCGTGAAGGAGCGAACTACAACATCCGTCAACAAGGAAACCGGCGGGTCGTCAATCACTTTCAACACATTCGAAGGAGAAGTCATGAACTCTTTCAAAACTTTCGTGGTTAAACTTGCTGTTACTCCAAAGGGTACTGATGGGAATAAATGCTTGGTGAAATGGTGTTTGGAGTTTGAGAAGGTTAATGAGGAAGTCCCTACTCCGACTGCCTATATAAACCTGCTGGATAGAATCAGCAAGGAGTTGGCTCCTCAGCTGCTCAAGCAGGGTTAGATCGATCGAGATCCCTCGATCGAGGCTGTGTGTGTAAAAGCCATCCAGTTTGCAAGCATGTACTGTTTAATTAAGTCCTCAGAATAAAGACTGTGTGGAGCTACCACATCTAAGTAAATCTGTGGGTTTTTTTTTTTTTTTTAGTAACAAAGAACTTGCTCAAACATAGGAATTCAATTATGCTTCCAAGTATCACCAAAGTTTTCCTTGGGAGCAAAATTGTACTCCAAATTTAATTCCTTATTGTACTTTTGCGATCTCTGCCTCATCATAGATATCATCCTTATTGATCAAAATTATTGTATCATTTTAAAACTAGAGTCCTCTAACGCAACAGTTTAATGATTGGATTAAGAAAGAAATATACACCGTTTTTAAAAGAAGGTGGACAAAATAGGACTCAGATATATCTAGCACTACTCGTGCCACTAATATGCAGATAGAGAAAACGATAGGGATATATGCACACGTCAATTTCATTAAAGTGGGGGTGTTGCAAGTTAAGAGTGCACAGAACCCAAAAAAGGGCAAAAGTTTAAAATATAGTTTAAAGATTTTAATGATTTAACCGTTACAAATAGTGCATTTTTGTAACAAAAACAACAAAATTTATATGGGTCTAACATTGTGCATTTGTAACAGAAACAAAACTTGCGAATTTGAAATCGTTAGTTTGTAACGGTTTCAAACAATCACAAATTTGTAACAGTTATAGGCTTTGCAAATTTGTATCAAAAGCAACAAAATTTGTAATTGAGTTTCAAATGTTTTTTTGTAATTAACTTTCAATTATAGGGTAGGGTCTATATGGTAAAAGACTCTATATTTAGCTAAAATGGACCACAAAATAGTAATGCAGCAAAGCACCACAACTGCAGCCACTTCTCTCTCCATCTACTATCATCACAAGGGCTGATTTTGTATTACCCTAATTATTTTTTCGTTTTTCCTGTTTTATGCAAAAACCGTGGAATAAACCTTATAAAGATAACGGGCCTAACCC
>MVGT01004039.1:505362-529873 GCA_002174775.1 Macleaya cordata | reverse complement strand
TGATGCAGGAGCATCTAATGCAGTTCAAGAAGACTTGGCAAAACCGACCCAAAGCCGACCCAAGAGAGAAGTTAGGAGGCCAGATTATCTAAAAGATTACTATTAATTTCTTTTAAGAATTTCTATTTGATTAGGAGTCATTGTTTGAGTAGGAATTTCGTTAATAGAAGTATGCTGTTAGGATTTTATTTTCTTGTTAAAGTTAGAATCCTAGTTTTAGTCAAAAGTGGATTTTTGTTCAGGCCTATATATTGGACGTAATGGAGTCCAGAGAAGGCACTTTTTGATTTTGAAATTTAATAAAACATTTCCTTATTGTTTATAGATCTTGGTTTTACATCCATTTGATTTGAGATTGAATTGTGTTGGAATCTGTGTGTTTCCCTATCCTTCAACTTTAGTTAATTTATTTTTGGGCCATTCAAGTCCCCTATCAGTCCTCTAACGCAACAGTTTAATGATTGGATTAGGAAAGAAATATACACCCCTTTTAAAAGAAGGTGGACAAAATAGGACTCAGATATATCTAGCACTACTCCTGCCACTAATATGCAGATAGAGAAAACGATAGGGATATATGCGCACGTCAATTTCATTAAAGTGGGGGTGTTGCAAGTTAAGAGTGCACAGAACCCAAAAAAGGGCAAAAGTTTAAAATATAGTTTAAAGATTTTAATGATTTAACCGTTACAAATAGTGCATTTTTGTAACAAAAACAACAAAATTTATATGGGTCTAACATTGTGCATTTGTAACAGAAACAAAACTTGCGAATTTGAAATCGTTAGTTTGTAACGGTTTCAAACAATCACAAATTTGTAACAGTTATAGGCTTTGCAAATTTGTATCAAAAGCAACAAAATTTGTAATTGAGTTTCAAATGTTTNTTTTAGTTGGGGTGGGCTAAAGTAAATATGTGTTTCTGTATCTATATAATTCTATCAGATAAAAAATAATTTCATGTAAATATAAACATATCAATATAAAATATAGTTAAAAAAAGTGAAAATGGTAATTCTTGCCGGTGGGGACGTATCCACATAGAGGAACTTTCAACTTTCCAAAAAATCCTATACTTAGAAAGAATCCCATGCATTTTGTTATTCATATAATAAATTGAATAATGCTACGCGTACTGAAAATGGTTGACACCGAGGTTGCCGAAATTTTTGTGGGGTCCACATAGGCACGATCCAGGGGGCTGAGGCTTTGTGAAAATGTTATTTTCACTATGTAGATCATCATCAAGAAAAATCAGCACATTCTAAAACTTCTAACCTCATCAAAAATTGATAGAAATTCAACTGTTAGGAATTAATAGTGAGGACTTTCAAACAATTTTTAATAGGGTTAGAAGTTTTATAATGGGCTAATTTTTCTTGAAGATGATCTGCATATGAGAATAACATCTCTACAAATCTTCAGCCCTTGGATCGTGCCTATGTGGACCCCACAAGAATTTTGTTCAACTTTGGTGTCAACCTATTTTCGGTACGTGTAGCATTGTCCAATAAATTTATAGTATGGACTGTAAGTGGATAATAGGGTTACAAATTTATAGGAAATCAAAGTACGGTGATAGAGTTATTCATTTTACCGTTAATTGCAATAAATGGATGACGGGATTACAAATTTTAGAATGGGATAATATTCAATGAGATTGATCTACATGGCTAGGAGAACATCATCACTTAATATCAACCCTTGGATCATCTCTATATAGGCTCCAGAAGCTACTGTATGAATAAGTGTGTGTGTGTGTATGTGTGTGTGTGTGTGAATCCTCTCTCACATATCATATTTGAGGAAAATTATATTACCCAGTATCAGAATGCCCAATGTGTTGTAAGTCCCACACGAAGATGCTCCAGTGGATGAGTTTTGATCAGGATGACATGCTATGTAGATCTTTTGGGGCTTCCTCTTCTTTTGGGGCGGCAGGTGGGGGTGTCATTCGGAATGATAAGGGGTTTCTTGTTGCGGCATTCTAGAATTTGTACGGCAATGGGACAAATAATCTGGCAGAGACTAGGGCCCTCCTCAATGGTTTACTCCTCTGTCCTCAGCTTGGCATTACCAATTTACTGGTTAATGTAGATTCCAAGCTGGTGTTTGATTGGTTTCATAAGAAATGCAGTATTCCCTGGCATCTGATGCATTGGTAGAGTATTATTGTAAACGCTTCTGCTGGGCTGACTTTGATCTTCAAGCATCTTTACAGAGAACTTAACGCTTTGGCTAACTTCATGGTTTCAGAAGGCATTCATCATGGTGCAGACCGGGTTTTGACTTCGGATTTGCCAACTCGCATTGTGGGTCTCACTCGTCTGGATAGAATAGGTTTTCCATATATCCGGCATGGGTAGTTTGGTTTTTAGTTAGGTTTTTCTTTTCTTTGTACACTTCTTGTCCCCCGTTTTCTCATGGTAAGGCTGGAGGTTTGTATGGTGGCTAGTTTTCTAAGTTTTTAGAGGGTTTCCTTCTTGTCCCCCTATTTATAAAGGTTAAGGCTGGAGGTTTTCCTCGTTTTGCATGCATGCTTGTTTGTATTTTATATTAGGCATGGGGAGGTCAGACTTTATGTCCCCCTTCTGCTAGGTTTTTTCTTATATTAATAAATTTCCCTTCGCTCCAAAGACCAAGCCCAATACCAATTTTAGTTTGAACCAATGCCCAACCTGAAGTAAAAGAGTGAGAGAGAGAGAGACACTTTATGACCCAGTTTAGTACACCGTAAATCTTTGCAAAATGCAAATATTCAAGGCTCAAATCATGTATTAATTCATTTTTTGTATGTGCATGCTTGATGGGCTGGGGCATCGATCTAATAGTAAATATTTGTTGGGATTTGCGGTGGGCTCACAAAATAATCAATTTAGGAATATTTGTTTTTTAATGTATGAATTCTTAATTAATTATTTAGCACTTAGAAACACATGATGAACCATGAATATTTGTATTTTAAAAAATTCACCATGTACCAAGCAGGGCCTATTATACTGCCCGCAGACATAGAGATAGAGATGGAGACGTACAGGAGACTATATAGTACAAGACTGCCAGTACAAGTAGGAAGTATTTGACTAAGTTCTTTATTACTAGAAGTACTATAGTGCTAGATGTGGNTTTTTTTGTGAAGATGATGATATCTATATATAATATGATTTTTCGGTGAAGATGATCTCTATAGTAAAAAGGCCGTTCTCACAAAAAAAAACTATCCTTGGATCATCTCCATGTTGATCCAAGGTGGGTCTCACACAACTGCTGGGAGTCGTCAAAATGGAGTCCCCTAACATTACTCTTTACAATTATATATAGTAACCATAAACATGTAAGGAGATATTGTACTAGATCGGCCTAATTATTTGTTGGTTATGTGAAACTGGCAATAGTAACTTCATAAAATGGCTTCCAGTTTTATAAACCCGACAAGTCAAGTCACTTAATGACTGTGCTGTCAAGTCTATAAAACCAATAAAGCATTATGTATTGTCAGTTCTGCAAAACCGACGGTTATTGAGTTGAATAACTAAAGATTTGGGTTGAAATATCATTTTCCTGTTGATTGACATATCCATAAATTTGACATATCAACTACTCAATATATATATATATATATGGATATTGCCTTGTATAGTATTATTGAATTGTCACACCACACACCACGCATTGTACGGATATTATTTGAAAATGGTAAATGAGGGAAGCATCAGATTTGTGACGAATAAAACAGATTTTTTAATTTATTTTGATCGATAGGAATAAAACAGTTTATGAGATGCAAAAGTCTTTTTTTTTTTTTTCTGGAAAAATGTCTGAAAGTGACCCGAAATCCATTTCCAGGGTGGATCCGTGATTGCACATGACCACGTGAATTGCAAGTTGTACAGCGGCCGTTGAAATTATTTCGGGGAACGTTTTGGGTCATTTGTTGAGAATAATCGATTTGTTGGTGTTGGAGATCCATGCTGAGAATTTGAAAAATTGAGTGTTGTTTTTTGGACCAACGCTTTTATAAAACAATAAAGTTTTTTGGACCGATACCTTTAGAAAACCCATGCCAGACGCTTATATGGCATGGTAGGACCCACCACTTTTTTCCTCCCAAAAGTTTTTTGAAGAGGTATCCGCTTTGTAAAACGGTCGGTCCAAATAGCAGCACCGTTTATAAAATAAATGCCTCAAACTTATGTGGTATGGTGGGTCCCACTACCACATAAGTTGGAAACCTCTTCATAATACTTTTGAAAGGAAAAAGTGGTGGGTCTCACCCTACTACATAAACATCGGACACTAGTTTTGTAAAAGGGTCGGTCCAAAAAACTTTATTGCTTAAAATTCTAATTTTGGGCCTATCCTATTCTTATAACATGATTTTTTTCTTTTTCTTTTTAAGATTATTTCCTTATCATGTACAATAGATCAAAATCGTCTTTTGGATCAGTTAATGTATCTTGTATTTATGTTGTATTTTAAGGGCATTATTATCTTTTCTTATATTTGCAAATATTCATTGTACCTCTTGTATATAATTCATGCTCACTTCTTTGATACAAACGCAGCATAAGATATATGTGCAACTTAGGTGCACAATGATCATAGATACACCTTACTTAATACCTTACACACCATTTACATATGGCCTTCTAATGCACCCTCAAAAAAATAAATCAACTTGTAGATTATTTCTATGTGGGCCCAATATATAATAATAGTCTCTATGTCAGCCTATCTTTTCTTTTTATATATTAAAAATAGATAATTTATGGATAAGATATTAGGAAAAATAATTATAATCTCAAGTTAGTAAATTATGATGAAGTCGATCGATTTCTTGTTTTTAGTATATAAACCCCTTCTAGCTCATTACGCCTTCTCCAACCACGCACTTAATTAATTAGCTAGCTAGTGTTCTTCATTAATTATCTGCTTATTTGAATCATAAGTGATAGATCGATCGATGGCTCAAATACACTGCCATGATGTTGAAACTGAGGTCAATTGTTCGGCAGACAAAATATATGACTTGTTTAAGAACAATATGATCCAATTCCCCAAAATTTTTCCTGAAGCTTACAAGAGTGCCGAAGTTCTTGAAGGAGATGGAAAAAGCGTGGGCACTGTCCGGCTCTGGAAATATGTACTTGGTAAGAAATTTTATATCATATATATATATATATACTAGGTTTAACCCATGTCTTTAGACGGTAAGANAGAGTTCGGATCATCTCTATTTGAACCTCACAACATATTGCATAGGCTAGATGCATTGGCACAACCCATATTTAATTTGACACAACTTTTGTATGGTCAACATGGTGATAATCTAAGGGCCAAGAAGTTGGGATCATTTACATGTTTTTTTTTTTTTCTGCAAAAAGAAACTCATAGAATTGCAAGGACAGGACATTCAAATTAGATGTTATTACTTTCTGAAGTTGAGTGAATACACAAGGAACAAAAGGTGGAAGCACCATCTGTGATCCTTTTCACATCCAACCAACAACAAAATGTGACCCTAAACTAACCCTAGTTCATGATAGTAAATATTGAAGGAAAAAAATGTCAGTAGCTTCAGTGATATTACTTATCTCATTGTTACACTCTACTTACACTTTTCTATGGTCCGTGCACATGTGCAGGGACCTAATTATTCTATGGGCTTGGAAACAGCTCGAAATAAGCCGTCTGGATTACGTGCTAATAGTTTATATATATATATATGTTGATCATTAATGAAATAAATTCTAGGGCTGATGATGGAAATTATTGATCATATAATGTATATATACATGCAGGAGGAAGTCCTGATGTTTTGGAGGCGAAGGAGACGATCAAAGCTGTGGACGACGAAAACAGGTCCATCACTTTGAGCATAGTGGAAGGAGATGTCATGAATCACTATGAGAGCTTTGATGTCACTGTTACTGTAACTCCAAAGGATGGTGTTGAGTGTGGCTGCTTGGTGAAATGGTCCGTCGAGTGTGGGCATATGGATAATATTAATAGTGAAGATATCCCAGCTAATAGTACTCCAGATGCCTACAAAGACGTGCTTGCTGCTCTTAGTCAAGTTTGTGCATCTCACCTTCTTGACTTGGCGTAGCAGAGAAACAGAGAACAGAGAGAGAATAAGGTGCAATATATATAATTGCAGTGTGTTGTTGTTTAATTGATTACCTTTTAATCAGTGTATGTATGGTGAATGAATAATATAAATAAGACTCGGTGGTTTGCGTGCTGTGGCGAAATAAGTGTACCTATATATTTTTGCAATCTATTGTATATCTTCTCCATTTTATTTGCCTAATTGTATGCACGGTATTTATCGAGATCTATTCATCACCATCTATTTGGAATTTATTTTGAAGTTCAACCTTCAAAAAAAAGAACTAGCTCAAATAAACAAGGCTTAGCTCAAGATAGGAAAACGTTTACGCCCACGGTTTCTAGACTGTGGTCAATGGAGGTGTGACAAAAAGTAAGGTTAAAGACCACAGTTTGGAACCGTTGTCTATAATATGCATTCGACCACACTTTTGCTTCAAATTGTGTTCTAAAGTACGACTTCAAACACCGATTTTAGACAAAAAATGTAGTCTTTTAGTACAACTTCAAACACCGTTTTTAGACAAATACTAGAAATCAAACATAAAAGTATTCCAGGACATATATAAATTATACTTTGCATTCAAAAGTTCTAAAAACTAAGAAATTAATTAAGATTAATAAAATTTCCTCTCGCTCTGTCGAGGTTCACCCCAAAAAATAAAATAATAATTAAGATTACAAAAAAATCATAAAAGGTTATAATATATATTCACCACTCTAACATTGAATTTCCTCGTTGTTAAATCAAAAGAAGGGTTCCCATTGGTTTTCCACACTTTCAACTGTATCTGATAGTTGCATTGGCTTTTTCCCTTCGGAGCCACCCTTTCCATACTTGCAATTAATGGCATAATATTGGAAATTCTGCTTTCTCTCAATAGTAAAGAAACAAAATTCAGCAATAATCGACCAAAATAAGAGTAACCCCTTCATATATATAAAAAGTTGGAATATATAATCTATAATTGCACCCAATTTTACTGGAAATCATATAAAAATAATTAACCATTAAAGTACTGCAAGTCTGCAAAATATATATGTATAAGTTGTTGGTAAAATGATTACATTTTACCAAAAGTATCACATTTTAAATACTTTGACTTAAATATGCTTGCTAAGATGCTACCACGCGTTAAAAAAAAAAAATGGTACTACTTGTCATTATGTACCCATATAAATACTTATTTGGGATTGCTTAATAGCATTGCTCAGTCTTATATGTATTTTATATGCATAAAAATTTCATAAGTTCTCCTCAGAAAAAAATAAAAATTCAAAAATATTATTTTAGACATTATTAAACTAATTTAAATAGGTAATACAAACTTTGCAAGAGTTGACATATACAAAGTAGTGTCGCATGCGCACCACGCTTGGTACAGATAATATTTAAATAGAGAAGCAACAGTTTTGTCAGCATTAATAACAGAACCTGATACACATTGTGCTTACTGCTATCTTAGACAAAATTCCATTAATTTAAGGGGGTTTTGTACCTCAAACATCCACCAAATTATATATAAATTAACGGTAAAGAAATCGATTATATATGTTTGAATAGTATATGCGCTGTTAATTTGCAATCAACTTTTTATTGAGTTATAAGTTTTAAAATTGATTGATATTTTGTAAAGATATTAAGTACATCATGTAGATCATCTTCACAAAAAATCAACCCTTAGATCGTATCCTTGTAGATCCCAGGAGACTGAAAATCATACATTAGGGGAAAACTTTCCAACAAAAAGGTGTGGGAAGTCTAGCATAACTTTTTGTTTTTTTTTTTATGCTAAAAGTCTAGCATCACGTTGGATCCCCTTGGGTGCACTTTGGGGTTATTATGTTTTAGAGAGATGTGATATTTTATGAGGGTGACATACATATCACATAGATCATATCTTCACTACAAATCAACCCTTAGACTGTTTTTGTGTAGCCCAATAATCATACGAAGTTTTATTAGTCATAAATAAGTCAACAGGTCCCTGGCCTTATATATATATAAAAAATCGATAATATATAGATAATAGATAATATTAGATTATAAGTATAATTATATACAATTAATTAATCTCAAGTTAGTTAATTATGACCAAGTCTCTTCTTTGTAGTATATAAAACCCTACTTCACATTGCTATTCCCAGCCAACCACGCAATTAGCATCCTTGTTCCTTGATAATTATCTTGTTAATTATTTGCTTAATTGGAATCGTCCCAAAGATGGCTTAAATTCACTGTCATGAGGTTGAAACTGAGGTCATTTGTTCGGCAGACAAATTATATGATTTTTTTAAGAACAATATGACACAACTCCCACAGATATTTCCTCAAATTTACAAGAGTGTCGAAGTTCTTGAAGGAGATGGAAAGAGTGTGGGCACTGTCAGGCTCTGGAACTATGTACTTGGTAAGAATGTTGTTTATATGATAGTGAGACATCAATTTTAGGTCATGTTTGGATGGCTAAAAAAAACTACATTTTTGAGAATGTAATTCATGTTTGGCTTTGGTGGGCTTTTTTTATCTAGTAATTTTTGAGTTCTTTCTCAGCACTCCCTTGAATACAACTTTACCCTTTCCAAAAAAAAAAAAAATCATGGAGAAGTGGGAATGGCAAACCCACCTTCCATTTTTTGGGTTTGCTATTCTCCAATGTTTGGGTTGCTCCATCTTTTCAAGGTAAACCAAACACTGAAATGAAACCACATTTTTCAGGGATGCGATTCTATTTTGGTTTACCGAATATGGCCTTAGCATATTATGTGGATTGCGAGTTATATTTGTATATCAATTTGCATATGTGCGGAGGGATTATCTTAAACGATTTTTTACATGAATATTATTATTACTAGCTTCCGAGGAGTGCGCACAAAGATAACAAAACGGATGAATATAATCTTTTGTTGAACAATCACTTTCTCTAAAGCTCAAGCTTGTAGAGAGAGAGAGAGAGTTGTCAATATATATCTTATTATAATCCAACGAGGGTGGATCATATTCATCCAACACTCCCCTTAATTCAATGCTAGCATGTGGGAATTATATCCCAATAATTTTGGATATGAACCCATGATCACCTCGCTATACATGTTAATATACATCATTAATGTAGACTTGGCGGGTAGATGAATGATAGTAAAAATATTAATGATCATGATGCGTGCATATATATACAGGAGGGAATCCTGATGATGTTTTGGTGGTGAAGGAAACCGTTAAAGCTGTGGACGACGAAAACAGGTCCATCACATTGAGCGTCTTGGAAGGAGAACTAATGAATCACTATAAGAGTTTTGAGTCCACTGTGACTTTTATTCCAATAGTTCATACTAATGAGTCTGGCAGCAGCTGCTTGGTGAAATGGTCACTGGAGTGTGGCAGTAAGGCGGATGATCAGGAAGACAGTATCGTCCCTAGTAGTCCAGATGCCTATAAAGACATGGTAGTTGTTCTTAGTCAAATTTGTGCTACTCACCTTCAAGGCTTGGCTTAGAGAGAAAGAAGGCTATACCATATATATATTATACACCCAGTTGTGCTGTGCTGTTGTCTATCTTTTAATTAGTGATCATGAATAATATTTGGTGAAGTACTATATATATGTCAAAGCCGGCCGTGCGTGTTTATATATATGTAGCTGGCCGGGTGGTGTTTGAAGACTTGGTGGTTTTTGTTTGAGATGGGAGAAATTGTAGCCATCATTTTGTAATAGGCTTGTTATTGGCCTATTCTCAATTGTTATTTCTACTTCTCCTCTTTGCTTTCACTGAAAAGAATACTTTATGTATGTATGTGTATATGGTTTTTAGGTTCTATTTCAGCGCTGCTTGGAAATAATAATGAAAATTAACCTTTAAAATAGATATTTTCACTCCGATTTTTACATGTTCTGGGCCACCTTATTCGTATACTTTTTTATTTTTTATGTTTTTATTTTTATTTTTATTGCTATCCGGGTTATCCGGGCCCTCTTAAAGTACCCACATAGTCACTGGGGCCAGTACCCTCCATATTCTTATACTCTGCTTACATATAGTATGGGATTTAAGGAACAATTTTTGTGAATATGATTACTTCATCGCATAGATTAATATCAGCCCTGGATCAATCATCTCCACGTACGTGGGTCTCACGTGCTGGTTGTGTAAATGTGTGAATTAATAAGTGAGGTAAAAATCTCCCTTTGGGTCATGAATCATGATCCAAGGATTATTTCCACTGTGGATTCATTACAAATTACATTATTTTAAATCTTGTTATCCCATCAAAATTTGGGTGGTTATGTGACATTAATTTTTATCGTAATTTTAAATTAGTTTTTTCTTAGGTTAGAAGTTTTACCACATAATCATTTCATATGAGGATGTTCTATATCCTCAGATTATCTCTATGTAAACCATATGAATAAGTGTGTATTTATACAAGATGTGATGTTATCTTTATTTTTCATTTTTATATTTGTACATTATCCAATATTTTAATAAAATTAAAGTATGGATCTATTGCCAGCGTCGATCGACCATTCATCAATAAAGTTTTACATATTAATACATTTTCCTCCACATAAGAAATTTCGTAGTGGATCTGTGGGGATTCGAACCTAATACAATATCAAGTTTAGTTAATTATTATGTTCATATCTCTAATTTTGTACTATACAAACACTTTCGACCTTCTTCCCCACTTGCCATCCACTTCTACCTTAAATTTGGTTAATTATCTTATTTGTTGCCACAATATAAAAGTAGTTGTACGAGTGTGTAGGTATTAATTATAATTGGTTGATGGTGAGAAGGATACCAATTATATTTGAAGTGGAGTTTTGCTAGAATAACACCAAAATTTGACACCAAATATTACATCTGCTTTTTAAAAGTGGTATGAGGGGCTGAAATGGAATTAATGCTTTTTCATGATTGGTTTTCAATTAATAAAATAAGCAGATGTAATCTTTAGTGTCAAAATTTGGTGTCCTTGTAGTATTGCTCTTTGAAGTGAGGGAGTCTTAAGAGCGCGAGAGATGTTACATAGAAAAATGAAAGTCTTAAAATGTAATGTATAAGATAATGAGTCTCTCTTCATAGTCAATTGGTTTAAATTGGATTCCCATAAATTTAATATGGTACGGGTTAGGCCACAATTGATAGGCTCAAATTAAAAGTCACGCGTACTCCACATTACCCAATAGAATACAAGGTGCGAAGCTAAAAAATAATGCCTGCACACATGAGGGGGCGTGTTGAGGGACCTAGGCCAAAATTTCGATTACATGTGTTTTGGTTGTGATTGTACAAGTTTTGGCCTGTGAATTTCAGAAAAAATCACTCAATAATATAGAAACATTAAATAAAAAATAAAAAATAAAAAAAACATTCAATACAATATTTCCATATCTTTTTAAAAAAAATTGAAACAAATTAAAGGTTTTCTTCACCACATAGTTCAAATATTTGCATCATATAATTGTATAGAAATACAGACATAGATAAAAAGGTATTTTATGTAAAAAAAGATATTAGGAAAGAATATCGTATCAAGATCTGCAACTATCCAAGATCTCCATGATCTCTAGGGTTATTTAATTTTCTTATATTTAGTCTTTCGTAATATTTAGTTTCCTAATTGTATTATAATTCTTGGGGAACAAGTCTTTCCTTATTTTGGTTTACTTCACTCTATAAATACGAGTGATGTTATGTAATCCCACTATCTCACTATCTCACAATCTCAAAGTGGTGGAGATCAATATTATTCAACCCTAGTGGCTTTTGTGTCACCACGTTAAATCTCTCGCGTCTATTTTATCTTTATTTTATATCTATTTCAGATCTATCTCAATCTGAAATTTAACAAAAGAAGAAAAGAAACCCTTAAATGGCGACCGCGCATGGATTTGTTTAAGCGTTGTGCAGATTAACTGTAACATGTAGTAGTTGTGACTTGTGTGTCTATGCTTGTTTCCATGATACCCAATTCATAACAAAGTATTAATGTGCGCCAGCTTTAAAGGGGTTTAATTTTTTTATTTATTTATTTATTTTATCTCATGAGGTGATCCAGGTCTATTTGAGCACCCGACTATTTCTCATGGATCGGCCACATACCACAACCACCACCAAGTCAAAAAACTAACCAGATACTATTTAACTATATATAGTACATACCAACTGTTATATATATGTAGAGGTGAACTAATTGGAATTCTCAGTGATGCGACTTGAAACTCCTCTCTCCCCTCTTGGCAAAAAAAAAAAAAAATTGTGTTTGTTCTTTTGTTACCATGATATCCAATTTTAAAACAAAAGTATATATGGATGAGTGCCAGCCTCAATCATTCTCTACTAAGTTTTACANGAGCACCCGACTATTTCTCATGGATCGGCCACATACCACAACCACCACCAAGTCAAAAAACTAACCAGATACTATTTAACTATATATAGTACATACAAAAAGTTATTTATATGTAGATGTGAATTAATTAGAATTCTCAGTTATGCATCTTGAAACTCATCTCTCCCCTCTTAAAAAAAAAAAAAAAAATTGGCTTGTGTTTGTTCTTTTGTTACCATGATATCCAATTTTAAAACAAAAGTATATATGGATGAGTGCCAGCCTCAATCATTCTCTACTAAGTTTTACATATTAATTCTCTCTCCACTAAATATCAGGTTAGTGGGAATGAGCCAAACTAAAGTTATTTTAATTATATTCAATTAATCTCATGTACTCATCAGTTAGTTATGATATCATATCTCCTTAGTTGTAGTATATAAACCCCCATTCATCTCACTTCTTCCTTACCCACACCCACTCTTACCTTAAATTTGGATATCTTGTTTATTCACTTGAAATGGCTAAAATTAACAAGGTTCAGGTTGAAAATGAGTCAGCAAACCAGTTCTATTCCCTTCCCATCCAAATGACCTATCCTAAATTAGGAATTGTTGTTTTTTTGCTAATTGGTATGACTCAAGTTGTCAGGGCTGAAAAGGTTGAAACTGAACTCAAGTGCTCTGCAGACCACTTCTATGGTTTGTTTAGGTACAATATGAGTCAACTCCCACAGATTTTCCCGCAATTTTTCAAGGGTTCCAAACTTCTTAATGGAGATGGAAAGAGTGTGGGCACTATCAGGCAATGGAAATATGTCCTTGGTAAGAAATTTCATTCAACATTTTAAACTTTACTAACACCTGTATTTTATCTAGACACCCCCTTAACTCTATTATTAGTGAGTTATGCGAAAAAAAAATCCAATAATAGGTCGTGTTTTTACTTCCACCCTAGATAACAAATTTTTTTTTTTTTAAATATATCCCAAAAACATACGGATTGCATACAAATTGCACAATAATTGGGTAAAACATAAAAAAAGTAAATAAAATTGGTTAGATGGTAAGTTAAACCATATATAGGTAGAATTGGAGTTAAATCGTAATTACCATTACAGTTCGATTATTAAACCACCCGGAATTTGAACTTCATGTTTGTTTTGATTTCAGTATTCAAATAGGTCGAACTAAGATTAGGATAATTGGTTATAGGTTCTTGTCGTTACCTTCCGAATTTCATCATTAAATTATACTTTTATTTTTATTTTTGAAGGAACCTCGATATAAATCTTATATGCAAAACTGTTAAAAGCAATAAAAAATTCAAAGAAACAATTATATTTGTAGGAAGGGTAATTTCTGAATTTTGCGAAAGTCACTTGCAAGTTTTGCACCTGAACCCTACGAGCTACTAAACAAAAACAATTTATGGTACGTTAAGGCTGTGCGAGATGACCTGATTTTTATGAGTAAATGGTCTCTTCTCACCATGATCCTCACCAAAAAGTAGTCCAATTAAAATTTTTACAACCCATTATAATTTGATTGGAAATCAACAGTAAATAAAATAGATCACTCAATTAATTACCATTAATTAATTTTCAATCAACTTTTAATAAAATTAGAATAATATACTTTTTGGTAATGAATTAATTAATCATCATCTCCATGTTGGGCCCCACTAGGCCATTGCACAAAAGTATATATATATATATAATCATGAGGATCTGAATAACATATATATTTGTGTAATTAAGCTTGGACAAATATTGACTGATGACATTGGGACATAAATATATATAATTACAGGAGCCTCTTCTAAAGTTTTGACGTTAAAGGAGATGATAAAATCTGTAGAAGAGGAAAACAGGTCCATCACTTTCAGCGTGGTGGAAGGAGATCTATTGAATCACTATAAGAACTTTGATGTCACACTGACTGTAACTCCGAAGGTGGATAATAATGAGGTTGAGTGCGGCAGCTTTGTGAAATGGTCCGTTGATTATGTGAAGCACATCGAGACCCTCCCTGGACCAGATGCCCACATAAACTTGATTGCTTTAGTCAGCAAAGAGTTAGGTCACTACCTTCCCAACCTGGAGGGTTAAAAGAGAATTTAAGCTATCCATGCATAATACATGCATGCTCCCGTGCAGTACACCCACCCAGTACTTGTGTTGTTCAATCCCCATATATATATATATATATATATATATATATATATATGGGGTTTTATCGTTAATATGAGTGTGCTTAATTGGTTGTTTGGTTTTAATGTTTTGTAAGATGTGAAGGTTTATGTGTTGGATGTTATTGTGTTTTTGTAATCTTTTAGATGTTTAATTTAATGGATTATTGTTAGTGGTGTTAATGGGTAGCTGTTGTAATATTAATATATATGCATGAATGGAATGTATGTTTTTATTTAACAGAAGATGAGTCATACACCCTTGCATGGGGTAAAAAGTAATGGGGAGGACAGCCATTTATTTTTTGTGCGTTGAGGCCATGGCGCACGGTAGCGCGAGTAAAAAGACGGAAAACACCTTCTACTGATTTTCCTTTTAATCAGTTTAATTTGTTTGTGGCGGTGTCAACTCGGACTCGGCGACCAACTTGGACTCAGCGAGTGTGACTTTGTTTTGTGATGAAGAAACATCTGTATTGAAAGATTGGGACTAGGGAGTGTACTATGAGATAAATTTTGGAGAACTTTTAGTGACGGTTTTTGGGCAGAACCGTCGTTAATAGTGTTTAAAGCCCATTTGAACAATTTGCGGCTGTTCTGCCTCTATCGCTCCCACTCTGCCTTTGGTTTTCTTTCCTGTGCAGCGTCTTTTCAATCTTGAAATCTTCGATCGTAGTAGAAAAACATCCAAGTCCATGGAAGAAGCTTCGTTTTTAAGGTTGATTTGAGATAATTCTGAGATTCTCTATGCCACGATCTTCTCATAGAGAAACCGTAGATCTCTCATATCCACTGTTTCTAACTATTTCTTCTACTTGATTTTAGGTTTTGCAGTAGATTTTTTAGCCGTGGTTTCACTTCTACCCGGTTTGAATTTCTTGTTGATTTTAATTCTTACTTGTTACTGCCTTTTGCTTGATATAATTTTTCTTTTAGTTGAGATTTTTTGGCATGATTAATTCTTCCAAAACCTAGCTGCACGATATCTCCAGGTTTTCTTTTGGTATGGATTTTAATTTGTCTAATAACTTTAGGATTTCTATTGATTTCTCTGTTTCTCTTACAATTTAATAACTTTAGGGTTTCTATTGATTTCCTTTTTCTCTTACAATTTTAGGGTTTCTGTAAAGTTCTATCAGATCTATTTCCGCTTCCATTGGTCTGTATATATGTAGTTTCTTCTGTAAAGGTGAAGGAGATTATCTGTTGTGCACGAAATTCGTGTCTCTACAATATCATAGTATTATTAACGTACTCCTACTTCGACAAGTTATCCACTCGAAACGATCAAAGGAAAAAAAAAAAAGAAAATTCAAAGATTGGCCCTTTTGGTTCGCGATTGGAAAACTTGTTTTCAAAAACTAATTTACACATAAACTAATATGCATTTTGTATTACATCCAAAACTGTTTTAAGATTTTCAATAAAATCATGTATGATTTTACAAAATAAAAAAATGTTGTTTTCTTTATTTGTAATGAAATCATTTAGTATTTTATAGTAAAGTCAAAAGACTAGTTTTAGATGTGATACAAAATGTAGTTAATTTATGTGTAAATTAGTTTTTAAAAACAAGTTTTCCAATCGCAAACCAAACGGGCCTGTTTCGGAGTCGTGCTAGATTTTGCAGGATGTCTCTACTGCGAGTAGGTGAACAACATAAAAGGCGAGGTTTGGCATTATCCATTGTTTCGACCCTTTTTTGTAATTGTGGGTCCAAAATTAGAACTGTAGGAACTGGAACCGCTGTCATATTATCGTTACCAGTTCTGAATTCATTAGGATTTGATCCAGAACAGACCCGTTGACAACCCTAATCTTGAACTCTGGAATTATCTCTACGTGGGTCGCTTAATGATTAGGGCCCTATTTGGTACACCATAAATTGTGCTCCAGCAAGCAAACCCCTTAATGATCAGGGCCTGGCTTGGTACACCATAAATAATTGCAAATATTATTTGTTGGAATTTACAGTGAGTCTACAATAGCCAATTTGAGATTTTCTTTTTATATAATGTATAGATTTTTAATCAGCACGATGAAGTGTACGTGAATATTTGCATCTTGCAAAGGTTTGGTGGACCAAGCAGGGCCCAAGTCTACCTCATTCAAACAATTCAATTAGAGCCAAAACAAGCCCATCAATTGAAAATCTTTGCAAGAATTAAACATTACTTCCCCATAAAGATATGCAACCTCAGCCTCAATCATTCACTTACAAAAGTCTCAGATAATTGTCATCCCCACAATGTATGTAGGAATCGAATCCATAAGCTTTTTGGACAGAAGGGCATTTCAGTTCACTAGTCTGGAATCGAATCTATTATCCATATGACTTTAGGTCATTAAGGCAGTCCGGCCACTAGCTAGTCTGTGATCCATCAACTTGACCTTTCTAAAGTTAGGTTAATTTACTTAAATGGGTCCGATCGGCGTACCTTACTTTTGTGTATATGATTTTGTTCACAATTCTACGAGGCCTATCTACATGGTGGTAAAATAAAAATAAAAAATTTTAAAACATTAATCTTTAGATCATTTTCATGTGGGCCCTAAAGAACAATCATGCATATGAAAAAAAAATAGATCTGTATGCGAACCTCTGTTCCCAATCCTAAATAAATTAATATATAGCATAAATTCCTGATAAAAAAAATAAAATAAAATATATAGCATAAATTCTAAATACTCACATTTCTTTTGTTGTAGTAGTATATAAACCCCATCTGCTCACTTCCCTTCCATCTAGTTTTGTATCTTTAATTTGATTAATTTTCTTGTAGATTTGATTGGAACCCCTTAAATGGCTCAAATTCACAAGCTTGAGGTTGAGATTGAGGTCAAGTGCTCTGCAGATCAATTCTATGGTCTGTTTAGGAACAATATTGGCCAACTCACAAAGTATCTTCCTCAAACTATCCAGAGCTTCCAAGTTCTCCAAGGAGATGGAAACAGTGTGGGCTCTGTCAGGCTTTGGAAATATGCACTTGGTAAGAAATTGAATATTCATATTTTTGTGAAAATATGAGCCCCAGGTGGTTAGAGAGTTTACGTTATTCACCAATGAACAAGGTTCAATCCTGTTAAATTTGGGTGCTGATAGTGTCTGTTGTTGTTTACAGCTTAGACCTAGGTTTAATTTTCGTTAGCTCGAGCTCAAGAACTCCCAAATGGGAAGGGACGTCTTAACCATCCGGGCAACCCCTGATTGGCCAGCAGATTTAATTAATTAAGCTATTAAATGATTGAAATCAAAGATTAGGATCTTAATCTTGTCAAATTTGGCGTCTTAGGATTCAGACCCTAATATTATTAGACATAATTATTGATGGCTTGTTGTTATCGGATTAATTAAAAAAAAAATTACTGCAGGGAACCATCTGTCGATGGGGAAGGAAACAGTCAAAGCTGTGGACGATGAAAGCAGGTCCCTCACTTACAGCATGATGGAAGGAGATGTGCTGAAATTTTATAAAAGCTTTGAGTACAAAGTCACTGTAGCTCCAAGTAAAAACGATGGGGGCAGTAGCTGCTTGGTGAAATGGACTACAGAATTTGAGAAGGAAAATGAGGACAGCCCTAATCCAGATGCCTATCTTGACTTGATGGCTGTTATTAGTAAGGAGTTGGGGCATCACCTTCTCAACCAGGCTTAGAGAAAAGCCCGTCTAGTACTATTTATGTACACCCAATAATTAATTATCCTATATAATGAAATATATGTGGCTTTACCACATAATAACTACCAAATAATCAAGCAGCTCAATCAATCTCTGTAGATCTTTTTCTCTCTCAAACAAAATAGTTTGTAATTTGTTTTGTCAGGCCAAAGTAAAATTGGGCTTGAGCTTGGGTTTGGCATTATGGGCAAAGAGGTGAAGTTTGGGCATGGTAAAAGCCTCTAACCCACCCAACCCACCTAGAAAGATCGATGGAGAAAAAGACTCGGCTTCAGACCAAACTCCTTATAATAGTAGAAGTATTCTACTTAGCCATGTTAAGAATATGGAAAATATTCGTACCAAAAAACAAAAAAAATGAATATGGAAAATATTGTCTTTAAGTGACAGAAAATCCATTACAAAAAAATGACACTTATGCTTACGGCTTAAATCTGCGATTGTGATAAAACCGTCGGTGAAAGTATTGGCGACAGCTAAAAAACCACCATTAATACTGGTGTCGGTAAATGTATTGCTGACTGATTTTCTGACGGTTTTAAATACTGTCGATAGAGATATAAGTGTTTCCGACAATATATATATCCTTGCTATTTGTCCTTTTTCATCCATAATATTTTGGCTATTGGTTGCGGTTTTTGCTGTCTATTATAGTAATTTACCAACAATTCTAAATTGTCGTTAAATACCTTATTGGCGACGTCACAAAAACGGTCGCTAAAACTCTTTTTGTAGAATTTTCTTTTATAATGGTTCACCTTAAAACCAGTTTTAATTTTAACAATATACTAATTATTAGTGCTTAAAATTTAATAAATACTAATTGCTAATATTAATTATTACTTGCTATAAATAATCAGTTAAGAAAATGAAGACTGTCTTTTTTTTTTGATCAGCAAAGTTGAGAATATATATAAAAACGAAATGAAAGGGGTACATGAGTAATGGACCCAAGGTCCTACAGCAGTACAATAAAAAACTACCACTGAACTACCCTTCTACAGCACACTTAGACAGAAGGAAAGAACCAAAAGGTTCAAGGGGGATCAAAATAAGTCCTTCTCCAATTCACGATTACATTTTGAAAAGAAACGTCTTGAAAAGATCTCATCGTGGAGGCCCAGTAGAATATCAATGCTTTAATCTCTATAATCAACTTCTCTCTCGATTTCTCTTTGTCTTCAAAAGCCCTTCGGTTCCTCTCTACCCAAAGGCACCATACCACAGCTGCTGGAATGAGCTCCCAAATCTCCTTGCCTTGAAGATTTAATCGTTGTGTATCCCACATTGAAAACAGATCCTGCAGAGAAGCTGGTATCGTGAAATTGATAGATAACTACCCCCAAAAGTAACACCAAATACTATAAGAGAAATCACAATACATTAATAGGTGAGTAGCAGTTTTAAAATTGTTTATGCCAAAGATAACATCTATTCACAAAAATCATCCCTCTTCTTCTCAAGTTATCCATTGTCGAGATTTTATCCTGCAAAGCCAACCAAAGGAAGAAAGCTATCTTCGGAGGCCATTTTCTGTGCCAAACAAAGTTGAGATTCTCATTCCTCTCAACCACCTCCCCTTCCTCCTCGAAGAACTTGTAACAAGATCTCACTGAAAACTCTTTGTTTTTTTCTCCGAGCCAGGTTATCTCATCTACCCCTTCTCTGTCAAACTCATATATATCTAGAGCTCCCAAGATTATAGCCATATCATCTATTTCCTCCTCTATTATTCTTTTTGAGAACTCAATTTTCTATGCCAATCTGTTATCTTGCCACACCCCCACCTCCGAGATTAACATGTTTTTGCCTCTCACGGCCTCATACAAAGCTGGAAATTTGAGACTCAACGGTTGATTAAACAACCATGGATCTTCCCGGAACTTAACATTAGTCCCCACTTTTACCACAAAACAGATACCCCTTTTAAACTTCTGGCTACGTTTGCATATGCCTTTCCATACTGTACCTCCAAACGGAATCGTCGGAATCTTAGTCTCCCACTTACGCTCCACAGTCCCATACTTTTGAAATATTACCTCTCTCCATAGAGTACCTTCTTCTTTGGAATATCTCCATAACCATTTAGACAATAGAGCCTCATTCATCAATCTAATTTTCTTAATCCCCAAGCCACCTACTTTTTTCTTTCTACAAAGTTTAGCCCATTTGACTGAGTGAATTTTTTTCCTGTTCCCATTGTCGTTCCAGAGGAAATTTTGGATCAGTTGCTCAAGCTTCTTTGCCACCTGAACTGGGATTTCAAATAATGACAGAAAATATATAGGTAAACTCATAAGCATACTATTGATTAAGGTAAGTTTTCCCCCTTTTGATAGTAATGATCTCTTCCAACCAGCTAATCTTTTGTTGCACTTCTCAATGATTTTGTCCCATTTGGCTATACCCTTATATCTGCCTCCCAATGGTAATCCCAAATATTTCTTCGGAAAAGAAGCATTATAACATCCAAGAAGCGAAGAAAAATCATTCAAATCTCTGTCACAGCCCACCCCGAATAACTGGCTCTTAGCAAAATTTATTCTGAGCCCCGAAAGTAATTCAAAACAAAGCAACACTAATCTTAGATTTTTTACTTGTTCTTCACAAGCTTTAATGAAGACAATGGTGTCATCTGCAAATTGCAGATGCGTAACCGTCAAACCATTAGGTGACACCTTAAAACCCTGCATTCAACCCAAATCATTAGCCCTTTTCATCATAAGAGAAAGAGTTTCAGCAACTATAAGGAATAGAAAAGGGGAGAGAGGGTCCCCTTGTCTAATTCCTTTGGAGCTAGTAAAATACCCTTCCGAACTCCCATTTACTAAAACAGAGAACCTAATCTTTGAAATACATCTACTAATCCAAGTTCTCCATCTATCTCCAAATCCCATCTTCTTCAACACTTGTTCTAAAAACTTCCAATTTACATGATCATATGCTTTCTCAAAATCAATTTTACATAGTAAACCTGGAATACCACTTCTAATTCTTGAATCAACACACTCATTCGCTACTAAAACTCCATCTAGAATCTGCCTCCCTTTTATAAAAGCAGTTTGATGATCAGAAATTATGCTTGGTAGTACCTTCTTGAATCTCTCAGCCAAAACTTTAGCAATAATCTTATAAACCCCCCCAATCAAACTAATTGGCCTCAAATCTTTGATATCTTCAATCACCTCTTTCTTTGGAATCAATGCTATGAAAGTGTTTTTCAATCTCCAATCCAAATATTCACCATATTGTAGCTCATCAACAACTTTCATAAAATCAGTTTTCATAAACTCCCAACATTTTTGAAACACCACGATGGGAAAACCATCCGGTCCCGGAGACTTTTCTTTCCCTAGCTTCTTAATTGCCTGTAATACCTCTTCCTCTTCAACAGGTGCCTCTAGACCATTCCTCATCTCATCATCTAAAGTTTTAAAGTCCAAGTCATCTACTTTGGGTCTATTACTTTCTTGCTCATGGAATAATTGTTGAAAAAAATCCACTACCCCTTTTTTAATCTCTCTTTGATCAGTAAGCACTGTCTCCCCAATTTTAATTGTTGCAATAAAGTTCCTTCTTCTCCTCTCAGTAGCCATCCGATGGAAAAATTTGGTATTTCGCTCATAATCCTCCACATAATTCACACGAGCTTTCTGCCTCCACGATTGATCAGCCAATAATTCTAACTTGCAGACCTCTCCCTTTGCTCTCAACCTATAATCCCATTGATCTTCCGTTAAACCCTCTTCTTCTTGCTCCTCACTATAATCTAATTGACGAATCACTTCCTCTAAATCTTCTATCTTTCTATCAATTCTGCCAAAGACTGTATAGTTCCAAACTTTCAACTTTTCCTTAAGAGCTTGTAATTTTTTTGCCAAAACAAAACCTGCATTACCAACAAAAATAAAAGAATTCCACCAAACTTTTATTAAATCCAAAAGATCGGGATTAGAAAACCACATTACCTCGAAACGAAAAGGCGTAGGACCCCAACGAACTCCATCGCAGGCAAGGGCAATTGGGCAGTGATCCGAAAAAGGTCTGGACAGGACAGATTGCGTAACATTAGGAAATTTAGTTTCCCAATCCCCCGAAATCAAAAATATGTCAATTCTGCTCCTTCTTCGATTTTCCTGGTTATTACTCCATGTAAATGACGCCCCTAACAAAGGAAGATCAATCAACTCATTCCTATCAATAAACTCCGAAAATTTTTGCATGGATCTTGTTAATCTCTGATTACCAGATCTCTCTTCAACAAATCTAATTTCGTTGAAATCCCCCCCAATCACCCAAGGAAGAGCCCATAAACTTCTTGTTTCCTCTAATTCTTTCCAAAATTTTTTTTCCAGACGGATCTCGTTAGGTCCATAGACACCCGTGAAAATCCAACTGAAAGTATCAACTAGAGATTTACATTTGATTGTGATTGAGAATGAGCAATACTCAAAATCTTCCACCTCCAGCACATCCTTATTCCATAAGCAAAGCATACCTCCGGACCTCCCTTCTGACGGAACATCAATCCATCCAAAATTCCCACACCCCCAAATTTGTCTAGCTATAACTTCTGTACACAATTGAAGCTTTGTTTCTTGCAGCATAATGATCATCGGCTTCCACTTACGAATTCTTCTTTTTAAAATCCTTCTTCTGTCGACATCACCTATACCCCTGACATTCCATGAGATGATGTTAAGATCCATTACAAATTTGAATAGCCCAACTACTTCACAGAATCTACTAATCAACACTTATTTGATTCTTCTTGGAAGCACAGTAAATGTCTTTTTACTGCGCCCATCACCAGCTGATATAAATCTGTGGAATTGTTCTCAAATCTGAGACCAATCGACTGAAGACTGTCTTTACTATAGTCGGAATCTCTCTAACTCCAGCATGGGGATGTAAGTTGCAGGAGGTTTTCATGTGCTAGAGGGTGATCTATGGGCCTATGGCAATGGGTTCAAGTCTCTAACAATATACTTGAAGTAGGGAAGATGGTGTGTGTGCTGTGGTGTTGTATGTGTATGTGTATGCCTGATTTTTTATTTGTTGGGTCTCTACCTATTATTCATTAATTTAATTATCGACATATGTGTTTTTTTTGATATATTTGTTTTTAATGAATGGCATAATGAGCTTATGTCTTTAATCTGCCATTCTATAATTAGCCATTCTTCAAGGATGATAGCAAGATGGATTTCATTTTCAATTTTTCGTTGTACATTACAATAATAAGATGATTTTATTTCATGATTGTTAAATTTAAGCAAATAAATTTAATATATGCCTACATTTAATTTTTTTTAATATATATAAGAAAAAGAAGATTTTTTATTAAAAAAAAATACCCGTGCTTTGCACGAGCTTCTTCTAAAATTAATTTTCTTACTTGTCAGTCTTGTCTATTAATTAGTTGTTTGATTGGAACTTTGAATTCCCAATAGCTGCCACGTGTCTAGTGCTTACTAGTTAGGGCCTCCCTTAAATATAGGGAGACCACTTTCCTTTTGTAGATAGGATAGATATCTAATTGCTATTTAATTAGGGAGAGGGATACTGCAGCATTATAACTTCACATTTTGGGGACTCGTATGGACACAATTTAAAGGTTGATTTTTAGTGAGGATATTCTCCTCACGTTGTAGATCATCATATTCGAGAACTAATCTATTCTAAAACTTTTGACATCCATCAGTGGCGGATCCAGGAATTTTTTTTGAGGTGAGCGAGTCAACATTTACGGAGTTAATTTAGCGAGTTGATCAACATTGACTGGGTCAAATTATTGAATTAATTAAGAGAAAACGACTAAATAGTCCTTTTTCCCATGTGTTACTACAGTTTGGTCCCAGCTATCTTTTTTTTGTCTAAAACATCTTTTGGTAACTTCTTTTTTACTGTTTAATCCTTTTTTAATTAATTAATTATGTTTTAATCGTTTTTTTTAATTCGTGTGCGTTTTTCTTTCTTCTTATTTCCAATTTTACCCTTCTTTCCTTGTTTAAATACTTCCTTTCTTCCTCTTCAATTTTTTCGCGCTCAAACATGTTAAAATCTTCTTTTTTTCTTCTTCTTCTTTTCTCTCGTTCTATTTTTTCTGGTTGGACTGTGATTTTGGAAGAGATTGGATTCGATTAGTTTCGTTTCATCTTGTTCGTCAAAAACAGGTACTGATTCAGATCTT
>MVGT01004039.1:493495-504379 GCA_002174775.1 Macleaya cordata | reverse complement strand
AGTGTTAAAGCTTTTATACTGTTTCTAGACGCAGTCTATTAACCGCGAGGGTATTTTAGTCCTCTTAAAAGCGCGCGTGTGGTTTCCGTGTTTTTTGGACTAAAGTGTCATAAATGTTATTGCTGGGACTGAACAGTATTATTCCCTATCAAAAGGGACTAAACCGTCGTTCCCCCATTAATTAAACTTATCTCCATTATTATCAAAACCCCTGTTACTTAATTATCATTACATATTCCACTTTCACACATCTTGTTTACACCTTTTGGCCTACATGAAAATTATTCATTGACTAATGTTTTAGCTAATCTCTTCACCAATAAGAGTATATTTTGAAATGAGCTAAGATTTTAGTGTTCATAAGTTTTTTTTAGGGTTTAGGATTTATGACTTTTAAGGTTTTTAGAGTTTTTAGAATTTTTTATTATTATTTACAGGTTTTTAGGATTTTTAAGTATTTTAAGACTTTTTAGGGTTGGGACTTTTAGGGTTTTAAGATTTTTTTTAGGGTATTTAGGGTTTTCAGAATTGATCTTATATTACCCTCTTTTATTTTATTGTGTTAATGTATTTTTCTTAAAGTTAAATGCACTCCTTGAAAATTTAAGGGAATCCTTGACATTCCGGAATGTATATAAAGAGGGGTTGTTATTTATTTAAGTGAAATCCAAAGAGTGATAGAAAAATAAAAGCAACAAATGAGGAGAGTATGAGAAATTAAATAAAAGAGCAATACAATAGTGGTACTGCAATGTCAAGTCATAATACAAATTTTTTTCTCAGAGTGGTCAAAATTGTATGTATATCAATATAGCATTGGAAAGAGAGGGTGGTCAATAGGCCACCCTTCCACCAACGTAGGTCCGCCACTGACATCCATAAATCAGCCCATAAAAATTTAATAAATTATAGGCATTATTTTAGACCGTTGATTTTCGAAAAACTTGTGATGGAATTAGAACTTTTAGAACGGGCTAATTTCTGGATATGCCGATATGATGATCTACATGGTAGGGAGAATATCCTCATCGAAAATCTACTCTTGAATCATTTCTATGTAGATCCCACAAAAAATTTGTCGCAATAATATGGAAATAAAGTATGTTGCAATATGTAGGGAAAATTTGTTATGTAAATTAATTATCCATACGTTGACATATCATGTGATCAACATCTGGCCTATTATAGTAGTGTCACACAAGATATGTCTAGATTTGCCAACGTATTATGGATACATAAAATAGAGTATCCATATTAGAAGATATATTGACATAATCAATGAATATTAAAAATAAATAATGTTTAACTGGCATTGAATGACTCTAAGTACTGAAAATAAATTTTATTTAACTTATTGAATGAGAATATTTTTGAGTTGGTTAACTATTTAAAATTTAATATTATTAATTTAGAAATAAAATAATTATTTTAAAGAATAGCAAAAATCTTGTGAATAGGTTTAGATTTTGATTGTTAAATAAAAATAAAAAACGAAAATGTTCTGATTGCCTCAAAGCAACCTCGCATTGTGTCGTAGGTAGGGTGTTTATCAAAGAGTGTGAGGATGAGACAGTTTTTAACCGTTCCAAAATTAATTTAAAACAAAAGAGTTGTGAATTTAACTTCATACATAATAATTGTAAACAAGAGGAATGTACTACTCCAAAAACTAACCGAATGTTGTAAAAATACCGAACATCCCAGTGGTCAAAATGAATTAAAAAACAGTTCCAAATTATAGAAGCTAGATTCAAATTTCGAAAAGTTTAGTACCGTTTTTATGTCCATTTGAAAATATGGCGCAGTACTTGTAAAGTGGGAATTTAATTGCAGCATGTTCTTAACAGATTCGGTTTCCTAACCTTACTCGTACGTTTTAACATATATGGAAATCTCCTGACTGATGAACAGAATAAACCACCAGGGACTGAATATGTAGAAATATACAAATGGGTGTGTGGGGGTCAATAAAATTTTAAATAGAATCGTGCTGTAATAAGCTGTAGCTTTATTAGGAAATGTGTGTGCAGAAAATATCACGGTTGGTACCTAATTAAGTATGGGATTTGTTGGATTTGCGTTTGATAATTACATCTTTTTCATCTCGTGAATTGTGGACTTAATTTTAAAAACTCTCCAATTCATAAGGTGAACCTCACAATTTAGAGTGTGAAAAAGATGTAATTATATGTCAAACTCATATCTAATAGCCAGCTCCACACTCAATTAAAGATCCCACAAGTGATACAAAATTCTACGCACATATGTCACCCAAGGCTAACTCCAGAACGAATAATTTTAAATTTAGTAATATATTTATAATTAATATAATAATAAGTGTTTAGTCTATCATATAAAATCTTACCAAGTTAATTACCTAGCTAGCAAGCGAATTATGACCATGTCTCTTGTATTGTATTATATAAACCCCTTCTGCTCAATGCCATCTCCAACCAGCAGCAGTTGTTGTATCTTAATAATTTGGCTATCTTGTTTAATTATTTGCTTAGAATTATCACAGCAAATTCAGCATACATGGCTCAACTTTTGCAACCACTTCAAAACATTGTTGCTCAAATTCAGAGCCATCCTGTTGAAACTGAGGTCAAATGCTCTGCGGACAAGTTCTATGGATTGTTTAGGAATAACATGACTGATCTCACAAAGATTTTCCCACATATTTACAAGAGTGTCGAAGTTCTTGAAGGAGATGGAAAGAGTGTGGGCACTGTCAGGCTCTGGAAATATGTATTACTTGGTAAGAAATTTTTGGATCCATCACAAGCTAGCTAAATGTTTGCATACCATAAATTTAAGAATTATTAGATTGTGCACATAATTTTAAGTTGCCATATTTGGCATGGTAGAATATATAAATAATATATATATATATATATATATATTCTAATATACTATAGGAGAAGCCTTGGGTTAACAAAACCCTCTCTCTTAGCTGTGAGTTAAAAAAAACCTACATGATAAATATATGGCCCAATCTATAATCTATTATTAGGCTAACAAAACCCTCTCTCTCTTAGGTGTAGGTTAAAAAAAACCTATATTATAAACATAAATTCAAATTCGAAAACAACTAAATTTTCTAATTATCTAAGAATAAAATTCAAAATTTTTTTTAAAAGAAGTCCCCGTGCCTTGCATGGGATATGCGGGCTAGTATATATATATATATTTGAGAATTTGAGCAGAATGCCTAATTTTGGTTTTTTCTTGTTCAAAAAACTAGACCAACTTTTAAAATTCCAACCACCTCACCAATCTTTAGTGTAAAAATTAAAATTACTTTTTCACTTAGTCAAAACTTTTTGACAAAAATATATTTTTTATTTTTTATTTTAATTTTACCCTTTTTCTAATTTGTATATGCTTTCCAAGACACTTTCTCCCGCACCTTCAAACCACCACCACCCTATTATTGCCAAACCCAAAAATAGTACAACCAAAAATAGTGCAACCATATTGGTTGCGCTGTTTCAGTTAATAACATATATAAACAGTGTAATATGTTGGCTGCGTTGTTTTAGTCAATAACTTAAACAGTTAAACCATGTTGGAGAATCGAGCATATATCAAATGACGAAACCATGCACCACCACCACCCTACTATTGCCAATCCCAGAAACAGTGCAACCATGTTGATTGCGCTGTTTTCTGGGCAAAAAATATATGATTTTTTTTTTAGATTTTAGTATTGTTGACTGGTCTCATTTTAAAGGTCTTGAAAAATGGTTTTAAAAAATATAATTTTTATCAAAATCAGATTTACAATAAAAAAAATTATGACAATTTTTTTGGAGGGTAAGCCCTGGTTAAGTTATGAAAATTTTTATTTTAAAAAATATAATGATTATAAAATATCATCTTTTTACTTTAACTAGTCTTGAGTGGCCCGTTCAATGAACGGGCACTTTTTATAAAAAGACATTATTTTAATTTTTAGAATTTTTTCTAAGTATTTTATTTAGAAACTTCTTTTATTTAGTGTTGAAATATTTTTTATTTTTTTTATATATATTGAGCCATATGTTTATAATGTAAGTTTATTTAATCCACACCTANTTATTAATTGTTTAATTGACACCATTACTGCACATGAAATAAGAAAACTGTTCTAGGATTGAACATATGACCTTTCCTTATTTAGGCGCTGTTAGTTTCATGAAACAGAATTTTATTTCTTGAATAACTTTTTAAAAACAAATTGAATTTCAAATTGCTTGATGGAGTAGATTTTCAAGATCTAAGGGTATTACAATCATTTATGACAAAAAATTTTCAATTATTGTATTAAGAACTAGAATAAAATGTTTTTAGGACAACAAAAATGTGTACTCAAAATTCAATTGCAGATAATTGGTATCAAACACTGGAAAATAATGGAGTCCTAATTAAGCTTGCGTACCCCAAATCATTTTGATTAATATTTCAATTCATATCCAATAATATTTGAAGAAACTATTGGTGGGCCAAACGTTCGTGGGTCAATTAAAACATGCCACATGGCACAGAAAACAGGAAAAATTAAGAAAGAAGAATATATATATATATATATATATATATCCAACTCCTGGAGTATGGGGACCAAAAACCTATCCCCTTGAAACCCTCTTTGTTGCCCCCATACCTCGTGCAAGGCACGAGGCGTTTTTTTTAAAAATTTTAATTTTTTTTATTCGATAATTAGAAATATTAGTTGTTTTAGAATTTTAATAACATAAGAAGAGAATTTTTAAGGAGAAAGAGATTTATTATAATTAAAAAATTTAGTTGCTTTAAGATTATAAATTATTTACTATAAATTTTTAAAGAGAGAATTTTTAGGGAGAAAGATATTTGAGAGAGAATGACACGTAGCATGCTTGTGAGAGACACGTAGAAGAGAAAGGCACAGGGGCTTTTTTTTTAAAAAATTGAATTATTTTATTAGATAATTAGAAAGTTTAGTTGTTTTAGAATTTAATTACTATATATTTTTTAAGTAGGAAATTTTTAGGGAGAAAGATCCAAAAAAAATAAAAATAAATAAAAGAATCTTTTTTTTAATTCCTATAATGATCTCGAAATATAATTTTTTTGATGTCTAATGCTTCTCAGTAGAGATAGCAAAGTTGTATCTTAACATCTAAGTTTTGTTTGTGATAATTACCAGACCTAGTGGTAAGCTTCAACTCTCAACTTCGTAATGATTACCTTCCACTCTCTCAACTCAGACAAGTCACTGTATTAAAGTAAAAGTATAAGTCGTCTATCTATATTTCTCTCCAAAATAAGAGTAAGATTAGCATATCCACGTAAAATAAGCAAACAAAAAAAATCAAGATCTCTCAACTAATAGGAATGTGTTTACTTTACCTGTGAGTAAAATAGATGCATGATGGTAGGTTGATGCTTTGAAAGCTGATATATGCAACTGCAGGCTGCCTTGGCAGCTACGTCGGAGAGCGGAGGGGCTCCGGCGACTTTGGCTACCCCTCCTCTTTCGTTCGCAAAGGTTCTGGCACCCACTCCAGTGGTGANCTCTTTGAGGTTTTCCAAAAAAAAAAATATAGATGCATACACTTTGTCAACTAACCAAAATAATCATATAAACAAAGTGGACAAATCTGAAATTACCATCGATAGTAAGTCTCATCAAAATTAAGGACTTACACTTGGGTATGCACTGAGCTATATCACCTGCAAGAAAAAAAAAGGTCATAATTTTTACAAAACGTTAAGAAATCTGAAAAGCAACTGTCATTGTACTAATGCAACAGTAAAAAATTAGGAAAATAAGAGAGCTATTCAGTGAGAGAAAAAAAAAAAGACTAATGAGAGATAGAGGGTGTAAGGAAAAACAAATGGAAGGAAATTTTTTTTTTTTTGAAGAATAAAAAGAATGGAAGGGAAGAAAATAAGAAGGCGTGAAATGGCAGTGAATGAGAAAGTTGGAGAATGTTAATTAATATAAGGGTAACAAATAACTAAGTTACTAAAATTAATAGGAACATATTTCTTAATTGTTATTAGTAATTTTAATGAAAATTTATTTATATAGATTTGTGGGAGATAATCTTGAGAGAATTATGGGTTTGGGAGTAGGGTGGTGAAAAATATTTACTATTAGGAGATCTTGTAGAGATATGAGAGAATTTGGAGAGAAAAATTAGAATTGGGAAAATTAAAAAAAAAACGGAGAGAAAGTAGGGAGAGAGAATTTTTAGAGAGATGTTTAGAAAATTAGAAATTATAATAGATTTTTTAGAGAATTTTTAGAAATTAGAATTTTTATACGTGGCATGAAAAATTTAGTGTGAAAATATCTTTTTTTTAATATAGATGTTTTTATATTGGGCCATATGTTTATAATGTAGGTCTTTTTAATCCATACCTAAAAGAGAGGATTTTGTTAACCCAAGACTTCTCCCACATAAGAGGGAGGATTTTATTAACCCAAAGGCTGTCCTTAGAGAGAAGTAATTATGTCTAATCACACTGGTCAAAGATATAGAGTTTTCTTTTTACAAGCCCTTTTCAACAATCCTCCATTTTTTTTTAGGCAAGCTACAAGATATATATAGATAGAAATCCTAGCTACGTGCTTTTGAGTAGTGTTTTTTTGTTAGGGGTTTTGGCTTGATGTTCCCCCTTTTTGTTCTCCTCCTTTTGGTTGAATAAAATTTCCTCTTTGAGGTTTTCCAAAAAAAAAAATATAGATGCATACACTTTGTCAACTAACCAAAATAATCATATAAACAAAGTGGACAAATCTGAAATTACCATCGATAGTAAGTCTCATCAAAATTAAGGACTTACACTTGGGTATGCACTGAGCTATATCACCTGCAAGAAAAAAAAAGGTCATAATTTTTACAAAACGTTAAGAAATCTGAAAAGCAACTGTCATTGTACTAATGCAACAGTAAAAAATTAGGAAAATAAGAGAGCTATTCAGTGAGAGAAAAAAAAAAAGACTAATGAGAGATAGAGGGTGTAAGGAAAAACAAATGGAAGGAAATTTTTTTTTTTTTGAAGAATAAAAAGAATGGAAGGGAAGAAAATAAGAAGGCGTGAAATGGCAGTGAATGAGAAAGTTGGAGAATGTTAATTAATATAAGGGTAACAAATAACTAAGTTACTAAAATTAATAGGAACATATTTCTTAATTGTTATTAGTAATTTTAATGAAAATTTATTTATATAGATTTGTGGGAGATAATCTTGAGAGAATTATGGGTTTGGGAGTAGGGTGGTGAAAAATATTTACTATTAGGAGATCTTGTAGAGATATGAGAGAATTTGGAGAGAAAAATTAGAATTGGGAAAATTAAAAAAAAAACGGAGAGAAAGTAGGGAGAGAGAATTTTTAGAGAGATGTTTAGAAAATTAGAAATTATAATAGATTTTTTAGAGAATTTTTAGAAATTAGAATTTTTATACGTGGCATGAAAAATTTAGTGTGAAAATATCTTTTTTTTAATATAGATGTTTTTATATTGGGCCATATGTTTATAATGTAGGTCTTTTTAATCCATACCTAAAAGAGAGGATTTTGTTAACCCAAGACTTCTCCCACATAAGAGGGAGGATTTTATTAACCCAAAGGCTGTCCTTAGAGAGAAGTAATTATGTCTAATCACACTGGTCAAAGATATAGAGTTTTCTTTTTACAAGCCCTTTTCAACAATCCTCCATTTTTTTTTAGGCAAGCTACAAGATATATATAGATAGAAATCCTAGCTACGTGCTTTTGAGTAGTGTTTTTTTGTTAGGGGTTTTGGCTTGATGTTCCCCCTTTTTGTTCTCCTCCTTTTGGTTGAATAAAATTTCCTCTTTGAGGTTTTCCAAAAAAAAAAATATAGATGCATACACTTTGTCAACTAACCAAAATAATCATATAAACAAAGTGGACAAATCTGAAATTACCATCGATAGTAAGTCTCATCAAAATTAAGGACTTACACTTGGGTATGCACTGAGCTATATCACCTGCAAGAAAAAAAAAGGTCATAATTTTTACAAAACGTTAAGAAATCTGAAAAGCAACTGTCATTGTACTAATGCAACAGTAAAAAATTAGGAAAATAAGAGAGCTATTCAGTGAGAGAAAAAAAAAAAGACTAATGAGAGATAGAGGGTGTAAGGAAAAACAAATGGAAGGAAATTTTTTTTTTTTTGAAGAATAAAAAGAATGGAAGGGAAGAAAATAAGAAGGCGTGAAATGGCAGTGAATGAGAAAGTTGGAGAATGTTAATTAATATAAGGGTAACAAATAACTAAGTTACTAAAATTAATAGGAACATATTTCTTAATTGTTATTAGTAATTTTAATGAAAATTTATTTATATAGATTTGTGGGAGATAATCTTGAGAGAATTATGGGTTTGGGAGTAGGGTGGTGAAAAATATTTACTATTAGGAGATCTTGTAGAGATATGAGAGAATTTGGAGAGAAAAATTAGAATTGGGAAAATTAAAAAAAAAACGGAGAGAAAGTAGGGAGAGAGAATTTTTAGAGAGATGTTTAGAAAATTAGAAATTATAATAGATTTTTTAGAGAATTTTTAGAAATTAGAATTTTTATACGTGGCATGAAAAATTTAGTGTGAAAATATCTTTTTTTTAATATAGATGTTTTTATATTGGGCCATATGTTTATAATGTAGGTCTTTTTAATCCATACCTAAAAGAGAGGATTTTGTTAACCCAAGACTTCTCCCACATAAGAGGGAGGATTTTATTAACCCAAAGGCTGTCCTTAGAGAGAAGTAATTATGTCTAATCACACTGGTCAAAGATATAGAGTTTTCTTTTTACAAGCCCTTTTCAACAATCCTCCATTTTTTTTTAGGCAAGCTACAAGATATATATAGATAGAAATCCTAGCTACGTGCTTTTGAGTAGTGTTTTTTTGTTAGGGGTTTTGGCTTGATGTTCCCCCTTTTTGTTCTCCTCCTTTTGGTTGAATAAAATTTCCTCTTTGAGGTTTTCCCAAAAAAATAAAAATAAAAATAAAATAAATAAATAAATAAAAAATAAAAAATAAATATATAGATAGAAATCCTAGCTACGTACCTTTCAAAAAAAAAACAAAAAATGTACTGCTGACTTATGGCCTTGTCCGGTGATCATATATATATACAGAACTTTCTCCTGCTGAATTGGTGTTGAAGGAGACAATTAAAGCGATTGACGACGAGAAAAGGTCGATCGCCTTCAGTATCATTGACGGAGATCTATTGAAAACGTACAAGAGTTTTGATGTCACAGTGACTGTAACTCCGAAGGATGGTGTGGAGAGTGGCTGCTTGGTGAGATGGTGTCTAGACTGTCAGAATGAAAATGAGGAAACCCCTGTTCCAGATGCCTATCTTGACTTGGTAGCTCTTATCAGTAAAGAGTTGGAACCTCTCCTTCTCAACTAGGGCTCCTGGTGCCTGGTGGACAGAGAAAGGATTTTCTAGAGTAATTATGCAGTGTGAAAAAAAAAAAAGAGTACTCTAATTGAATAAAGTTCTGTTTGGGGGAACTGTTTGATCAGGAAATGTTGTTGTGCCTGCTTGGTTGGACCTTTAATTGAGAAAATGGGAGAATGTAGGTGGAATAATATTGTGTTGTTTATATGTATTATATCTTGGTTGTAGGGGTTTGGAGTGAACACTTGTTATAAATTAGGGTTGATTTTGGATCCTCATATATCGTATTCATATGGTCCATATGTAGTAGCGTGCTGAGGCCAGGCGGAGATGATTCAAGAATTGATTTTGGATGATTATACTCTTCTCTCCAAGTAGATCATTTTTACCAAAAATCAGCCAATTCTAATCTGGTAACTTTATCATTTATTGATCGCCCAATCACCGTTGATTTTCAGTCATCGAATATATGTGTTGATCTTTTATGAGGATGATCTATATGGTGAGAAGAACGCACTCCCGCACCTACTGTATAAAATTAATATATATGTATGAATAGAGATGTATGAGAATCTACCTAATAATTTAGTTTGTATACACAGAGAGAGTGGGGATACCACCCGATGTCAATACATACCCGTATGTATTATAAGGTCCTCATGGGATGATCCAAGGACTAATTGTAGTGAGGATATTTACTTTACCATAGAAATAATATTAAACATTTTCTATCAAAATGTTTACTATACCATAGAGATCATCCTCACAATTTAGACCATTCCTAAAAAGATCTACTACCAGAAACTCAATGCGTAATTTCAACATTCAATGTGTATTCCTGAATAATCTCATTTTACAATTATCCATTTCATTTTACCACATTCGGGCCCGGCTAGTGAGATTAGTCAACAATCATTTACTAGTGACCGGCCTTATTACAGGACCCAACATCCGGTATTGATGAAACTGTAGATGTAACTTAGGAGAGAGTGCATCGTCATCCATGCCGGGTGCGTCTACGTCGTCGGAGAGCGGAGGGGCTCCGGCAACAACTGGTGCTTCCCCTCCCATTTCCTTTGCCAATGCTCTAACTCTATCCCAGGCTCCTCCGTGGTTGCCTGAATACCTTCTCTCTATGAAAGATGGCATTCCGGCCATTAGATTTTCTCCTCACGACATGCTCCGGTCGGAGCAAAGGATGGCGCATGCGCTAATCCTTAAGTTTTCTGCTGGTAGACCCTCAGTTACGGACATCAAATCCCACATTGACTTCCACTGGGGGCTTACTGGGAGAATTGTGGTCGGAATTATCGATCCTAGGCATATTCTTCTGAACCTGACCTCTGAAGCGGATGTTTTGAAAGCTATGGTCAGGGAAAAGAAACACATCAAGGGTTACTGGTTTCGCCTTTTTCGATGGTCTTCCTCCTTCGGCCCAAGGAAAGACTCGAGTTTTGCTGCTGTCTGGATC
>MVGT01004039.1:443104-457736 GCA_002174775.1 Macleaya cordata | reverse complement strand
GTTCTCTTCATTGTGCATATCATTATATCAGTAAATTAATCCGTTTTAAAACTTCTAAACACCTCAAACCAAATTAAACCTACAAATTTTACACTTTTTTTTTCCTATAGACTCTTGACTGCGTTAGAAACCTTAGAACGAGCTGATTTTCGGGCGCAATAAAAAATGTTGTGATGTCTAATTGGGTGATAATGAGCTGATTTTCGGGCGCAATAAAAAATGTTGTGATGTCTAATTGGGTGATAATGACTTTGATCGTTTATATACAGGACTTTCTCCTGATGATGTATTGGTGGCGAAGGAGACGATTAAAGCGATGGATGACAAAAAAAGGTCGATCACCTTCAGCGTCATGGAAGGAGATCTATTGAAAACCTACAAGAGTTTTGATGCCACAGTGACTGTAACTCCAAAGGAAGGTGTTAAAGATGAATGCTTAGTGAGATGGTGTATGGACTGTGAGAAGGAAAATGAGGAAATAATCATCCCAATTCCAGATGCCTATCTTGACTTGGTAGCTCTTATGAGTTGTGAGTTGGGTCCTCTACTTCCGAACATTGCTCAAATTCAGAGCCATCCTGTTGAAACTGAGGTCAAATGTTCTGCGGACAAGTTCTATGGTTGGTTTAAGAATAATATGACTGACGATCTCATAAAGATTCAACCACATATTGTCAAGAGCGTCGAAGTTCTTGAAGGAGATGGAAAGAGTGTGGGCTCTGTCAGGCTCTGGAAATATGTAGTACCTGGTAAGATATATTTGGACAGATCACACACGTTAGTACGTGTTTATTGCATATAATAATTAAAGAGAGCGGTTATTGTGCCCCTCCTTATTGCAACCCATCGAAGCCCCAGATGTTCTCATCACTATGCCTATCATCATATTTGAAAATAAACCCGTTTTAAAATTTCTGAACCTCTCAAATGAGTCCTTAGAAATTTAGCATATTTTACATTTTTTTTTTAACCTCAAGATTTATTTATTGCGTTAGAAGTTTTATAATAAGCTGATTTTGGGATGCATTAAAAAATGTAGTGATGTCTAATTATGAGTTTGATCGTTTATATACAGGAGTTTCTCTTGATGATGTATTGGTTGCGAAGGAGACGATTAAAGCGATAGACGATGAAAAAAGGTCGATCACCTTAAGCCTCATTGAAGGAGATTTATTGAATACCTACATGAGCTTTGATGCCACAGTGACTGTAACACCAAAGGAAGGTGTTAAGGATGAATGCTTGGTGAGATGGTGTCTTGACTGTGAGAAGGAAAATGAGGAAGTCCCTGTTCCAGATGCTTATCTTGACATGTTAGCTATTATGAGTACCGAATTGGGTCCTGTCATCCTCCTGAACTAGCAGGCCTAACTATATATATATATATATATATATGGACATGATGAATAAAAGGAACTCTAATTAAATGAAGTTCTTTAATTTTGAGGGAGTACTGTTTGATCAGCACCTGAAAATTATGTGTGTTGTGGCCATATCCTAAGATCTGCATGCATGTGTTTATAAGTGGAATATATTTTGTTGTTTATTTGTATTACACCTTTGTTTGTAAGGGGTTGTTGCTGTTTTTGGATGGCTTGTTTGTAAATTGAGGTTGTATTTTGTTTGCTAAGGTGCAGTGGTTGTATTTTTCTTTGACTTGGTGCTGCCTGATCCCCAAATTTCTATTGAAATGTTGAGAGGAAAACACAATTTGGCTCTTACTAATTTTAATTTTATTTAAGGGGGGTGACCCCACAAAAATCATGCTTCAATAGTGGGCCCACCCCTATATCTCCAGAACTAACTACAAGTCACTTGACTCTTTTTTTAGATAGGAAAAGGGAATATATTATGTTTTAGAAATTATTTTTTATTTAGCGTGGAAATATCTTTTTTTTATATATATATTGGATCATATCTTTATAATGAGGGAGGTTATTGCACCCCCTCTTAAAACGCCCCTTATAACGCCCCCTCTTGTGGAGTCCACATGTGATATCTAAGGGCTGATTTTTTTAGAGGATGTTCTTCTCACTATGTATATCATCATATTAAAAAATCAGCTTGTTCTAAAACCTTTAACCCCCTCAAATTACTTCTTAAAAATTGGTAATTATTTGACCCCTCAAATAGTTACCAAATAGTTACTAATTTTTAAAGGTTAATTTGAAGGGGTTGTAAGTTTTAGAACGAAGTGATTTTTTAATATGATGATATACATNCTAACTAGCCCCTATATCCCGTGCAAGGCACGGGGCTTCTTTAAAAAAAAATTTGAATTTTTTTTAAGTATTTTATGTTTTAGAAACTTTTTTTTATTTAGTGTAGAAATATCTTTTTTTTTTTATATATATTGGGTGTAGATTAGAAATATTTACGTACATAGAGTTCAGATGCAGAGCATCTTAATTTAGAGCATCAAATAAAAACTAAGGTGGTTATAGCATCCAGAACACTTTCTAATCTAACTTAGTACCTAGATATTTATAAGCAAACTTAGCCACATGATCAGCTACTCCATTAGCTGTTCTATTTACAAAATTACATACTTTAAACTTAGATTGTTTCAGAAGATATTTACATCCATCTTTATTATATTATAATTGAAATCCGACCACGTCACGTGGCGCTTCTATATTTCTCTAATTGCTTTTCTCAACAATATGGAAATCCCTCTTTATAATTGAAATCCCTCTTTCTCATCTCTTTCTAATTAATTTTGTTCTCTAAACTACGAGATTACCACTAGGATCTAATTCTACAACTACTCTGAAGAACCGATGAAAATCACGCTTTGATTCTATCGAAATTCTGATGGAGGGTTTAACTGTCAACATCTACTTTCATTGACTACTAAAGTGAGGTCTAAGAGTGCTTTTTTTTGGTCCAACCCTTTTACATAACAAATGTCAGATGCTTATGTGGCATGGTGGATCCTACTGCCACATAAGTTGGAAACCCCCTAATAATACTTTTGAAAGGAGAAAAGTAGTGGGTCCCACCCTGCCACATTACTCTCCCAACCACGCCCATCTCAGTCTTCTGGTGTAAGCATTTGCGGGCTGTTCTGGAATTTTAATTTGTTTTTTTTTCATTTTCTTGGAGGTCTCCTACATATCCGATGTTGGATTTTTGCAGGTTCTACTGCGTTTTTTTGTAGGTTAAAAAGCAAAAGAAGAAACCTTTACTATGGTCCAAAGAGATGTGAGGAACAAGATGATTTATAGTCTTCATGTATCCTTTCTTTTCTCTCTCTCCTAACCCTCTCGCTCCCCTCTCTCTCCTGACACCAATCTAGCCCTAGCATCCGAAGTTACTACTCAAGTTGATATCCTTAACACCACTTTCTCACTCGCCAAAAATGGTACCTCAAATCATCCCGATCTCTCTCTCTCTTGGTTAATTTCTTCTAAGTTTTGATCTTTACATTTCGTCTGTTTTTTGGAAACTTAGGTTTTTTATTTGATTTTGGCAGTAGAAGTAGTGAATATTATTGTTGATGGTGGTGCGGTTCCGACTCTGGTGAAACATCTTAAGGCGCCACCGACGATCTGTAAAATACTTTTCATGTTCTTCTACGACGAGAACTAATCAATCGTATCTTTGAATTCGTTTTAAGGTAAATTGATTTCATCCTTTCTGACCAACTTCAACTTTTTCTTTCTTCGATTTCTAGGGTTTTTCGAAGAAAAAATAGGTTTTTAGTTTTCTATACTCTGTTACTTGAGGAACAATTTTAGTTTCTATATTATAATTTTATGTTGGATAATTTCTTCATAGTAGAAAGGAACTTAAAATTATTGATTTCTTATGTTATTTAGACTTCATCTTCATATTGTGTGATGATCGTTGAAACTAATACTGTTCATCTTTTTGGATTTTAATAATATACTTTTGGGTCTCAAAGAGGCGCAGAATTTGGTTTCATGATTTTCAGTTTTGATGATAAAAAAAGTGGTAAAATTTTTGTGAACTCTCAATTTGTAAGAAAATTTTGTTGTCTTTATTTCTTCCTTAATTACTTGCGAGTTTTGATAGTTCTTTCAATTAGAGGTTAGGGTTTGTGCATAGTTTCTTTTTTTTTATAAATTTGTGCATAATTTCTAACTGAGGTAATTATGCCTCTTCTTCTTCATTCTTTCTAATATTTTTTACTGATCAACATTTTTTACTGATCTAGGTTTCACTAATTTTTTTCTTTTACTATTCAATCTGTTCTGCTAGGAAGAGAACTACTAGTACTATGCCAGACGTACGGGTCTGAGATATAAATAGCACCATCCTGGAATCTGAAAAATCCTAAACCACCCTAACTCAATAGCTTGCTTGTCTATACAATAAAATCCACAAACAAACTATCTAATTTGATGTTAACTTTATTATGTATATACCAAAAGAAATCTTAGAAATGTCTAAACCCCACAAACATATTTTTTTTTTGAATATCCGGTACTTTAGCATAGATATAAATACCATATTTGTACTTTTATACAATTGTAGCTATCATATTTAACTACCATGACATGAACATTGTCTTGTGGATATTTAATTGATTGTGTTTTAAGCATTTCATATAATGGGCTTCAGCCTAATATTCACAACATATGTCGGACACAAAATACTATCTCCGAAGCCCATGAAGAGGAATAGTCCTACTAATTTTTCGTTTAATTAACACTATTATTACCATTATTATAACACAATAGTATTACAATGTGCCTTACAAATCTTCAAGCGTAATTGTGGTTGATAGTTCAATGGTAAACTAAATGGCTCCAAATGGATGTTAAAAATATGAGGTTAATTTTTTTTCTTTAGTAATAGTAATTGTTTGAGAAATCACATAAAAGAAAGCAAAAGATGAGAGAGATTTTAAAAGAACTCATTGAAGGTTGTAATACGAAACATGGAGAAGAACCAACCATATATAGGTTGTTGGTATGAATATGGATTACCAAACCCCACACCTTTGTGGACGAAGGCCCAGAATAAAAATATTTTTGGACCTTTAAAATTATAAAAATAGTTGCACAAAATAACCTATAATAGCTGCACAAAATAACAAAAATTGTAGCATTAATCCTAAAAAAAATATTAACCTACCAACAAACACACAAAGAAATGCAAAATTACGTACAAAACAGATTGAATAGTGAAGGTCAAAAAAATTTAAAAAAAAAGGTAAAAATTAAAAAAATAAACAATCTGTAAAACTAAATTTAAATCACATATTCAAAATCCAGAAAAAACCCTATGATTAGGAAAACCCAAAACCTAGATCCATATTAAAACCTTAAAAATTATAAAAACAGCTGCACAAAATAACAAAAATTCTAGCATTAATCCTCAAAAACTATTAAAATAGCAAGCTGTAAATTCAGTATTCAATATTGTAAGCATATGGCTGACTTGAAAGTAGAAAAATCGTGGCTATGCTTGTATATAATATTACTATTTTTCCATTCAACTACACAAAAGTGGGAAGTTAACGAGTTAACCACATTTCTGCAATCTCCTTCTAATATTATGTTAGTATAGTGAAGCTCTGTTCCCCATAATTAGAAATAAGTAAGACTATGTAGACACATTAAAGACAAACTAAACACGTTGCACGTAAAATTGGGAGAGGGGGGGGGGTTGGCTTCGATTTAATATGTAAACAAATTAAAAGACAGCAACTAGCTAAATTAGAATCTAAGAAAAGCAGAATTTAAAAGGTTAAGTAAATATGATGAGAAATATGGTTAAGAGATTATTTGCCACCTCTAAACATGATTAATAGTTAATGATTAGAATTATCTTTCACTCTCTTTCGAAATTAATAACCCTAAGACAATCACAGGCTCGATTATCTCGATTCGTCCCCACTTTGTCGTTGAGCAAAACAAGCTCTTCACTCAATCTCTTTCCATTAAACAACCTAGAACAAGCTCTCTAAGTTTAATTAGCAGCATCAATATTTATTTTAAGAAAGTGCTGGACTCTTGAAAATAAATTTATCTTTGAAGAAAGTGCTTGGTTATTCAACAAAAACAAGAGTAGTTGAAGTTGAAAACAAATTTATCTTTGAAAGCTGTTATTGGAAAATCCTTATAAGAGTGTCCAAGCCAAACACTTTTTTAATGGGGCCCACTTCCATACGGGTTATTAGGATACAATCCAAAGTTTGATTTTTTTTGTGAGGATATTCTCCTCACCATGTAAATCATTCTCATCCATTCTAAAACATCTAATTCTATCAAAATTAATTGGAAGTTGATTGAATATTAATGGTGAGAAATGAAAAGACTTCGAGTCAACTTCTCATTGGGTTAAAAGTTTTAGAATGGACTGATTTTTGTAAAGATTATCAACATAATGAGAATAATATCTTCACCAAAAATCAGCCCTTAGATTATTTTATGCATGAAAAATTTTAAAGGCACCCTCCGAAATATTATTGGCAGGCCCCATAACAAAACAAATGCAAATTCAAAGTAGGGGATGCCTACAACAAGGGCCTGCCAATAAGATTTTGAAGGGTGCCTATAAAATGACCCTTCATGCATTATGCAACTATTCACGGAGTGCCAGAGCCAAAATTTCAAGTTTAATGGACTAATGAACTGGGTTGGATTTGGCCCAACAAAGGCGGGCTGAGTCCAATTTGACCCAAAAGATTTTTTTTAGTTTGACCCAAAACTTGTCCCAATTCTCTCGTTTATCTATATGATATAAAAATATATATATCACAATATTACAACACAAGTATCAATCTCCAAATTCCATCATTCACCATTCCTTCCTTTAATTAATGTTCTTCCTCCACACACAAAAAGCTGCTAACTAGTGGGAATCGAACCCAAAAAAAGATTTCCATATTAATTATGGGTCCGGTTCCTGGGACGCATGAGTTTGACGCATAGTTTCAACACATATGCGAAACCCTTAATTTGAAAGAATCCAAGGGTTGTAAATATAGATGATGTAGCAGTTTTTTCTACCTCTTTATATGGCTCGGCTCACTTGGGTCCACATTTTTTAACCCATCAAAACTCCAAAAACAGTAAATCTGTCCGCCGTTTTTTTAGTAAGTGATCGAATCCAGGCCACTGTTGGTTTGCTTCCCACAAACCAGAGATTATATTTACTCAGCGGAAAACATAATAGGGTTTAAAAATTAATCTCTGATTCATGTAGGACCTATCAACTGTTAATAGGGATCTTTAAAATAGATTAGTTGCTTACCTTCAACGCTTAATCCAACAAACTTGAATTAGAAGGCTTCAATTAGTTGCTCCAATCCTCCTACTGTAGATCACCAAGCTTTCTTCTTCTTCTTGCAACCTGAAGATTAGAAAACCTAGAACTAGAATGGAGGCTAGGGTTTTCTCCACTAGTTATTAATTAGAACTAGGAGAAGAGAGAGAAGGAGAGGAGAGAGAAAGTGGCGGCACACAATAGGGGTGTTCCTTGTGTGTGCCGCCCCTCCCTATTAGTATATATAGGGAGGTCTCCTACTCTTTCTAGAATCCTAGTCTAATTAGGTCTTGGGGTCCCACAACTTTCAGCTAATATTTTATTTAATATTTAGTCCTTATGTCTCACATAATTAAATACTAAATAAAATAATCACAAATTAGTCCACCACACTTTTGTGACTGAATACTCTGATAGTTGTAGTATTTATAAATAAACCCTTCCTCCATTGTACCTGCATTCAAACCCTCCACTGTAAACCGATATTCATAATAATCCTTAGGTTAGTATTTTACTACCAGTCACATCCTTAAGAATTATTATTTCTTAATCCTTGTGCCTCATTCTGTGCAGACTAATTATTATTCTAATAATCTCAGAAGAGATCACTGGCCAGTCTAGAATAATAATTCCCACAGATGAACAAGGGAATATCAAACTGAATGTGGATTTCATATTGAACTAAAATATTCTCACTCTGCAATTATGTCCATCCATCTTGTCCAGAATATTGGATCACGTTTACGTTTCTGACCTCACTGATTGACAAAACAAAATGGATATAATATACACGCAAGGTATATATTAATTCTCAGAATTAAGGTTTAATTCAACAACGGTCCCCATGGAATTTTAGTTATTCAGTGACATGAAATAACATAATTCCATGCTGACCAGTTCGATGTAAACTTGTTACATCAATGCATTGGACTTAGGAGTCAACACTCCGGTGACGGAGATATATCACATGATTAACCAATGCATTATAGTTTATCATCAACAGAACCATGATCTAATAAACTACGAACGAAGTAGTAATGAACTTTATCTTCCACATGCAACACTTGCATGCAACTAGTTCATCTACGTAAACTCATTATTATTATCATGCATACAAAATTAATAAACCGTTTATTAACACGCAAAATGTCGTTTTAATTGTTTTAGGGCATAAACCCAACAGCCACTTGGCTCTAAAGTCCTCAATATATCCCATTCTTCTCCAACACTTCATTATTTTAGGGTTTTTTTATAGGAAGTTGCAGGTTAAATTTTTTATGAAATACTGAAAAAGAAGAGATCGATGATTAGAACTTGAGTAAGATCGGACTTGCTCTGAAAAATCATCAAACTCATCTCTCTCTCTCTCTCTCTCTCTCTCTCTCTCTCTTAGGGTTCTATTAGAATTTGAGAAAGTTTTAATGGATACAAATTAAACGTGAGTTCAATTGCCATAGATTCAAGAATCTAACGCGATTTGTGATTCAGCATTTTTAGGTTGGAGTAATCAAACCCCTCATCTAATTCTACATCAATCCACTGGAATATTATTTACATAATTAATTACTTTTATGCATTTCTAAGAACATGTGACGAAATTTCAATACCCAAAGTTGTTTTATACAGAGGATAATTTATGTTCTATAAGATGCTGGTTAATTTATGCTAACTAAAATAGATCTCAATTGATTTTTCTGTGATAGTAAGTTTTTCATTAATTTGTTCACAATGAACTTCCAATCAACATTTGATGCATCAACATTTTCTGAACGGAATTGATTATATGTTTTATCTTTTTTCTGTTTGTTTTTTAGGGTGATTTGTATGCAGAGGAGATCATCATTACGAAACACATACACATATAACAATAGATAGCAACTATTACAACATTTGGACTTTGGGAGCAACTGATGAAAAAAACGGTGGAGATTTTTAGAAACTTTCTAATCAGAAACTTTAAATCCCTAAGAAACGATAGGCAGATTTACTTTTTTATTTTTTTGAGTTTTGATGGGTTAAAAAATTTGGAGCCAAGCCTAGCCATATAAAGAGGTAGAAAGAACTACAACGTCATCTATATTTACAACCCTTGGATTCTTTCAAATCAAGGGTTTTGCATGTGTGTTGAAACCATGGGTCAAATTCATGCGTCCTAAGGACCGGACCCATTAATTATATACAATCTGAAGTAAGGGGTGAATGTTTTTTTTTCCCACTAATTAATGGGAGACCTACAAAAAATACTATTTATTTTTCATTACTAACTAGTAGTAGTTAAATATAAATTTTGAATTTTGTTATACATAATTGATGTCTAAATGATGTGGGTCCTACATAGAGACGATTTAAGGGTTGAGTTTTGGGAAGGATACTCTCCTCTCCATATAGATCATCCTTATAAAAAAACTAGACAACTCTTTTAAAAGCTATTATTATTAATCAAGTATTAATAACTAATATTAATAATATATACAAATATATAGTTATGATTGATAATAGATGATGATTCATTTGAGTTTGTTAGAGGACAAATCTATCTTTTGACGTTATTTTAGAGGTTTTTAGCTATTTCTTCATGTGTTGTCGTGTTTTCGGGAAGTAATTTCTTTGTAATTGATGGAGGTTTCCGTAAAATCCTAGTTAACTAAAATAAAAAAATTATGCGTACATAATTTAGAGACATCGGATAATCAACCTTAGACTAGTTATTATTGTGCAATGTCAATTAATAATAATAATATGGGATGCAAACAACCACTTGCCCAGTTGATTTGCATTCCTCCCTTGGCTTAGGAGATCTTAGGATCAAGATTTATTAGCTGTGGAATTACCATTAAGTTTGACTCATGTAATGTGTTATATATATGTAGATATATATTTTTAAATAAAGATTTGCGTTCGTTGTTGGTAGCCTTTTTCTACGTCCATTGGTGGTAGTCTTTCTTGCACTTGTTAATGGTGGTCGCCTGTGGTAGTAGTTTTTCTTGCACCCGTTAATGATGGCTTTCTCTGCTATCGTTAGTTGGATCGATGTTAATGACAGTTTTTACGCCTTCTCGTACGCTATTACAATGTATCTATACCATATTGTAACTTGGGGATCCCCTTCTACCAAAAAAAAAAATAATATGTAGGATAATGGGACCACAACATCTTGAGCCGTATTGAATCCAGACAGACCTAGCTGAAATTTAGGATTGACAGTCAGGACTGAAATCAGCGGTAGGTGAATTGAAAGAACTTGACTTATTCCATCGGATGTTAATTAAAGAAGAGTACCTTTGGGCAAGTGGTCTTCCGCAGGGACCATTAGTTATGCAGTGTCCATTAATAATAAGGGACCATTTTATGAAAATATTATTTATTGGTCCACACATTATCATTATGATCAAAATCCTTAGCTCATAAAGACATGTACTACAATTCCTTTGTCATCACTAATTAGGTTGAAAATAAAAGATATATAGTAGTGGAAGGAATACATAAATTGTTAGGCATGGGAGGTTAGGCCTTATGTCCCCTCCTGTTAGGTTTTTTTTCATATCAATAAAATTCTCGTCGCCCCGCCGAAGTTCCCAAAAAAAATAAATACATAAATTGTTGTTTACTAAAATTAAAGCTATTTAACCATTATTAAATAGTAGCTAGGAATATAAGTATGATCGATCCCTTAATCAATCTAACAATGCCGAATCGTCGTCCAATATGCTTATTATAGAGATGATTCTAAAGGCTGATTTTTTATTTTTTATTTTTTGCGGATGTTCCCTTGATAACTAGGTACTAAATCATTATCACGAAAATAATTAGCACTCTAAAATTTCTAACCCATTAAAAAATTGATCACCAATAAATAGTAAAATAAGGGCTTGTGTAATTCGTGATACAAAAATTTGTTTTAAAAAACTAGTTTACATCTAAATTAAACTACATCTTATAACAATCACATCCAAAATTCTTTTTTATTTTCCTATAAAATCTAGTATGATTGCATTTAAAATAAAAAATAATAATAATATTTTATTTTATAAAATCCTACATTATTTATTGTAAATCTTAAAATAGTTTTGGATGTGATACAAGATGTATTTAAGTTTAGGTATAAATTAGTTTTTGGATCGCAAGCCACACGGACCCTAAATGTTTTGAAAAGCTATTATAGTCTGTTTGGATGGGAGATTTTATAAGTAAGGATGTTGTGGGGACTAGGGATTTGGTAGAAAACTACTTAGATTTATAACATAATTTCTAACTAGTTTTCCACCAAATCCATGATCCCCGCCACAAAATCCCTACTTAGAATCTCCCATCCAAAGAAACTATTAATTAATGTGCAATCACCTTTTGATTTAGTTAGAAGCTTTAGAATAGGATGATTTTTTTTTTTTAAAAACCTCGGCGGAGCGAGAGAGAATTTATTAATCATAAAAAAAAGATCGTAGCGGGAGGGGGACATTGACCTAGACCTCTCCATGCCTAATACAACCAAAGCCATTAATGCATGCAAAGAAATGAGATAGAGCCTCCAGCCTTACCAAAATAGGGGGACAATGAAGCCATCCCGAAAATACAAGAAAACCATGTGGAGAAAATATCGTTAATTACTAAAAATTAATCATTAGACCAGCTTCATGTGGGCAATATATAACATGAATCACGTACAGGTATTTATTGTTCTTCCCCTGCTAATACCGGCCATAGATCATCATCGAGATACAAGTCATTCCAGTAGTCATCTTCCTTATTACCAGCTTCTACTTTAAAACTATTACTGTGATCATCACCATGACCTCCACAATTATTTTTCTCTACTCCCATGCCTTCAACAACATAAAAGCTTCTTTCAGTCCCCTGCTTGATGCCCTCATGATGATGATCATCACCTTCAAGCAAAATACTTTTCAACCAAACAGGAGTACTACTTTGTTCATTATTAACTTGTGAGAACTCATCATCAAATGAATAATTATTACTAGCAGCAGGCATCTCTTTGTCATACGTATTGCTTTGTGTATTACGACGAATATTTGTAGCTGCAGCCCGCATTTTGGAGGTAGTAGTTGCAGTAGTAATAATCCCAGCTGCTTTGAACGACCCCTGAGAATTCTTGGAGAAGGTTCGAGGTAGAGGCTTTAAAACTTTGTTGCTGCTGCTGGTCTGATACTGATGATGATGATGATGATCTTTCTTAGCAGCATCAGGTTTTTTTAATATCTGATATTTAAGTGATGATGTTGATGATGAAAATTTGATCACCTCCTTATTATTGTGTCGAGAAAAAAACATTTTTTTCAAATGAGTGTTGCAGTAGTTTTTTACATCATTCGCTGTCCTCCCAGGAATTCTACCAGAAATTAATGACCATCTGCATGAAAAAGAAAAAAAAATTATATGGGAACTAAAGTCGAATATATAAGTAAAGAGTAGAACGAAAAAATAAAGCGGGTATTAGGTGTGCGCACTCAAGAATGACTCATAATTGATATGATCTAAACAATAAGATTATTGTCGCGTCATGAAAAATCATCATTTGGATCAACTCCATTTAATATCCACTAGTATGTAAGTAAAGAGTAAGAAATAGAGTGGGTATTAGGTGGTGGGCCTACTTGGACAATCGATAGGCTAATATATATGGAGTCATTTTCTAGGTGCCCTCCAAAATCTTATTGGCAGGCTCAGGTTGTTATGTAATGGGGCCTGCCAATAATATTTCGGAGGTGCCTTTAAAATCTCCTAAATCTATATATTATAACAAGTCTTGTGTAGCCCGTTCAATGAACGACCATTTTTTATAAAAAAGTTCATTTAAGTTTTAAGAATCAATTTGGTAGAAATATACACTTTTTTTATACATTAGGTCGTGTATTTATAATGTGGGTTTTTTTAACCCACACCTAAGAGGAAAGGGTTACGTTATATTATAATCTATCTTCTATATATTATAGCAAGTCTTGTGTGGCCCGTTCAATGAACAACCATTTTTTATAAAAAAAGTTTATGTAAATTTTAAGAATCAATTTGGAGGAAATATATTTTTTTTTATCCATTGGGCGATGTGTTTATAATGTGAGTTTTTTTAACCCACACCTAAGAGGAAAGGGTTACATTAACTGTAACCTAATTTTTTTAAATTTTAAGGATCAAGTTGGTGACGACATGTGACAACTAAGGTTTCATCTTTATAATATACATATAGATTAAGGACTTGGGTATTAAAAACCCTTTCTCTTTAGGGTGAGTCAAAAAACCTTCATTATAAACAAATGACCTAATATATAATAAAAAAAAATTCTTTCTTTTTTTTTCCTCTCTTTTTGAATAATGCTAGAAGTACTCCCAGGATGACTCTTAGGATGACTCTCAGGATGAGGTAACAAGATCTAGTTCAGACTTGAAAAAGTAAAAAGTAACTTTACACAAGCAAGTAAAAAGTAATTTCTTTTTTATATTTTTTAATAATTTTAATAAATATTTTTTGTTTTTCTCTTCTTTAAATCTTTTTTTTCTAAAATTTCTAAAAGACAAAATCCTTCTTCAAAACTAAATAAAAGAAAAGGTTTCTAAAAAACAAGATACTAGTCTAAGTAAAAAACAAGAAAAACAAAAAAATAAGTTAATATTTAATTAATTCACTAATATTTTTTTTAAATATATCTGAAAACTAATAAAATTAAAAATAATTTTGTACCTTTGCCATACGTTCTAACATTGTGTGGTTGGGTATTTTTTACCCTTTCCGTTGATGTTAAGTCACATGTCAATGTCTTGACTTATTAAAGCTATAGTTTTCTAGCATTTATGCAACAGTCTTATTGTGACATCCACACACGTTTTTGTATGTAGAAAGCAACAGAAATGTCATCATCAATACAGTAAACACATTCCAACAGTGTATTTTACTATATATTTTGGGAATTTTCTTTTTGTTTTTTTCCTTTTTTCGCTTGTTACTATATTGTGGGGACGTGACACTTCGAATTTTTTTGTTTTTATGAAGAATGCACGCAATCATAGAAAAGAAAGTGACTGTTGATTTCTTTTTCTTAATCCCTATCATTTTATGTCATTTCAGAGGATTAGCAAATAACTCCATTTAATTTGTTTGGAGTTGTAATAACAAGTAAGGATTAATTTAGTAGTAGATCTTTATGTGAAGTTCAGTGGCAGTTTCTTAATCCTATTTTTAAACATGTGATCCATGGATTTGGGACGGAGTTTGATAGTGAAAAATTTAAGAAGAAATTTAAGGAGAATTTGATTCGACCATAGGTTCGATCCCAGCGATGGGCAGTCCATCACTATTAAATATAGATTAAAGCGGCAATGATCTTTCCTTCGTGCGTGCGACGCTCTTTCTTCTGCTCCCTTAAGGATCTTTCGACTCGTAGAA
>MVGT01004039.1:422449-442814 GCA_002174775.1 Macleaya cordata | reverse complement strand
TTTTTTGCTATTCTAACAATTTAATCCCCGTAGTTGGTGAGCTTTGTTGGTTGGTTCCTTTGGATTTTCCATTTGGTCTCTTTAAGGGGTTAGATCGACTCATCATCTATATGTGTAAACCATTTGTTCTTTCTCATTGTTTTATGCTTGAATATATAAATTCCTCTAAAATAAAAACATAAAAAATAATTAGATATTCATCATATAGTGCACTTCTAATAATAATATAATAATATTAAATAAAATAATAAAGTATTCAAAAAAAATAAAGTAAAAAATAATGCGGGTGGTATGATATGTGCACGCCTGTAGGGTGGTTAAGGTGCATAATTAATTAATTTACTTGCCTGTTGCCTAAAAGCTTATGCATTTTGATGATGAGATCAACTTCATCTGACGTAAACTCTCCTCTTTTGATATTTGGACACAGATAGTTCAACCACCTCAACCTACAGCTTTTACGGCATCGATTTAGACCTGAAAAAAAATTACATTAAATGTAAAAAAAAAAATTTAAAATAATATTTCTAAAAAAAAACTTATAAAAAGAAAAGAAAAGAAAAGAAAACTTATATATTTCAGATGTAAACCCCGCCTTCATTACATATTTATCAAGCAGGGTAGGTGTTGGTTTAATTAATTGGATCAAATTAATTAATTAATAGTTTGTTTGGAAGGGGATTCCAAGGTAGGGATTCAGTGGGGACCAGGGATTCATGTTTCCCTAGTCTGTTTGGCTGCCAAGAATCCCTGGAAACTTGTTTCCCAGAGAAACATATTTTCTAGCAAATTCTTGTTTTGGAGTCCCACCTCCCCCTTAGAATTTGTTGAAATTTTAAACTAAGGATTCACTATATATTCACCTAACTCAATGCAGATTACACCCCACAAAATTAAAACAATAAAATAGAGATTTTTCTTTGATTTTAAATAGTAGCCAAACAAACTAAAGTATTCAAGCTTCTAAGGATTCATAAATCTATAGATTCTTTTATGGTTGCCAAACAAACAACCAGGAATCCAGCCTAGCAGAGCCTATAAGAGTCAGGGGCCTCCCTCTAGCAGTAGCACTCTAGCCTTTCCGTAGATACTAAGCCTTATTCGCAAGCAAAGGATTCATGTTTCTAGGGATTCATGTTTCCAAAGACTCATGTTTCCCTTGGACAACATGAATTCTAAATTCAAACACACTATAAAGAAATACTTTTTTTTTGGGTCGATAAAAATGAATTATTTATTGATCAAATAAAGGTACATAAGAAATATCCAATGTCAAAAACACTGGAAGACACAGCCAAAAGGATTCTATTATGAAGCTTTGGGTAGAATTCACTCATATATCCACGACCAATTTCATACTTAGTCAATATCGAATTCGAATCTTATCATTTTCTCATGAAAAAAAGAAAAAAGTACCTGCTTTAAGAGGTACTTGACGCCATTTCCCTTCACCATACTTTTCAATGCATTTCCTTAGAAGAATGTCTTCTTCTTCAGACCAAGCACCTTTTCTTACACCTGGTGAACCCTCCATATTTGAAAGATGCAGCATACATGTACTTAATTTTTTTTAACCTAATAGTAGTTATTATAGATATCACGCAGAAAGAGCTAGAAAGAAGCAAATAGAAGTACGTACGTAGAGAGAGAAAGAATGAAAAAGTGATGAGAGAGAGAGAGAGAGAGAGAGAGAGAGAGAGTGAGTACTGAGTGTGTATAATCATGGGAAGTGATGATTCTTCAAAAAGAAATAAACAGCAAAAAAAGGGGGGAATTGAAGTAGAGAGCAGGTAGTATTACCGCAGCTAGCTAGCTACTTTCCTTACTTATATATGGCCCCTTGTATATGGCCGAATGTTCACCACTCAATCCTGACAGTCTATGTGGATGTCGTGTACGATTGAGATGTTGTTGACGTGGCAATCTTCTAACTCACAATTTTAATCGGCTAAAGAAAGCTTGGCTTGGCTAAAGTTGTATTGTCAACATCAACCACTCGTAAACCTTAATTTCTTCTTCTTCCATATTTTTTCTTTCTTTCCCCAAAACAAGAGAAATCAGGTCTAATTTCAACCGTGAAGAATGAAGAATACGATTTAGAAAGAAGGATGAATAAGATTTGGAGGTCACCGGAGATTTAGAGAAGAACAAAAAAATTCAGATTTCTTCTCTGCTTTACCCTCTAATGTATTCGTATCAATGTGCTTGGCAAAATTATATCCTTACTCCTTCGAAGATTGTCATCTAACAAGAAATACGATAGAAAATTAGACATGAATGAGCAGATTATTTACCTATTTTTGTATCATGCATTATTTTACCTGAACATATCAAAATGGATATGTCGTAGGTTTTGTCATCACTATGGTACTCAGTCTAAACTTTGCTTTATAGTTTTTTTAGATTAATTTATTGCATTGTCTCAAAAAATAAAACTCTGAGATCTGAAAAATCAGAGTTTAAATCGCCAGATGAGATCATCGGAGTTGTCTGACTATTCAAATCGATCCCGTTCCTCTCTTTCTTCTTTCTTTTTTTTCTGTTTATTTCTCAATAGGCTTAGGGAAACCTATTTCTTCTTCAAATGGAGCCCTTGGGAGAAGTACCAATCAATTTTTGAAGCTCAGGTGACAACGAACAGTTCCGACAAACAACGGCCACTCCAGGAAACTCCACTCTCCGGTTCAAGCTAAAACTCTTCTCCTGGTTTGAGTTTTGGAGGAAAAGAAAAAAAAACTAAAGAAGATAAAGAGGTAGGATGGGGTTTTTAGTGTTAGGGCATGTACATGGGAAACCCTTAGTTAGATTATTTGAGGTAGAGGTTTGAGGAAGCGCAAGTACCGTGGTGGGAGAGAAACCTTGACAGCAAATTATTGGGCCCCAAATTATGCCACATAAGCATATAAAAGTTATTTGATTAATAAAAATATATCTATTGTAGTGGGATCCAACTGTTTATTTGGCTCTAATCGGCACAATGTTTGCCTTACGGGACAATCTATACCATACGGTAGAGATTGTGCCGTCAGGCACAAACTCTGTTTGCTCCCTTAAACCCCTTGCCCAGCCCTAGATTTGGAACCGTGGGGAGGGATTTGATTGTTTGTGGTACCAATGGTACTTGCCCAAACCTCAAAAAATACTTTTTTTACTTGTTTGAGGTGTCTATAACACTTGCCAAGCAAAGTGATTTGACATGCATCAGAGTCGAGAGTTTTTTTAACCAAGCAAAAAGTTTTAGCCGGCTCAAAATTTCAAAAAAGTTTAACATGTCAGCACAATCTCAGCCGTATAACACATTCTTCAACAAAGTGATTTAACAAGCATCAGAGTCGAGAATTTTCTTAGCCAAGCGAAAAGTTTTAGCCGGCTCAAAATTTTAAAAAAGTTTAACATGTCAGCACAATCTCAACCGTACAACACATTTAAATTAAAGGTTAAAATTGAGTGCTTAAAATTAGGCCATGTAGGAGGGGCCATATATCCTTCCTCTTTTAGATATGTGCACTTTATAGGATGTTTATTGGCTCTTTTGGATATTCCTGCCTGCTATGTAGTGTCTTACGTGCAAATGCAATAACCACATAAGATAATTCATCCCCTTAGTCCATCTTTAGTCATACCATAATAGGACTTCATGTGCAAATTATCAATCATGCATAGATCGCAATCAACTACCAGTCAATCCAATATTCAACTAAAAGCAACAAGCAGTTCCACATACCTTATTGAACGTACCAAATAATAATAATAATAATCATAATAATAATAATAATAATAATAATAATAATAATAATAATAATAATAATAATAATAATAATAATGCAAGTTAATTTCATCCAGAAGTCTAGCCAGTCACCTCTTTTTTCGACAATTATGGCGCCTCTTTTTAACAAATTTGTACTTGTACTTGCTGCGGAGATCTGAGGAGAGAGGTGCACTCATGAGAACTCGACGGACGCTTGATGGTGCCGTGAAATGAGCTTTCCTGTTCTTCCTTCTTGAACTGGAAACCCTAGGATTGTACTTCATCTTTGCTTCTCTCTGCGAATCCTCTCTCTAAGATAGGTCTAACAAATTTGTACTTGTAGATAGCTTCATCATGGTATCACAATAGAATATTCAAATTGCGTTATGAGTTTAAATCCTAACGGCAAGGCCAGTGCACATTGTTAAACCTCAAACCCAGCGAAATTTTAAGGTTAGTGGGCACCCTTAAACCTCAAACCCCCCACCTGATCCGGTAGTTTGATGGAGGCTGAAGGAGATAAGGGTACCCGCAGAAGTTTTCGGCGACGCAGAATCGCAGATAAGTTCTACGATGGCACAATTAAAAAGAATAAAATAAAAGGAATCGCAGAAGTTTTTTGCGACACACCTTTTTTTATTTAATAAAATAATTAAAAATTATATTTTAGTTAATAAAATAATTTAAAAAAAAGGATGTCGCATTTAACTTCTGCGAGAACAGAAGTTATCTGCGACACATGACACCTCCTCTATTAGCATTGCGACCAGGTATACCTCAAACCCACCTTACTTGTTGGTAGGTTTGAGGTCGGCCATAGGCCTTGCCCTAATGCTAGCACTAAACACAAAAACGAATAATAAAAACTTAATACTGATTAAAAAAAATAATAAAAACTTAATATGGGAATTTCTTAATTAGAAAATTCTACATTTACCAGATATTTTTACTCTAAAAATTACTAAATGACCACTTAAATTTAGAAAGAGGAAAAGTGAAAGCCCCACTCATAGAGAGGTTTCACATGCAAGAGAAAGAATATGCCAATATAAAAGTGTTTGGATTTCTAAGAGAAGATTGCAAGAGAGAGACGATGGAGTTTTCTCACTCTAAAACTCACGTACAAAATAGAATGGTTGGCCGAGGTCAGAGAGAGAAATTTTCTCTCAATTAATATTTGATATATATTTGTGTAGTGCAAAGTACGTAGTTACAAAAGCTACTTGAACTACCACCATCTCTCTGTGATGTGGGCATACAACCCCCACCACCTAAGTGGGATACCTCATGGGTCATAGATTGTGGGAAGTAGATACCAAAGCTCTCATATTTTATGTTGAGTAAAGTTCAAGTACGTCTTCAATGAATCCCTCAAAATTTTGATGCAAATAAATGAATTTTTCTTCTACGTCTCCGAGCTTGGGTACATTTTAGATGTGGGCAAATGTGGATGAGGTCCTGGGGTACGAATGATGAATTGACACTTGTCTTCATTAAATAACCCAATAATAACCTTTACTTTGGATCTTCCAAAATTACCATTTTCTTCATTACCAAACCCGATACACTTTGGATACTGTAGACGAAGCGTAGAGCACCACAGTCAACAGTACATGGGTTTTCTGTTTTTGGTTTTTTTTTCATTTCTGTACCATTTAAGGACTTAAATCAAATTACGAAACTAATCAAACGCGAGAAGTTAACAGTCGAATCTTCAGAATCGCTGCTTGAAATGTGACGAAATTCTGACGAATACTATTAACCCAAAATTTTTGTTTTCTCTGTAACAAAGTATATGTTATTTTTCTTTAAGATAATTGATGATAACCCTCCATATGAGTTTGATTTTTCACAAAATTACAAGGATCCACTATCATCTGCAAGTCTTCAATCACACGGGTAAAGATGATTCACCTGGGTTGGAAGTAAAAGGAGTGATGGACAATGGAGGGACGAAATGGGGTTTAGTTTAAGAGCGAAAGATATGCATATAGTGGCTTCAGAAATTTCTATCAATAGGACTCTTCAGACTCTGCAACAGTCGATGTATTCAGCATATTAGGGTTTTCTTTTGTGTAAACGGAAGCTGATTTGGGGTTCAATTAGAAAAAGGGCAGTTCTAGAAGTAAAATTTATTTTTATTTCTTCTCTTGGAATTTTAACAACTAGTGGGACAGGTGGCACTACATGGTTTAGCCCCCAGGACCCCATCCACATAGTGCCCCCATCTAATAGTGCCCCCATCAAAAATTTACCCGTCACCAAGTGATCACGCGTGACCCAACCAAAATATTAACAGTCTTGAAATAAACAAGAGGTTGTTTGGGAATACAGTAGGAAGTAACTTTCGGACTCATATAAGTTGAACAGTGGAGAAATAGGTATAGAATAAAAATAAAAATGGGTTAAGAAAAGTAGATGGTTGTGGAGGTTTGGGAATGAGACTACAGCTCTTTGGCGTCAAATTATAGCAAAAAAATACGGTACTATACCTACTGATTGGGCTACTAATAAGCCAAATATTACATATGGGACTGCTATGTGGAGAGGTATCTGTAATATAATGGAGGAATTTAATAAAGGAGTGGTGTACAATGTAATAAATGGTCATAGAATCAGATTTTGGCTAGACCCTTGGTTAGTGGATGAGCCACTATGCTCTAAATTTCCAAATCTATTTGCTGTTGCAAATTCCCAAGATATGTTCATCCATGAAGTGGCTTCTCAATCGGTTGATAATTGGAATGTGGCTTTTAAAAGAAGACTTTATGATCATGAAGTCCGAGAAGCAGCGGTGCTTATGGATCTCCTTGAAAATTTTAAGTTTGCAGATGGTGAGGAAGACTCAAGAAATTGGAAATGGTCAAAGAAAGGGGAATTCTCAGTAAGATCCATGTATAATGCATCTCTCAACTTTCATGATGTTGGTAAGGTGGATAAGCGAATTTGGAGCACCATATGGCCAGCCAGAGTCTCTTTCTTGATGTGGATTGTTTCTAAGAGAAAACTTTTAACGCAGGATATGTTGCAGCGTCGTGGCCACATAATAGTAAGTAGATGCAACTTATGTTATGCTGCTCCAGAAAGTATCGACCATCTGTTATGCACTTGCCCTTTTGTATGGAAAATTTGGAATTCTTTTTTGGAGGATGCTGGAGTTTCAACTGTTCTTCAAGGTTTTGTTATCGAATGACTTGATGGCTGGCATAAGAAATTTGTTTCAAGACAGGCAAAGCTCGTATGGAAGATGATACCGGCGGCAATCATATGGACGGTGTGGAAGGAACGGAATAGGAGAATCTTTGAGGAGAAAGACCAATGTTGGTCATGAGTATTGAACTCCGTCAAAGTGCTAATTTATTCCTGAGGAAAATTGCACGACGACTTCAAAGGGGTTACCTTGGACTACCTGATGGGCCACTGGAAAGAATTCATCTTTGACCCACCTTGAGACATATCTTCCTAGGTTGTGCGATTATGGAATATTAGGTGTTTGTTTTGTTTAGTCTTTTTTGTTTTTTCCAGATTGTTGTAGGGGTTGATTCAGATGTCTTTGTTTGTACTTTTTAGGGATCCTTGGCATTCCTTATGTTAAGTTTCTCTTCCTGGTTTTAATATATTAATCATTGATCAAAAAAAAAGAAAATTAGATGGTCAGATTGGAGGGTTTCTTCCTTTTTCGGTTTAGGTTGTTTTTCGTGGTGTACTCTTTGCCCCCTATTTTTAAAAAGTAAGGTTAGAGGACTCCCTCTTTTGCATGCATTTTTGTATTAGGCATGGGGAGAAGTTTTGGCCAAATGCCCCCTCCTGTTAAGAGAAGTGTGAAGTGTGATCACGGAGAGACTAAGGCTCAGGATGTATTAGGTTTACATGCATGACGTAACACATCCATGCATGCAACCTCATGCAAGTTATTATTAACGTGTCATGGATACACTATCTCCACCTGCATTTCATTGACACACCACGTCACTCTACAACAACACGAATCATTAGAGTTCAAGATCAACATAAACACATGTCAATAAGATTGAAGATCAGTTGGAGATAAAGCTCGTTACAACAACCACAACAACTTGTATTTCATATTTTATTTTGTATCTCTCTTAGTTAGATTAATTAGATTTAATCTTATCTTTCCTTGTAATCTGTTTGTACATCCATTATTTATATGAATAATTCCCACGCCTCCCACCATATGGAGAAGACTTACACAACAGAAACTCTTAATTTAATAGGATACCCTCAAATGGACGTGCAAGGGCATGTGGCTGAGGTCGCAAGCCTTGTATAATACATGTCAGAAACATAAAAAGGTTACAACTAAAGATAATTTACAATCTTATTCTCTTCCTAATCTTCGTTTGTTGACGTTTGACCTCCAATGTAAGATATAACGTGATAAGAATGGGTCCACCATCAAATATGTTGTAAGAGTAACGACTAATAAACATGCGGTTGCATGCATGCATGCACCATGCACTAACGTGTATGGCTCTTGTTGATATGTAATAGTTGTGTTCGGAAGGTCTCCAACGAGCAGAACTTAGGAAATATTCCAGTAACTTTTTCTTGGCTCGTTAGTGGGTCGTCCACGAACATTTCATGTTCATGCTCGTGATTGTGCCATTAATGAGCATTGTATAAGATGCTCCTCTCTGCAACTACGAGCATACATTTTAGAACCTTAAATTTTTTCATAAATTTTGAAGGGAAAAAATAGAAAAAGTAAAACATAAATCACAAGATTACTTATAAATATTGTGGTTAACATTCTTTTGTGGGTTTGAGGACTTGGTTTCCTCACAAAATGAATTTTAGGACGACTAGTACTCCGTTAAAGGCACTTCACCACTTTCTCTTACTACCTCTTTTCTCTCCCATCATCTCTTACTTCTATTATTATTTAGGTGAAAATAATATTTCTTTAAACTTGATATTGTTCTCTGGTCTCATTTTAAAAATCTTAAAAATATTTCAAAAAATATAAATTTTGCTAAAAACGATTTGTAAATTAAAAGTTATAGCAAATTGAATTTTAAAAATAGTATTTTCTCTCTCCGGCACATCTCCACTCTCCACAAGTAAAAACAGATAGACTTCACACTTTAAACTAGCGGAAGGGTAATTTAGGTATAAAAACTTTCTATTTTAACATAAAAATTAAAACTAACCATTTTTCTTACAAAACGCAAAAAAAAGGAGGTATGGGGCTTATAACTCAAAAGACTGATGTTAAAGAGTATCTTAGGTTTTAGTATGAGCCATCCTAGGTGAAAATCATGTTGGTCAAAATATTGGTTGACCTAATTTTGACCATTATTTTTCTATGAGCTATCTTCACTATTTAATAATAAAATAATTTTTTTTACAAAAAAATCTTAAATATTTTTATTTATTTTTTTACTCCTCACCCCTAAAACCATCACCATTTCCACTGCCATCCACCTCCACCATCACCGAGCGAGAGAGAACTGAGAGAAAGTGAGAGAAAGAGAAAGAGTGAGAGAAGAGAGTGAAATAGAAAGAGTGAGATAAGTGAAAGAAGAGAGAAAAAGAGAAGAAAAGAGAAAGATATCTGAAAATTTCAGATCTCTCTCTCTCGATCTCTCTTTCTTTAATGGATTTGATTTGAAAGAGAAGAGAGAGCAAATATATTAGATTTTCTTTTTTTGATTTTGAAAGGTAAAATCTTGTGTCGACAGTTACAACGAAACGGATCCGAAGGTGTGAATAAGAAGACTATAAACAGACTATACAGTCAGTTTTCTGTATACAAGAAACTGAACTCGTAGTCTCATTTATGTATACATGAAACTAACTTAGAGTCTATTTTATATTCAATGTAAATTGACTTCGTGGTTCGTTTCCAATCTTAAAAATACATACATTGTATATTGCGAAATAAGTTTTTTTGATGTAAACTAACACTAATTTTTCAATACAAGTTGAATAAAAACTAAATGTCAACAAGATGGTGTCAGTACAAATTTAACACTAACTTGTTGAAAATATCAAAAATAAAAATAAAAATTAGCCTATGTATCCAAAAAGACCATTGAGTCCGTTTGAACTAAATTTAAATGGACCATTGAGTCCGTTTGAAACCAAATGCCAACAAGTTGGTGTCAGTACAAATTCAACACCAACTTTTTAAAAACATAAAAAAAAATGGCCATAGATCCAGAAAGACCATTAAGTCCATTTAAACTAAATTTAAATGGACCATTGAGGCCGTTTTCTTTTTTATAGTAAATGGACTATGAAGTCAGTTTCCAATGTACATAAAACGGACTACTAAGTCAGATTCTTTTGTACAGAAAACTGATTATGTAGTCCGTTTATAGTCTTTGTGATCAGATCTTCGGGTCCGTTTTGTTGTAACTTCAGACCTTGGTTAACACTCGGTTTCACCTTTCAAAATCGAAAAAAATTTATATATTCACTTGTTATCGCTTCTCTTTCTCTCTTTCTTTTCTTTCTCTCTCTCCTCTCTTTGTGCAATGGAGGCGGTGGTGGCGATGGTGGGGTGATGATGGGAGAGGTTAGTGTTTGAGATAATAAGATGTTAGAGAGGGAAAATGAGAGAGTGGGGGTTGTTTTAAAAAATAGTTTGTGAGGGTTTTTCTTTTAAAAAAAATTTTGTGAGGGAGGGTTTAAAAAATAAAAATAATTAATATTTTATTATTATAGATGAGGGTGGCTTATAGTGGGTTCCTAGGATGGCTCAAAGTGGAATTTTGGTAAAACTAGGATGGCTTATAAAAAATGCTAGGACTCTCTTTAACATCAGTCAACTCAAAATAAGCCCGTCATCTCCATTAAACCACCCCAAAAAAAGGGTTCTAGCCCAATATTGTGTTAATTTAATGGTTTTTTAAAAGTTGCTTTCGTTGATATGTCTATATTTGGGGGAGGATACTTTGCCCTATGTGAAAATGCCTAATATGTGCCTAACTATGTTGTGGGATCCACAAAAAGATCCAAGGATGGAAGAAGGTTTCCCTCCCCATATAAAATCCCCTTATTCAATTCTAAAACTTCTTAACGCTATAAAAGTTAGTTTAAAGTTAACAATATTTATAGACGACCAATAAATTACTACATTTTTGTAAGGTTAGACTTTTCAGAATGAAGTGATTGTTGGAGGGGGTGATCTACATATTGAGTAGGCCATCATCACTAAAACTCAACCCGTGAATCATCTTTATGCAACCCCTAACTTTAATTTGGCACACATAGGGCATTTCCATATTGGGCAAAGTATCCCTCGTATATATACATATATCTATACTATTTATAAAGCCAATTGCTTTTTTTGAGGCTTTTTACATTCAAAATCTTTGAGAACATTTTTTCTCATATAATGTATAAGGATATTATTGTAACTTTTTGTCCCTCAAAATTGAAATTATATGGATATTTCATACTAAACCTTAATTACTTCCTTAAATCTCTACGCTAATTTTCTCTATTTTAATTAATAGAAAATGTAAAAAAAAGTCCCTGTAAAAAAAGTCATTATGATTTTAGTCCTTATTTTATAAATTTAGTCCCTACTTTTATGACTTTTATGTCCAATAGTAGGGACTAAATTTATAAAACAAGGAATAAAATCATAATGACTTTTTTTACAGGGACTTTTTTACTAAAACCCCTTTAATTAATTATCTTCAAATTTTCTCTCTTTTAACTTTTTTTTGTGTATTTAATTAAAATTTTAACGGAGAACGGCTAAAACATCTAAAATGAAATTCCTGCCTAAAAACTCTATGAACTTTTCAAAATAGCCAACATCCTCAAAATTCTGAAAATTAGATGTTTGGACATTTTTGCCCTTATTAGATAAGGGAGATATTAATTTTGACCAGCTCCTAAATTTAGTAATAAGATATTATGAAGTATTAAATTAGGGTAATAAATTAAATCTTGCCTAAAAGTTTTCCTTCAATTAGATTGTATCTAAATTATCCTAAATTTTCTCCTTAATAAAGTCTTTTTAATCCAAAACTAATTTGGATGCTAAAAAAATCAATCAAAATAATTTAGTTTTTGTTGAGAACTTTTAATTCATATATATTAAAATATTTTTTACATAATTAAATTTAAATTTTTCATTTATAAAGCTAGTTATATAATGCCAACATTAGTTTTGCAAAATCAAAATTAGTTTTGGAAAATCAAAATTTATTTTGCCAAAACAAAATAGTTTAGAAAAAAAAATTATTTTACAAATCCATAAATTAAATTTCCATCATGGAGATAAAACAAAATTTAAACTAAAGAGGAAACTAAAAAAATAAAAATTGTCAATTTAGTAAAGTAGTTTGTTGAAGATAACGTCTTCAAGATATTATGAAGATAATAAAACAGCTTTTAAACTAAAAACGAAACTAAAAAATTAAAAACGGTCAGTTAAACATAAATTAAGGGAGAGAATCTTTTAAGATATTATTTTTTAATTAAATAAAGGTAATAAGAAAATTTTTTAAAAGAAAAAAAGATTTACTGGCTAGTGCAGTAAACAGAAATAGCATCCTTCAAAAAATAGAAAATGGTAACATATAAAAAAAAAATGGGAGTTTTGGCTATTGTGAAATATTTGTGGAGTTTTTGGTATTTAGCAAATAAAAATGGGGTTTTTGAGCCAAATTATTGAGAATGAAAAATGTAAAAAAAGTCAATGTAAAAAAAGTTATTATGAAGGGACTAAATTTATAAAACAAGGACTCATAATGACTTTTTTTACGGGGACTTTTTTTACAAAACCCCTTATGAAAACTTAAAACTACCAAAACTCATTTTCTCACATGATTTTCTCCCCCAATCTCTCACGATTTTCTCTCTATCTCTTCTTCTCTTTTCACATTTACTTTTAGCGTAAATAACGCGTACAATACACGTGTAGAATGCTTATATATATATAGGGGTGTGCAGCGGATCGAAACCATTGATTTTGGTTCGATCCGCATCCGATCCAATGTATGATTGGATGCTAGGTTTTCAATCCAATCCGATCCACCCAGTGAATCTCATCCAATCCGATCCGCCCCAATCAAGATTGGATTGGTTTCGTCAGTTTGGGCTATTGGGCCAAGCCTGTTAAACATATCAATAGGGTCCTTAATATTTATTATACTCTCTATTTATGGCCCATAAAATAAAAAAATAATAGTTGGGCCTAGTAAAACTATCACATATTTTCAACTTGGGCCCATAATTGCCCTTAGATATTTATAAAAATGACAAATTTAATTTAGTATATGGGGTAAGTTGATTGGATCGGTTGGGTATTGGTTTCAACCACCCGGATCTGCCAACCGATCTACACCTATTAGATTTCAAAAACAACAAACCAATTGTTGTCATTTATACGTATGCATGAGGTGAGGTGGCGAGACCCCCACACCCATTTGTCTAGTAGTCCTTCTAGCATTATTCATTAACTAAAGTACACGCATCTGTCTCACTTTAATTCCCACCGTTGAATCCCTTCACCACAAAACGATATCACTAACAAAATATCGTCATTACATTTATATATTATATATTTATACAACTGATCAATCATATCCTGCTTGGATTCTTTAGAAAGAAAAAGAGAAACAGAAAGAGAGAGATTCATATATAGAAAGCAACATTTTGATATAATGTTGCTGGCCAGGGTTGCAACGTTTGCTTCTTAACAAAACAAAAGAAAAAAAATTAAATTAAATTGGCACATTTGAATTGAGAATAATATTATTATATTATGGTTGATTATATTGAGAGGGAGAGAGCGTTGCAAGTGGACTAGAAATATAACACGTTGCTGGGTGGAGAGAGAATCACTTTGGAAAGAATCTAAACCATCAATATTTGGTTGGTCATGCATGGTCTTCTGTCTGCATGCATGCATGCATGCGTATACACCGAGTCAATTAATTTTTTTATGAGATATGCTTTGTCCATTAATTAAATTTTAGGTACGACCATAATCTTAATTTATGGTCCGAATCTCTAGCTGATAAATGAACATGTACTACAATTCCTTGTCATCATAATTAAAGAATTAGGTTGAAAAAAAAAATATAGTAATGGAAGGGAATACAGTACACATATATTCTTGGTTACTAATAAAAAGCTATTAAACCATTATTAAATTGTAGCTAGGAACTTGAGGAATATGATTAGTATGAGTCAGGATCCATCCCTTTGCTCAATGTAACAATGCCCAATCGTTACCCAACATATGTGTTCGTCGAGTCTACTATAAAGAGGGTCATTTTTTGTACGAATGTTTGCTCGTCTTCATAAAAAAAACATGTTAGAAATTTTAGAATATTATAATTTTCAATAGGAATAGTAATTTACGGGATTTAGAGAAATATCGCGACAAAAAATCATGCCCTAGAACAATTATATGTAGGTCCTACAGTGAATAACTATTGGGCAATGGATCGACCCTTAGTCATTAATATATACTTTTTCAGAATGACCTACATCGATCACAAAAGTATTTCTTGTTCTTCCCCTGCTAATACCCGCCATAGATTATCATCGAGATACAAGTCATTCCAGGAGTCATCTTCCTTATTACCTTCTGCCTGATCAAAACTATTACTGTGATCATCATCACCATGACCTCCATTATTTTTCTTTACTCCCATGCCTTCAACATTAACACAAAAGCTTCTTTCAGTTCCCTTATTGTGGGCCTGATCATGATCAGCATCAATCAGAATATTTTTCAACCAAACAGGAATAGTACTACTTTGTTCATTAAATTGTAAGAACTCATGATCATCAAATAAAGAATTTGTAGCAGCAGGGATCTCTTTGAACGACCACTGAGAATTCTTGGAGAAGGTTCGAGGTAGGGGCTTTAAAACCTTGCTGCTGCTGGTCTTAAATTGATGATGATGATGATGATGATCTTTCTTAGCAGCAGGTTTTTTCAATATCCGATTTTTATGATGATCAGCCGATGATGGTAATTTGATCACCTCCTTATTGTGTCGAGAAAAAACCATGTTTTTCAAGTGAGTGTTGCAGTAGTTCTTGATATCATTTGCTGTCCTCCCTGGAAGTCTACCTGCAATTAATGACCATCTGCATGGAAAAAACTCTATTATAAAACAGAGCGATTTACAATTTAAAGGATAAATCTTGACCGTCCATCTTGCCATGTCAAAGGTACGAGTTAAACTTAGTCGTTCTATAATTAATAAAGTCAAATAAGCAACATATATTATAAGTCTATATGAACAAATTAAGTTTGGCTCAATCATCTTTACTCTCGGAATGATGTAGTTACAAGTTTCAGAATGGGCTGATTTTCAATAGGTGAAGATAATTTACAAAAAAGAACATTATCACCCACAATCAGCACTTGGATTATCTCTATGTGGGCCACATGGCCACTGTAAACATCCTATGTGAACACTATTTCTTCTATCTTTTTTATCATATATGTATTATACGCGTTTAATATTTGTATTTTTTTATATTCTTGAAAAACTTTTAATACTTCCTTCCAAATGAGACCTAATCAATAATACACGAATTTTTTAGCTAAAACTTTTAAAATAACAAGTTTTAACCGAGTCGTCGAATAAAATGGATAAAAAACTACTCCTACTCTATTTCATAACTATCGAGCTTTCAATATTAAATTAAAATAAAAATAAAAAAGAAACTCTAGTTAATTGTTTAAGGACCCTTCTTTGTTTTCTCTCTTCGTCCCTAAGGACTCCATTTTTTTAGTTTCGCTTTTAGACCAATACATTCAAAACTCTATGAAGCATCTAGAAGACTTGGCATATTACCGAATTTTTTACTTCTGTATTTCTACATGTTGAACGTAACACAAATTAAATCTAAACCGAATATTTTTTTAATAATACTCATTCTTGTTTGCCCAAATTTTGAACCGTATTACAAATCTTATTAATCAAATAATACTCGTACTTTTGCCGTCTCGAATTTTATCCATATGCTGAATTGCTAACAAGGCCTCGGACATCTAGTTTTGACATAATTTTTTAACAAAAAAAAAAACCTGACTCTTAGTTTTAATCATTAAACGTTTGTAAATTCGTTGTCATAAATAAAAAAAGGCAATAATCTGCGGATTCACAACGATCAAACTTATTAGAAAAAAAATTATAAATATAAAGATAGAAAACATTATTGTGATGCCATTTTAGTTTTTAGGAACACAATATAAAGAATATTGTGTGGATGTCAATTTTTCACTCTTTTTATTGATTTTAAAATTGTCACATGTCCTTTTAAGCGTGACTTTTTATTATGTCGTTTTCTCACGATATGCAATTGCAATGGTCTTGTTGTGACGTTCAGACTGTTGTTGTATCTTAATTATGGATTTTGTTAACATGTGCCCTTAAGGCACATGATAAACTTTTAGATTTTGTGTTTTGTTTAGTTTCTTAAGTTTGTCCAAATAAGCTAATTTTTGGATATGTATGTTATTTATACTATTTGGATCATATCTAAAAAAATCAGCTCAATCCGGGACCTCTAGCACCCTCTAACACCACGAACACTTACTTTAGACTTTAATAGTGTAAATGAATGGCTTACATTTAAAGTGATTTGTTTAGAGGGTTAGATTTTTCTGATTGAGCTGATTTTTTGTAGATATGTTAGAAATAATAATAATATTATGTCTACAAAAATTCAACTGATTTGAAGACCTCTAACTTATAAAAAATTCATTGAAAAACAACGACCCATTCATTATTTGGACTACTAGGAAAGCAACAAAAGAGTCATAAATTCACTTCTAAACGAGGGGCCCACAGTATGTACTTTTATTTTTTTTTCGATAGGAGCCACAGTATGTACTTTAGGATTTGTTTTCCAGATTTTTGAACTATTTTTCTTCTTCACCTGTTACTGTTGCGGCGACGTTACACTTTCATCAAGAATGCACGCAATTAGGGCAGACGTTAAGGTTAAAGACCTTAAAATTTTTAGAAATTTTTTTTTGTGGATATAATATTGTTAATATTTATACTCTTAAAAAAAAATATTATTAATATTTATATATTGTCCAACAAAAATCAGCTCAATCAAGACACAAGTTAACAAAATTCATCATGGGTACGTTAGAAAGGAAATGATATCTAAAATCTGATTTTTATTGTAATTAAATATAATTTCTTTATTATGTGGATAAAAAAAAAACCATAGATCATCATCATTTGAAATTCAGCTTCAGTTGCGTTTTGAAGGCACTGCAACTGAAATATCTTACATCTCTTTTCCTTTTGTATACTTTTTTAAGCATCTATATATATACATGTTTTTCCTATTCATAACAATTGCGGCAGTTGCTGGTTCCTTTTTAGGTTTCCCATTTTGTCTGTTTTAGGGGTTAGAAGAACAAAAAACAAACAACAAATAATTAGATGTTGGTTCGCAGTGCACCTTCTACTAATATGTATATATATATATATATATATATAAGGGTTTACTTGCCTGTTGCCTAAAAGCTTATGCATCCTGATGATGAGATCAACTTCGTCTGATGTAAACTCTCCTCTTTTGATATTTGGTCGGAGATAGTTCAACCACCTCAACCTACAGCTTTTACGGCATCGATTTAGCCCTGAAAAAAAAAATTCATTACAGAAATTTAAATCAATGTTAGCTAGATATGTGAATCGTGAAGCTCAGTATCTTCCACACCCACTGTTAAATTTGAAATATAATTTGTATGAATTTTTCTAAGGTTTTGATGAGTAAGAATAAATTAAGTTATAACTAAAAAATTATCATATCTAGAAAAGACACGTCCACCTTAATTAAATTCGATATATATGTAGGTATTAAGCATGTGGGTGTTTTTTTTCTTTTTTTCTTTTTGGGTTGTGGGTGTTGGTTTAATTAATTAATTGGATCAAATTATTAATTAAGGAACAGGTGCAATAATATATTTAGAGAGAGAGAGAGAGAGGGAGAGAGAGAGAGGTGTACCTGCTTTAAGAGGTACTTGACGCCATTTTCCTTCACCATACTTTTCAATGCATTTCCTAAGAAGATGATCTTCTTCTTCAGACCAAGCTCCTTTTCTCACACCTCGTGAACCGGCCTCCATTTTTGAAAGATGCAGCATATATATATATATATAGATATGTATATGTACTTAATTTTTTTTTAACCTAATATAGCAGACAAAGAGAGAGAGAGAGAGAGAGAGAGAAACAAATAGAGAAGTAGCTAGAAAGAGAAATTAAGAAAGAAAAAGTGAAAACAGAGCAGAGGGCGTATATTAATGAAGAGTGAGATGGTGATTCTTCAAATAGATCAGAAAAGGAATGAAAAGGGGAGTGAAGTAGCTACAGAGGTACTCATACTTCAGCTATACATTTACTTAATATTTTATGTGCACTTTATATAGATTGATATTTGTTGGGGTCTTTTGGATCCTGCTGCTGCCTGCTATGTAGTGTCTTATTACGTGCAAATGTAATAACCACATAAGAGAATTTTAGTCGTCTTTACCCATACCATAAGAGAACTTCGTGTACCAATTATTAATCATACATCAATCAACTACCAGTCAATCCAATATTCAACTAAAAAAGCAGCTCCACAGATCTTATTACATGAAAAGAACAACAAAAACAAAAAAAAAATCATGTCATGAGACAGGGTTCAAGTCTTCAAGACTAACCAGTTACCCCTACTTAGACCATTGTTGCACATCTAATAAGTTTGTGGACATTCTACTCAAAATTAATTGACAAAGAGAAGAGTGATCCAAGATCTTTATATATTGGGTATCTGCTAAGTAACCAGAGCGCGGGTCGGAGTGGGAACGAAAGCGGGAGCGGAAGCGTCTGAGCGGCTGATTAAAAAATGCTCTTAGTTCTAAAATACCTTCGGAGTGGGAGCGTCGGAGCGTAGTTCAGAGCGGGAGCGCGAGGTTTCAGAGCGGAAGCGTCACCCCTATACCAAGGTTTCGGTTACTAAGTTGGGTATAGTATTATTGAACTGGAATTATATTGGATGACGTGAAGCATGTGTGGTCTTTAGACTTGTCACATGTGGTCCTGCTCTGGTACCATATTAAGATTGTGGGCATCCAGCTCAAAACTAATTAGAAATGAGTGGTGTAGTCCGTGATCTTTATATATTAAATTTCTCAACAGCCTCTCTTTTAAGGATGGCAATTTGCCCCGACCTGACGGGTCCCAACCCAACCCAGCCTTAATGGGACGGGAATGGGTTTTAAAGTTTCAAATGACGGGATCGAATTTTGTTGGTGTGCCCCACCTCAACCCGTTTATCTACCTAAAAACACTCAAGTTTAAGCAATAATAGGTGCCAGGTAAGGCTAATAAGAAGTTTCTAATTGATGTGGGCTAAAATTTATAGCAAGTTCACGCTTTTCCTCACCGTTAATTTTCAATCAACTTTTGAACGGGTTAAAAGTTTTAAAATGGGATAATTTTTTGTGAGAATGATCTAAATGGAGAGGAGAACAACCTCACCAAATATCAGATATTAGATCATATATAAGTGGATCCTATAGGGTTGGTGTTTCGAAACATAAACAAACTTTCAGACAACAAAATTTGATTTATTAAAACAAAAAAAAAGGGGCAACCTCACTCCTTTATCGCCCAAACCTTTTTAAAAAAATGGGGCAACAAAGACAGTATCACCCCACACTACCTTTGTCGCACTCTAGGTCCTCTTTCGCGCTGCAGAGCTTCTATCGGTCCCTCTTTTGCCTATTCTCATCCCAGATATAGGTTGATATGAAGTTAAATGGATGAGTTTGAGGGTCGAGACCTTCGAATAGAGCCTACTGTTGGTGTGTAAGTGCATGGTTAAGTTGTAGGCTCTTCCATTGGTTTTCTCGAAGCCTCTTGCTCATATCTCTCATCAAAGGGTGCTATTCGATAATGCCTGTCTAGCAGATCCCTTGCTACCCCGAGCGAGCATTCAAATATATGTCCTACGTTCATTCGTGAAGGTACTCCTACTGGGTTGAAGACCATATCAACAAATGTTCCATCTTGTAACTAAGGCATATCTTGTCTAGGCAAAAATTTTGAAATGATACCTTTATTCCCATGTCTTCCAGCGACTTTATCTCTCACCTTAGTACTTGACTTAACCCTTAAAGAATCAAACCTCTCCAAAATGGAGATTTGAGGTTGCCATAATACTTACTATTAAACTCTAAATAACTTTCAAGTTTAGCCTCAAAAAAAACAAAGGCCACTAAAAATGGAAAGATAAAACGGAGGTGACAATAATAGGGGTACGGACTTTCATGGACTCTTGAATATGACGGACTTTGAAGGATTTTGGCAGAGTCCATGGACTTATACAGAGTTCTGCAAAGTCCACGGACTTGTACTGACAGAGTCTACGGACTTTTATTGTAAAGTCTACAGACTTCTGTGGACTTGTATAATGATAGAGTCCACAGACTTCTATGGACTTGATAAATCAGGATAATTTTTAATTTTTGATTATTGATATTAATTTTTAATTATTGATATTTTATTATTATAATGATTATATTAATACTAATAATTTTAAAATTTAATAAATAAAATATTATTAGTAGTTTTGCTAATCCCAACAATATTT
>MVGT01004039.1:400226-422336 GCA_002174775.1 Macleaya cordata | reverse complement strand
TATTTATTATTAATTATTTTAATAATTATTTTTATTTATTAAATATTAAAAATATAATATAATATATTTATAATTATCATTATCATTATCATTATTTATTACTATAATTAAAACTATTAATAAAGTACTATCATTATGATTAATAATTAATCATTATTTATTATAGGAGAGAGAGACGAGAGAGAGTCCATGCAAATCTCATCTATATTGGTTGGAATTTTCTTCATAAATCTTCAAAAAAGTGCATAGAGTCGATCACCTCACAAATCTATCATTTTAAAGTCCACAATCACCCACATGGGACTTCTATGGACTTCAGCAAAGTCTACAACTATCACCTCACAAATCCATCATGTCAAAACCTACAACCAAACACCCTCAGATTTATGAGTACATGAGAATCCATCCAAATTTTAATTGACTACCCGTGTAAACCTCATCTTTCACAAGAAACAGATTTGGCAGAACGATTTTATGGAAGTGGGGTCTTCACGGCCTTCCCCAAAGCGGACAGGAATTGTACGTAATATATTCCATTAACTTTTTTTTGGAGCTCTGACCTTTTTGGAGATGACAGAAAGAGAACTGGAAGACGTGGCTTCATTCATTAGTAAGTAAAACCAAAGTGGGGAAGGAAGCTAGCAGACCAGCAAAGTAAGAAACGTGATGAGAATGAACAATGTTATTCAGACATAAAAGATTTTATGTTTACCCAAACATAAATTTTGTGGATTCTACTTGCATACAATCGAAAGAAATTTTTGGTGAGGATTGATGTTTTATTTACCATGTAGATCATACTCACTAAAAATTAAATTATTTTTAAATTTATAACCCTATTAAAAATTGACGGGAAGTCATCACCGTTGATTTTCAATTAACTTTCAATCAACATTTGATGGGGTTAGAAGTTTTAAAATGGGTTAATTTTTTTATAAAAATGTTCTACCATGGTAAGCAGAACATCCTGATTAAAAATTAATTTTTAGATCGTACTCATGTAGAGCCGACAAAATTTATATTTTTGGCTAAACATAAAATCTTTTATGTCCCAATAGCAGCGTTAGTGAAGAGAAGAGGACCATGAATGCAGTAAGTCATGGTGGGTTAATGACCGATGTTGTACTACTCTTGCTTAGTGTGAGGGATTTTGCTATTTGAACACCTATTTCGGTAATTGGTAACATCGGATTATGGGGTCTACATTGTTACACTTCAAGAGCTGAAATTTTGTGAGGTTGTTCTCCTCATCATGTGCATCATCCTCACAAAAAATCAGTTCATTCTAAAACTTCTAACCCCATCAAAAGTTTAACTCTTTTTATCATCGTTAATTTTCAATTAACTTCTAATCAATTTTTTATAGGGTTACAAGTTAAAATAGGATGATTTTTTGTGAGAATAATCTCAACTTCACAAAATTTCATCTCTTGAAGTATAACTATGTGGGTCCCAGTTTAAAAATCAGTCCAGTGGTACCAATGGTAACACCGAAACTGGAGTTCAAATAGCAGGATCCGTGTGTGAGCTAGAGTAACTTATTTTGACACTTCCTTTTCGGCTTTTTGTTCACTCAATTCATCAATTAGGTCATATTATTGTAACTTACCGCACTTAATTCACAAGTCAACGTAATTTAGCAGCTGAGATACGTAATTTGCATCCAACGTCCCTAAATTAACCTCGAGATAGTGACAATTGAAAGTTACTCCATCGTTGGTGATGTAGTAGTCTAAAAGTTGTGGGATAAAAACGCTCTTCAGAAAAGCTTACATAATTTGTAATTTCACAAAATTGGGCTAGAAGCCTGATTCTCTAAGGATTTCATGGAGAGGATGGGCACTTTTTGATTTATAAGAGTATCTCCAATGCTAATGTGAATGTGGTAAAATAAGACTGCCACGTAGGATAAATAGATATTCTCTTTAAAAAACCTTCTCCAATGCTAATGTGAAGAAAAGATGTGATGATGACGTGGCGGTAGTTATTCTAGACATTGTGAAGTAGAATGTCTATTTTTAGACATTCATCTTTACAATGTCTTACGGTCCACATCAACAATTTTTTTTCCTCTAAAATTTTTAGTTACTTTTTAAACAAAATAAGTTTGACCCATTCAAAAATTAAGTGCCACATAAGTTAAAAAGTCATCCCAAGACATTTGCATTGGAGATGCATTTTTTTCAACAATGTCTATTGTGAAGATTTTGTTGCCACGTAGATTAGACATTGTCTTATAAGACATGCCACGTAGATAAGACATTGTCTTATAAGATTTTTGCATTGGAGATGCTCTAAGACTCGTCCCTCCTTTTTAGCATTTTGTAAAAGCAGAGTTTGTTTTGATTTTTTGTTTTAAAACTAACATATTTTTATACCTAAACTGCCCTTATGTCTATTTAAAGTGTAAACTCTAACCGTTTTTATTTTGTGGGAGTGGTGACGTGTCAGAGAGAGAAATTAATGCTTTTTAAAATTAAAATCCTATAACTTTTAATCTACAGATTGGATTCTAACAAAATTTATATTTTTTGAAAGCATTTTGCAAGATCTTCAAAATGAGACTAGACAACAATATCAAATTCAAAAAGGATAAAAAAAAAACCTTCATAACTCAACTATTGAAGCAGATTTCATAATAAAAAAAATTCAAAAATTATGCAAGTTGTAATTTGCATAGGCAATTTTGCATACTTCTAAGCATCTGCAGTTTTTTAAACCTCTATATAAACAGATTGCATAATAAAAGAAACTCATAAATTGCATTTGTATAGTTAAAAACCAATGCAAGTTGTAATTTGCATATGCAAGTTGTAATTTGCATAGGCTATTTTTGCATACTTTGAGCATCTGCATATTTTTAAGCATCTGGACAAAAAGATTGCTTGGTAAAAAAACTCAAAAATTGTGTTTGCATAGCAAAAAAACCTATGCAAGTTGTAATTTGCATATAATTTAGGTTTTTATAGCTTCGTAAATAGTTTTTTTAGGTTTTTTTTTAAATTTGGTATTCATGTCTAATCTTGTTTTAAAGACCTTGAAAAATGCTTTCCAACGGTATAAATTATCCGATTTATAGTTTAAAAGTTATGGCCATTTTTATGATAAAATTCGTTAAATGTGGTTTACTAACATGCACCGTCATTATTCAGTATAGGGTTTTTCCATCTTTTTACATCGCGCTAACTTGTGCCGAGGACTGTCGGTGCATAAAAAAAACCTGTCCTCCCTGTCATTTTTAATCCCATGCAAGGGTATGTAACTCATATTCCGTTGTAATTTTTAGCTTCTCCTGGTGAGAGTACAATAACAAACCAAAAATAGAACGAGAAAAGAAGAAAAAATCGCATACATCAAACACGTACATATATAATATTTACGAACAAAATCAAGCCTGATGAGAATAGTCTCACATGGGATATGAGAGCTTAGCAAACTTAATATATAATGATTCTAGGCCACTCCACTTATTACTAATTAGTTTTGAGTTGAATGCTCACAAACTTAATACGGTATCAGAGCGCAGGCTCATACGTGATAGGCCCAATGACCACATGCATTCTCCATCACCCAAAAAGAGTTCTACGTATTAGCCGCAAAAAAACGTCACGTGAAGGATCGTGATGAGAATAGTCCCACATAAAATATAAGAGCCTAGCAAAATCAATATATAATGATCCTGGGCCACTTATATAATTAATAGTGTCATGGACCTTAGTCATCCTGTGATCAAACTCTCGATCCACACATTTCAAACATTTTTAACAATTTATTCATAGTTTATAATGCGATCTCAAGAACGTACTACCATTTTATTTTTCCTTATCATTCTTTATTTCCAACAAATCTAATGTATCTTTAATTTCCATAACTTTGTTTTGAAAATTAATCAAAAAATATTTTTCTGGAGTAAAAAAAAATCTTATGAATTTTTATATTATAAAAAGGTCATGCATCCCACAAGATGAATCTACTCATGATTATAGCTAGACTAATCAAACAAAGGATTAGTACTTTCCATGAAAAGTGATAAGCATGCATCCAACTCAAAATCAATTGGCGAAGAGTGGTGTGACTCAGGATCATTATATATTAAGTTTGGCCTGCGCTCTGATACCATATTAAGTTTATGGGCTTCCAACTCAAAACTAATTGGCAATGAGTGGTGTAACCCAGGATCATTATATATTGAGTTTGCTATGCTCTCATACCTCATGTGGGACTATTCTCAACACGCTTACATTTTAATATACTAATAATTAACTATTGATCTATTTTATCAATTAAAATAATATTGTTCTGTTTTATAAATCAAATAAAAACATTATTCCTAAGGAGCTACAGATAGAGGTACCCTGCAGTTGATCTAACTCACAAATTAATCCCACTCATGACTCGTATTGTGAGATTAAATGTTGTCATCTTTGCTGAAAATTGCTTTGATAATGCTTTAGCTTCAAAAATAATATTATAGTAGGTACATGCATATTTTGGTCGATCCACGCAGTTTAGTTCTTCTAGGAATATTAGGATACAAAAATATGGATGAGGGATTCTGTTAAATTTCAGATTGGATAAATCTGAAATAGATATAAAATAAAGAGAAAATAGACAAGAAAAATTTAACGTGGTTCGGTCTGATCATCGACCTACATCTACGACACAAAAGCCACGAGGACTGAATATTATTGATCACCAGTGAACACTATTCTGGGATACATTGGCTTACATGAGCACACTTATTTATAGTGTGGAATTACTTGCTTCCTAAGTATTCTAATCCTATTAGGAAACCTACAACTAATAGAAAACTTTAACAATAGGAAACAATAAAATTAGGAAACTAGATAAATAAAATATGTTTCTTAAATATACACAAGATCTTGTTGATCGCAATCTTGAGAATCTTCTCTTGATCTTCATAATTTTCCCTTGTGATCTCTATCTTGATCCATCTAACCGTTGGATCTCGCTCTCGTCCATTTAACTGTGGGATCACGATCTTGTTCCTCTAACAGATTCTGCTATTTGGACACCACCATTTTAAGAGGGGTGCTAATTAGATATGATTCAATAATAGATTTTTTGTGAGTGTGATTTACATGATGAAGAGAACATCTTCATATTTAGGTGGGCTTCTTTAAAAAGGTGTGTTTAGACCAAACACTCTTTTAAGGGTGTCCCAATAACAGCGGCGGTGGAAGTGAGAGAAAGAAGAAAGTAGAGAAAAGATCTAAATATTGAAAGCGGTTGTCAAAGGGAAATCCATGATGAAAGAGAGTAAACGTACATTATTAATTTTGGCTTTTTTTTTTCATGAATGCCATATTTGAAAAGTTGCACGCTATATATATTAATCAACTGAATCATCTTGATACTGGACGTTGACAGGGGTTGCAACTTGCAACGTTTGTTTCTTAACAAAAACAAAAAAAAATAAATTGGTACATTTGATGAACTGTAAATTTTCGCATTTACAAATATTTACGGTGTATCAAACAGAGTCATAGTAATACACGGGATACACTCCCACATATATTAATCAACTGAGTCATCTTGATAATGTACGTTGCCAGGGGTTGCAACTTGCAACGTTTGTTTCTTAACAATTGATGCTTTTTAGAGTTTTTCATGATTTCTATATTATATTATTTAGCAGTTGTACTGCTCTGATAGGAGTTTTAACATTTCTTATGCTTTCACCGTTGATAAAAAAAAACAAAAAACAAAAACAAAAAAATTGGCACATTTGAATTGAAAATACTATTATTATATTATGGTTGATTACATTGAGAGGGAAAGAGCTTTGCAAGTGGACAAGAAATACAACACGTTGTTGGGGTGAGAGAACGGACACGGTAAAGTACCCAAACCATTCAATTGGTTGGTCTTCTAAAATTTGTCTGCTGCGTGCCTGCATGCATGCATGCATGCATGACATTTTTCAGTTGGTATTGGGCCTGCACGATGTCACGGGCTTGTTAGCAAAATGATCCGTTACCCACCAACCCTATCCTAACCCATCAATCCTATTCTAACCCGGCTCATCAAACTTTACCCTAACTCGATCGACCCGCTAGCTAAACAAGTTAGTGTTAGGGTTAAACATTTCTGACCTGTTACCTCTTCAATCCTGCTAAAGTTAGGGTCGATCCTGACTCATTTACTTGTTTTACATAAGAAAAATGCAAAATTAATCAGGATTAAGATTTGAAATATTGACCGGTTTCATAAACTAGTCAAGGTTAGGGTTTGATAATATCTTGACTCCTTAATCCGCCAACCCACATAAGGTCAACACTAATCCGACCTATTGTCAGGTCTACCCCAAGACCCTAGCCATCTTTCCCATCTGATGTGGGACTAATTCCCTTTGTCACACCCTCATATTCGTGAAATTCTCTCCCACCTAAATCCTACGATGCGCCCTCATTGCAGTCGGGCCAACCTATATACCCATCCCCACCTTCCTTAGGGGACCCAATATTTTCGGGTATGCTCTGATACCAATTTGTTAAGGGGTTCAGACTTCTAACCCAAAAAACTACCCTATTAAGAGGGGATGCCCCCAAACCCATTCAAACCCCAAACCCCCCTTTCCTATCATATGGGGACTAATCCCCTTTGCCACATCCAATGTTTGAAAAATGGTCGGCCGTTGTAACGGTAACGGCCCTATGCCGTTACACTATATCACTATAATGTCGTTACATGGTTAAGATCGTTTTTTACGGTTATAACAGTTATAACAACCGTTATTTTGTTTAAAAAAATATAAAAAACTATCTTTGTCTCTTTAACTTTTTTCTAAAAATTAAAAAACTGTAATTTTATGTTACAACGTACATATGTTATTTTTTGTTATTTTTTATTATTTTAGTATTTTTTTATGATTTAACACAAATGTCGTTTTATAGTTCAAAACCATTATAATGGTTATAACAGTAACGGCTCCCTCCAGTAGCAGGGAACAATAAGCCGGTGCGGTCAATGATTCAAAAACTTCAAACCCAGTTTAATTATAATTAAGGGTTGGCAATTGTGACGAGGTTGCCTAAAGATCCCAATTCAAACCTCTCTCTAACTAACCAACTTCTAACTGGGTTGCAAGTTTGCAACTTACAATTAATGCAGTTCTATGGATAGCATGATCTGAAAACCTCTTACCATATATTAAAACTGGCCGGTAGCTAAGTTAGAGCATTATTGGAATCAATTTCAGTTTAACTTTAACATGGTAGGATTGTGAACATGCAAATTTGTGGGATTGGATAATTTTAGGTGAGACTTTACTTGCACAGCCCCCCACTTTTTCTTCATAACACCCCATTCACTCTTACAACAGTAACAACACCCAATTTACCTATGTGAGTTTATATGCAGATGATCCAATGGCTAATTTGTTATGAGGATGATCTGATTATGTCGATCGTCTCGCTAAAAATAACATTGCAAAAATTAGTTGAAAATTATTGAGAAAATAGATGGTTCAAAAAGCTTAAAAAACAATCAATTTTTTATAAAGTTAAAAGTTTTAGAAGGATTCTATTTCCTTGAGAACGATTATGTAGTAATCAGGAGATCATTGTCACAAAAAGCCCTAGATGGTCTAAATGGGGGGCCTGAAAAGCCAGTGTAAACTGGGTGTAAGAATAGGTAGGGTGTTCTCAAGAAAAACTAGGGTGCAAGTAAAGATTCTACCATTTATAAAGATGATTCCAAGCTCAAATACCACCCCAACTGAAGATATCAAAAGCCCTAATCAGGTACATAAATATCGGAAGCCATTTCTGATGGTAATGAAGCCCTATGTCCCTCTCATGGCGCCAAGGAACCATGGTATTTCAAGTCCTGAACAATGAAGCCTAATACCAAGTTAAACTTGGGAACTTGCTTGGATCAGACTATCCAGAACCGAAGCATTTCCATACAAATAGTACAAGATGACTAACAGTGAAGTCAACTCACACTGATTAATAACCAAACAAGACGGATATCAGACCGAGATGAGATAAGAACTAATCAACATGCATGCTTAACTTGGTCGATTTTGCACGAATTCGGCAGAGTTCATGTAACCTGATACTCGCATTTCTTGTTAGTGTCAGGCACAAGAAGATGACTCGGCCAGTCAACTTGGTATTGGCCGATTTTTTAAAATGGTTGGATCTAATGAAGCCATGCTTAATGAGCAAAAACTTTTCTATGATCAAAGAACAAGAAGATTCAACTGAGGATACTATATAATCGATTAACTACCCATTCATGGATTTCATGTTCACATTCATAACAATCAAAGCTCACACAGCGCCAAATTCAACTAGTCCACATATATTGGTCAATTCATCAAACTTGAGATAATAGTAACTACTAAAGGTTTTTCAGCACCAGCTTGAAATAACTAGAGAAATTATTTCTTCTTGGCAATGAACAGGCCCCACCTCTGCTCACCTGATGAACTCCTAATCAGTTTCGCCTTCCAACCGCCAACAATGTCATTGTAATCTTCCTGAAGATCATTCAATAAAACAGCAATGAATAGCAAAATGAGTAAAAACATTACAAATACATTGCAATGGAAAACAGTAGAAGGCAACGAACAGGAAGTAGAAAAAAGTACGTACTTCAGAAAAGTCAGAGATGAATTCCTCTCTGTCCTTCTCAACCGCATCTAGTTCTCTCTGCAGAACTTTCATGAACTGAATAGAATAAAAGCCATATGTTAGCTTCTGAAGCAAAACAGGGTCAGACAGTAGAAGAAAGAACCTCAAAGAGAGAAGACATGGATAATGTGGTTGTATCAGAACCTGATCAGTTCGATCCTCCGTGATAACCTCATCAAAACCAGCATCTTTAAGCATCTGCAAATAATGCAAAGTAAACCAAAAAGGACTGGTTATCAAAATAGGCAAGCAAATAAGTGAAGCTGAAATGGTGAAATTCAGATGAAAACTTACCTGACCGTACGCCTTCACATCATGCAAATCATATCCTCTCTGCTTAATATACTCTCCAAATTCAACTGATGGAGGTCCAGCACTTTTGCAGTAATCGCTGATAAGAACTTTACCTCCTGGTTTCAACCACTTGAAGAAGATCTTAAACAATGCAGGTTTATCCTGGAAAACAATATAGAATGAATTCAAACTTGGCGACTAAGTAGATCAGGGACATTTTGGAAATAATATCAAAAGACAGTTGAGTCACAAGTTAAATTTCAGCTAGTGCCAAATGAGTCAAGTCAAAATATAACAGTATAATACTACAAATTTCATATTGACAGGGTCACAGGATTACTCTTGCTCCTGTCTCAATCTAATGGAGGCTCAAACATCCTCAAGCTAAATGAGTATTTGATGTTACGGGTTACTTAATAATGGTCCTCTATGGTAACTAAGAAAAGGTCTCCAGCAGAAAACGAGCCTTTTGTCACAGGATTACTCTTGCTCCTATTGACAGAGTCACAGGATCTCTTCCTACTTTCTGATTAAAAAAAACGTCTTCCTCTCTGGGAAGGAAAATAATTCTAGAATTAGTGAGTCTGTTGACCAACTCATTAGTATTGCTCTACTACATGACAAAAAAGACCGAAATAGGCTAGAAAAATTTTCTGGGTGACCATTGTGGGCTAAAAAGGCAGTTTACATGCAACAAAAGGCACAAGTATAAGCTAGTTCCCATGAAAAACTTTTCTTCTGGTAACATGTCGGACCTTAAAACAATATGAGCTCATAGACGCTAGTTGATTGACATACTTGACCGTCCATGGTTCCAAGTTTTATCCAACTCACACAAGAAAAATTTGAAACTGCTTTTTCACTTTACCAGAGATAAGGTGTGGGCTATTGAAACATAAACCATTTCAAGAACATTTCAAATTTTGTAATCATATTCTGAAAACAGAACAAGAGGCTAAGATATATCAAACTCAAGATAAAAAGGAGGTGGATTACCTGTATGTGCAGAATAGTGTCACGGCTGTAGATCACATCGAAAGTTTCATCAGGGTAAGTCTTTTTGGTACAGTCAGCAACCTCAAACTCAACTGCACATCTGCGTCCAATGGCACGCTCTAGAGCAAAAGAAACCATATTGATGGAGAGATCAATGCCAACAACCTCAACATCAAAGTTTTCAGCCATGTAAAAGTCACCTCCTCCAATGCCACAACCTACATCAAGGACTTTCTGGCCAGGCTTAAGGTCCAGCTTTTCAACGAACTCCTTTGTTGTCTCTACTCGAAAACAAGGCTCCATTTAGTAACACTCAAATATGAAATGGCAAAAAAAAAAAAAAGAGAAAAGAAACACATACACACATACATACTGGTAGCTACTAGGCAAATTTTAACTAGCCTATTTCTTAAAACTCTTCAGGATAACAAGGAGGTACAATTATAAATACAAATTGACAAAACAAATGCAGTTGTATATAACCAACCATATAGTAATCTGTTCAACTTTCTAACTTTCATCACAGACAATGGAGTTTTTACTCGCTAGAACAATGAAGCTTAAAGACATTTGCAAGTGATAATAATCTGATAGTATAAGTAGCTGTTCATGAGCAAGGTGAAAACTCAATGATCAGGATGAAATAACGGGATGTTGTTATTCCATGGCTGGAATAACTTGAACAGGATGTAGGCTCAGCTAATCCTTTGGCTCATGGTTCGAAGTTTGAAGACTTGGTGTTACATTGGAAGGATGTATTGTTTGCTATGTAATCATAGATCCATGTTCACTGCTGAGAGTTTTCATCTGCTTTTATCGCCCTGTGTTCTTAAGGAGAACGCCCCACCTTCAATAGAGATCTACTTATCAAAAAAGAGATAACAGGATGCACAGACTAAGTTTGCAATATAGGGTGTCTACAATATACAAAGACAATTTAGCGAATGGTCGTCAATAGAAAACTATTATTAAGAAACACAATCATTGGATGAATAGTATCTTCATTGATTCCCTTGACCAAATTACTGCTTTTCTAGTGTTTGTCAGAACATCATCGTAATTAATCCCTTAGCCGAATTTCGGAACATTGAGTACTACTCCTAAGAAGTCTAGTTTTGGCAGATGGGTTAACATTTCTTTGAGGAATATTCCAAAAGTCGTGGACATTCTATCATGTGACAATTGAAGATTTCTTCTAATCCAATCAAGAAAGATAGGGAGGGAGGGAGGGGGGAGGGAGAACCTAAAATCTCCTATTTCTCTGTCTAGTAAGACATAACAGTAAAGGTCTTATTACGGTTCCACCCCCATTTTCTTCTATCATCACCACTGTCTACACTGAGTTGAATCTATTTAACACATTAGTGACGCTACAATTTCTTTTGCTACTTTGCAGCTTATTATGTTCTATAACTTATTACGGTGTAGTCTTCTGTCCGATCTTTTAGCATGACTTCTCATTATTCTAATTTCATGTTAGGCATCATATTCCTACTTATAAGAGAGTTTATCCTTCAGATTCCTTAAGAACATAGGCCCTCACTCACCAATTCAGCATGTTATTTCAACCTAAGATCTGTAGTTTCTACATCTAAATTCCAATTTCCTTCTTTCAGTCTCTGACATGCACTATTTCATCTTTTTAATTAAGTTATTTTCTTGCCTATTAATAACAATCCTTGTCTTCAATATTTTGATACTCTGTCCTCTCCTAAGATAACCTCACAATCTTCTTATATCAAACATTCGTTCTATGAAGGAAAAAATCTACTAGTATTTATTCATGAAAGTCACTTGAATTTTGGATCTCTTCTTAAAGTATGTATTTGTTAACACTATATCATATGCAATCAAAAACTCCAAGGACAGCAACCTTCATATTATTTTTTCCTCAAAAATCCAAATCCCTGTTTCCATGCACCTTCTTATATCCTCTCTTTCAACGGCCATCTAGGTCCCCTCCTTGTAAATAACATGTTCATGTAGAGTTTCCCATACTCTAATTAATCGCTCTATTTCCAAAATTGCCGAACAAAAATTCCATCTAGCCGCACTTGCGTTGCATTAAGGCCTAAGAAGATCTGCTAAAAAGTTGAAGAGTTTGCCCACCCAAAAACAATCGTGTACAGTTCTATAGCCTTTACATTGGACATTCTTAAACAATGTTTAAAAAGGCGAGGCGGAAAGGCCTATTTCGCCTCGAGGCGCGCCTCAAGGTGGAAGTGAGGCGTACGCCTCAAAAAAAAAAAATTTAAAAAGTGCTTAAAATTTTGTAAAAAACATGCACACAATATATATGTTATAACACTTAAAACATACCAATGTTGTTAAACAATGATAATAACAAAAGAAAGAAACAAGAAACAACAATTACTCATAGAAAAGTGACCAAAAAATTCAAAAATGCACTGCCTCACCATATTCAACTAAGGCGTACACCTCGAGGCGCCAACCCACCACCTCGCCTCAAGGCGTACGCCTCAAACGTTTTTTAAAACATTGTTCTTGAATCCAAGAAAAAAAATCAATTCACCATATTTCATTTCAATAGAAACTAGGAAAATACTAGAAATAATGTTCATTCAAATTTTGTTTCGGCATGCTTTTATTACATTAAGTAACAAAGAGTTTAATATGCAACCAATGTCCCCTGCTCATGAAACATTAGAAACAGTTGAAGTAAAAGATTGATAGAAGTAGAGCGAAGCTATATGCATACCAATTCCTCCCGTGCTCACAAAACCCTCTCCAAATACACGTTCATAGCGCAATATGCCATTACTTTTATACTGTACGTTATCCAAGAAGCGTTGGAACCCTCTGTCACTATCTGAACCAACTTTTTGGAATAGCCAGCAAATCTGTATAATATTATATGAGATCTTAGTAACACCAATTTAGTCGGTCATATTTTCATGACTCTTGTGCGTGGCAGAAAATAAAACAAAAAAAAAACAAAGGAAATTGCTGCAATATTATGAATAAGCAAAATCTTGCCTGGTTTTGATTCTTTTTGTTTCTGACATAAGCTCCAATACATTTGCAGCTTATAAGAGAAAGTTCAAAAGAATTCCCAGACTCGTCATTCATCTGGCAGTCCTTAAAGACCTGTAATTGAACTCACATCAGATGGCGGAACAAGATGTGACTCCCTTCTATGGATGTATCAACACAGATAGATGCAGATCCTAAATTTATGAGCAGAACTTTGGGCAGTGAAGAAACAAGTGCACAGCATGAGTTTATGAAGATGTGTATGTACTATCAAAGAATAAAAAATTAGTGCATCAAACTAACGCAAGAGTATCCCAACATGTTATATGTATTCGAAACTTGATTAAAATGGTTTTATTATGTTGGTTGTGTAATACGATTATACGAAGACCTCTATGAATACAATAAGGAGTACATAAGGCGTGTATGAGAAGGCAAACATGAAATAGAACAAGGTTCTGAAAACGGATTTGAAGGCCCCATCAAAGACATGGTCAGATGTGGTAACAAGACTCTTGTGGAAAATCCAAATTAAATAGTTAGACAACCCTCTAATGGTGATAATCAATTTAAGCATAGTGACTACTAAAGAAAATGAATAACAATGCCATGAAAAAGAACTCAAAAAAATAATTCTATCAAGGAAATTTTCTGGATGTCCAGCATGCAAATTTAGTAATTGCCCAAAACAAAAGAAGGGAGATAAACGCACACCTTTGTATAAAATCTTGGCTCACGATAGTGAGTTGGGTTGTTTCTTCTCTTACAGTCTCCAGATTGATGGAAACAAGACTCCCTAAAGAAAATAAACCCACCAACCTTCAACCATTTGACCATCCTTTTAACTAACTTCTCGACCTGCCATCATGAAAATAAATGCATAAACTCCATGGGACATGGAAAGAATTAATTGCCAACAAATCATCTGAAAGCAACCTAAATCTAGAATAAGCATGCAACCCCAACCATGATATAGATTCATATAAAAATGAATAACGAATGATTACAAAATGATTCATCAGCACCTTATTACATCCGGAGATTCATCATAACTTACCCTATGATTTATTTTTGAACAAATCACGAAAACAAAATAATAATTATCCTGGACTGTTAGAAATGCTAAGAAACATAGTAAATAGCAATGATGTGTTCCTTCTATCTTAATATGGGCATATTCAATACTGAACTATGAACAACCTAGATTTTTACATCCAGAAACACTACTTGTAGGTTTGCATCAAGCGAAAATGGATAATGAAAGCCAAATTACCTCATTATCTGAAAGATACATTAGAAGCCAGTTTGAGAATATCAAATCCACAGATTCTGATGAAATCTGTAGCTCTGGAGATGTTACATCAGCGCACATAAACTTTACATTCTTAAAATGACCATTGATGTCTTCATTCTGCAAGGTTTCAAGAGATTAAGATTTTCGTATGCTACTGTACGAAACACTTGTTCATCTTTGGTTTAAAATCATGGACCAAGAATAGAGAACCAATTTACCTTCTTTATAACACTCTCAATGAAGTCCAGTGCTATAACTTGACCAGCCTCCTTAGCTAATTCGCCAGTGAAGCGACCAATACCTGCTCCTAGCTCCAAAACAGATTTTCCTTTGAAAGGTGGGAGCAGTGAGAGTACCTGGCAGATTCACAATAGTTCAGTAACTTCAATTTTAGAATTAGCAATGGACAATATAATAACTTACAGCAAAATGAGAAAGAAACTAAACTATAACCATGTGTTATACGGCCACAAATACAGCCGACATAGGGTGAGTGAAAAAAAAAAAGAGGGGGCGAAGAAACAGCAAGTCCACTAATTATCAACCACGAACAAGATAAAGGTTTATAACAACGTTAGAAGTTTCCTTTTCTTTCTTTTTTTATCTGTAACAACCTTAGAAGTTAGTCTACAATAAAAACTAAAATTGCATACAGATAGTTTGGTCGAGATCACACTTGCACCTTACACATCCTAATGAGCCATTTCAGCTCTTTCTTTATTTCCTTTTTACCTTGTCAAAGAAGAGAAAACTTACAAATGTCTATTTCATAACAGATACCATCATCATCAAGATGAAGAGATAAATAACTAGTTTTACACGAATAGAAATAGAAATCTCATACCAAGCACCAAACCCACACGGCACAGATTGTTAGACATCACTTCAAAATGCAAACAGAGATTAAGGAAACCAAATATCACTTCTAGGAAGGGGAGAGAGAGAGAGAGAAGGCAGGGCAGAGCAGAGAAAATGCAAGTTCAAAACCACTAAGCAATCTACCCAAAAAAAGAAAAAGGAATCAAAGATTCACAAGGTAAACAAACAAGTTAAGAGCTACACGGAACCGAGGCAGGAAAAAAATAGCAGTTCAACCAGACACTGTTATTTCTCTAAAAAAAAGGACTTGTTACCCAGCAAGAATCATGTGTCAAGGGCGACAACAGCTTTAAGACTTAACCTTCTTAAGCAATAGAAGACCAGGAACAGAATAATGATCACCAACATTGGGCATAAGATCTAATTGACCAAAAGACTAACAAACACTAATAAGTAAAAACAAATTATTCAAGAAGCATCATTAGAAAACCGCAAGATACTTTCTCAGGGAAAAAAACACATACTATACCATCGATATTTAATGAACAATACTATCAGTTCTAGTGAAGGAAGACATGGTTAGTACAATAACCATCTCTGTATTAGCACAAATACCCTAGCAAGAATCAAACATCTATAGATTTACACTATCAAAAACACCACAAAGTGATCTAAACAATTCTAAATTCGATTTCATATTAACATAAACATCTCCCACTAAGATTCAAACACCAACATTGTCATGAAAATGTAAATAAGATCGAATTTAAATCGACAACAATGGATCACATTAACACCCAAAGAAAATGAAAATCGAACAGAGAGAGAACATTGTCATGAAAAAAAAGGTAAATAACATCGACTGTAAAACTAAAATCAAACAAATTAAAGATCTTCCACAAAAATCGATCACACTAGCAGCAAAGAAAACGATAATCGAACAAAAACAGAGGGAGAGAGAGAGAGAGAGAGAGAGAGAGAGAGATTATTACTTCAGGCCTCTCTTCTTTGTCAAGATCGGAAGCTTTAGAATCGAGCATCATAGCCTCAACTGTTAAATCAGCAGAATGCTCAATCCAGTAGCTCTTTTGAACCTCCCTTTCGTCCCCTACTAATACAGAAGCGAAATTAAAGTTGGAAACAACGAATTAACACAATGAGATTGAACAAATCGAAAGAAGAATCAGATCTTACCTTGAGCAGCCATTGTTGATTTGAGATTTTTGATTAGATAAAAAGAAGTAGTGATTGTTGAAATGAACGAGAGAGATGGAAGAAGGAAGAACAGAAGATCTGTTCAGCGAATATTGAAGAAGAAAGGAAGGGGTTTGCTCGGCTACTAACAACCCTCAACTGCAGAACGAGATCTTGAAAAGCTCCTGGACCTTCGGTTATAAGCTCGCCCCTTCTGTTGCATCACCGTCAACTGTATCACTCTCTTTCTCTCTCTTGTTCTTCTCTCTATCTCTCTCTACAAGCTTGATATTGTTGTTGCTGTTAGTATGTTACTGTACTTATTGTTTTTCGCTTCGTTTGGACCTACCGAGAGACGATTCTGAATCTCTGAAACGGCCCACCGAGCGGCGAACCCAGCATGATATCACTTGACGAATATCATTTTGTCACGTGGATTTCAGAAGTAACGACAGTCCGTAATTTTCGGTCATTTGGATCTTTTTAGCGTCTCTGAATTAATACGTCAGCTTGGCTTAGGCGTCAGCCATTCAACAGAACACCGATGTTCGGCCTGGCCTCCTCGCCGAACGGGTCAAACTCGTGATCTGTCTTGGGTACCAGACCCGGTTGAGACTAGAACCGGTTAATTCACAGGTTTAATTAGGTTTTAGATATCCAATTTATGAATTGAGCCGTTTAAATTTGGGAGGTACCCGTGACCCTAGTATGACCCACACCATGAAAGAGGGTGATGTAAGACTTCCAACACTCTCGAACCAACCACTAAAAATCTAGGTATGTTTTATGTCATTAATTTTCAGTCAACTTTTAATGGAATTAGGAGTTTTAAAATAGATTGATTTTTAGTGAGATTGATCCATACCGTAAGGTAAACATCTCACTGAAAATCATCCATTGGATCTCTATATAGGCTCCACAAACTCGGGTAATCCTAGGTCACGGGACATTCAATTCATTCCCTTTGAATTTATAATTTCTCTTCTTTTAGGTTTTCTAGACATATCCCTTAATTTTTATGGCTAATTTAACATTCTCTTCGGAGTCCACGAAACTTTTTTTTCTTATTTTTTACGGATGTATTACACGTCATAAGTGCAATCAAGGACACAAGAAAATTAAACTCCATTATAAAGCCGCTGATGCCACTTAAACTCTAGGGTACTGTTAAAGGGGTTCCTCAAAATGTTGGGGAGTGGACAGGATAAGGGGGTGGACAAAATACTTCAAAATAGTTGGGGGGATGGACATAATTTTACTAAGGGGGTGGTTACCTAAAAATGGGTTGGTATCTTTCTACCCAACCTTAATATATCTCAAACTTAACCATCATCTTCACCACCCTCACTACCACTTCACCATCGGTCACCTCCCATTCCACCGCCGGCAACTCCCCTCCTCCGCCGGCAACTCCATTGCTGTCTACTTTTTTCTTTTTTGATTTTTTCCACCGCCTCCACCCTCAACCACCTCTCTAGAACTCGACTTTCTTTAGATCTCACCCCTCTCTATCTAGCTAGATCTCGTCCTCCCCATAGATTAAAAGAAAAAAATTCAGTTAAAAAAATATTTCAGATCTAAAAAAATTTCGAAGAAGATGACGAATTCTACCACTGGTGGTTGAGTTTTTCAGGAAAACTCAACCACTGATGGTCGAATTTTTCATCAAAACTCAACCACTGGTGGTCGAGTTTTGTTGAAAAGTTCAACCACCATTGGGCCGAAATAAATTTGCTACTCTTGTTAATTTACAAAAAATTTCGAAGAAGATGACTAATTCGACCATTGATGGTCGAATTATATTAACATTTTTGACCACTAATAAGCAGTTCAAATTTTTAAAAAAAAAATTTGGGCAGTTCAACCACTGGTGGTTGATTTTTTTAAAAAAATTCAACCACTGATGGTTGAATTTTTCAGCAAAACTCAACCACTGGTGGTCGAGTTTTATTAAAAAATTTAACCACCACTGGTCGAATTCGTCATCTTCTTCGATAAAAAACTTTAGATCTGAACTTTTTTTTGTTTGTGTAATGGCGATGGAAAAGAAGGGGAAGGAATGAAAGAAGGGGAGCGGAGGAAAGAAGGAGATGGAAGGAAAGAAGGGGGTGGGTCATCTCGTTCTTTCTCCCTCTTTCTTTCAGTCTTATCTCTGTCTCTCTCTATCACTCCTCTCTCTTTCTATAATTTTTAGGTGGCCGGTAGTGAGGTTGAGGTGGCCGATGGTGGAGTTCCGTTCAGTGGCCGGCGGTAGAGGTGAGGTGTTAGTTTAATTTACACCCTCATCACCCCCTAGTAAAAAGAAAGAAAAAATTGAAAAAATAATTTTGGACTAAAAGCCCATTTAACTTGTCTATCCCCCCAACATTTTGAGGAACCCCTTTAACAGCACCCAAACTCTATTACTGAAAAGTGTACTACCAACCTTATTGCAAAGGCTATTTAGGAGGGTATTTGCATCAATTAAGGAATGATGCAAATCACGAGGGGTATGAGATTATTTGAGAACCGTGGGATGACTTTGCAGTATAAAAATGCAGTAAGTTTAGCATTTTCCTTATAAAGCATAGAGTACTGTCACCATAGGAGCAGAAAGAAAAGTCATTAATGATGCAAAGAACTCACAACGTGCAAAGGAAAAAAGCGTTACTGACAACATAGAGAAACTACCACCAATAACATAAGCAAAGATGAGAAACTAACAACTTGCATGTAAACACAGATTATCAACAACTAACAAGAAAGAGCACTTAAAACTAGACCCGGCAAAATGACTCGTGACCCGCCAACCCTACCTTAACCCCACCCGCCAAACTTTACCTTAACTTGACCCACTAGCTAAACAAGTGAGGGTTAGGGTTGAACATTTCTGACATGTTATCCCTTCAACTCTGTTAGGGTTAGGGTCGACCATGACTCATTTACTTATTTTACATAGAAAAATGCGTCAAGTTAGGGTTAACAAAAGTAATCCTTTTCATAAACTAGTCAAATTTAGGGTCTAATAATCTTGACCCGCCACCCCGTCAACTCGCATAGGGTCGACTCTAACCCAATCCGTTGCTAAGTTTACTTAAAAGTTAAAACCCTCTTCAATGTATTTAATTTGATGTAAACAAAGATTAACCTTTTGTGTTTGAATTGTATGCCCGATTAAAGTAAAATCCTAACTTCGACAGAGATGCCTCATGAAAACGAGATGATAAAGTCATAAAAGTAGCGTTTTAGAATAATCAACGGTTTCTAATCTCTACAAACAAACCAAGTTAAAGAATGATAAGAATCCCGTTTAAAGAACAACGAGCCAATTGTAAGATCTTCGCACACGAAATAACCCAAAAGCATTAACGGCATGTGTTGGTAAAGAAAAGTGACCTCTATTGCAGAAAATGGAAATAGTAGCCCAAAAGCATTCAACCATCTTTTGCCACGGCTATCGATTGACAGGCATGGCTGTCTTTTTTTCCCGAAAGAAATGAAAGTTACAACAGTGACATTTTAAATGTGATAGTTTCATAGAAAAGGAATGCATTTTTGTATTGATATATAGAAGTAATTTTTAAGACCTCAATGTCCATCACAAAAGTCGCTTTCTTTTTTAGATTTGTACAGATAGGCCTGAAAAATGGACCAACTCAAAATTAGCTTTAATTACTCCCACGTACTTTGTGTTAAAAAGCTTTTGCTAATTAACATTATTTTTTATGGTTGATTTCAAATCAAATTTTAATGAGGTAATTTTTTTTAAAGGAAGATGATTTTTATGATGAGGTGAACATCTTCACGAAAAAATAGTCTTTGGATCATTCCATCTCAGCCATTTTTTAAATAAATATTCATTGTAGAGGTAGGATCCATATATAGTACTTTAAGTATACAGTCAAATACAATGGCCTATAGGGCCTACATAGAGATTACCCAAGCCCTGCTTTTGAGTGAAATTATTCTCCACTCCATGTAGATCATCCTTAGTAAAAATCAATTCATTCTAAAATTTTTAACTCCATCATCTGTTGATTACAAAACTGACACACCAAAAAATGAGTAAAAATTCTAATTCCTCATAATATTCAGGAACACGGAAATAACTCTCATATTAAGAGAAAATTTAAATCTTCTCAAGTAAAAAATTAATTATCAAATTTGTCTACTAAATCTTCTTATATAGTAATTAAAGCTTCTTAATCCTAATAGAATTGGAGTTTAAAAAAAACTTCTAATCTAGCAAAGAAACTACCAAATATTAATAAAAAAATTATCAAAATAATAAAAACTCCTAGCTAAAATATAAAAATTACTAAATTTCTAATATAAGCTGAAATTGTAATCGGACTTATAAAATCCGTCCTACATAAATAAAAAAAAAACAACGGTAAATGGACGTGGTTCAGCCACCGTTGATTTCCAATCAAGTTTTGATAAGGTTGCAAGTTTTATAATGTATTGATTTTACATGGCGAGGAGAATGCTCTCACTAAATTTTATCCCTTGAATACAATCTAAATAGACCCCACATCAATTCGGTTTAGGTTTGGTCCCCAAACCCTTCAGTCACAAAGGGTTAATTTAACTTATCCAACCCCTTAGAATAAAGGAAAATGCTAAACTTAATGCAAACCTTACTACCTAGTCATCACACGGTTCTCAAATAATCCCACACCCTTCGTGATTTGCGTCATTTCTAAATTGACGTAAATACCCTCTTAATAGCCTTTGCAGTAAGTGTAGCATCACAGCAGAATAAATCGTCATTTGCACTTGCCCTCCTCAAAGATCCCCTAATTAACTTACCCCCTCAAACTCACAATTTTCGTGATTTTGTTGTTTGAAAGTACACATGCGTGTCGCATACTCCCATTCTTGATGAAAATGCCCTCACACTCCATTCACGTGACTCACTTAAAGACCCAAATTTAAAACCACCTTTTTTTTAAGAAAATCATTAAACCACTTAAATTTTAAACCTAAAACCACAATCTTTACCCAAATCCATTTATACCATCAACAGTAATGGTTCATTTTGAAGTTTCGTTAATGGCAGATTGCCTTCTTTGTCCATTCTCTCTTCAGCTCTTCCATTCTCTCCCCTTAAAAAATAACAGCCATTAAAAAAGAAGATGATGATGATCAAAGCTATGAGTTTAATCTTAACCATCTGATCTAAATTTGTAAGATGGCAGTTATGGTTGCCTTTGTTGAAGAAGATGATCAAGGTTATGAGTTTAATCTCAGCCACAAATCTAAAAATTGTAAGTTGGTAGCCATGGTTGCCATTGTTGAAGAAGAAGAAGATGATGAGATCAAGGAGATGAGTTTAATCTCAACTATTTAATTTAAAATTGTAAAATAGACCGTAGGATTACTCCATCAAAATGCAATAAAAACAATAGGTACTTTAAGTGCTGCACGTGATTGCCATAAGTAAAATCACGAGAACCGTGAGTTTTGAGAAGTAAGTCCAAATGACCATTTATTTTGGGGGTAAATTAAGTTAACCCTATCATTTCCTTATATTGACATGCAGCTCCCATGTGCAACGGTACTAGATCAACCCAATTGTACATTTGCACTAATCCGATCGGCTCCTATGCGGTACCAATTATTGACGTCCGTACTTCAATCATAGAAGCACTTTGATCAAGTTGGATTCATTAGGATGAGTGGGTGGGATGTGGAACCCCCAAGACTTATTTGAACTTTTGCATGTACTCTTCTAAGCTTATGTATTGCCTTAATATCATGTTTATATCGTTGTACTGAATGACATCAGGCATCAGTAGGCCTTCAAAATTAACTCCCAAAATCTGATACATCTAACATTGCTGATAAACTTGTAAATTTGAAAGCAATTATGTG
>MVGT01004039.1:388150-398515 GCA_002174775.1 Macleaya cordata | reverse complement strand
ATCTCAACATTCAGTGCGGACTAAACGACAAATTTCAGGATCCCGTGATCCAATGTTTTGTTGCGCATCCCAATAGCAATATTTAATGCCACGTGTATCGCATGCAGATAATATCGAATCTTGGAGTTTCAAAGTGTCATCGGATCCAAAGTCCAAACTGGGACTGAACTGGTTCCACATATATCCAGAACTGAAACTGGAAGTCTGGAACCGCCAGTATTATACGCAGGTTCCGATTTTAGGTATTTTGTTATCCAAAGGAACAGAACTTAATAATCGAGTTTTTTTTTTTTCTTTGGATTTTTAATGTTTTATACAAGTTTTCAGATACCCAATAAATTTAAGAACAAAAAAAATCTCAAAGAAGTCATTTGGGCTGAGGTTCGAGTCTCCTCTTCCCATTTGAACATTATACTTGATTTGAACAATTATTAGATTTCACTGGTGCTTTTTAATTTATTCTTTAACTTGTCTGCCTTTTGGGTTTGGGGGAATCAGAAACTTGGAAACAGCCAAATAGACGAATCAGAAATGACCAAATACCTTCCGCCAAGTAGGCCTGTAGGACAGCCGATATAATATATACAGGGGAATATATATATACCCTCCTAAAAAGCCTACATACAATGCATCTACAGATTAATTTTTAGAGGACATGTAATGTATGGAGAGGATGATCTACCCGGTGAAGATAACATAGTCACCTGAAATCAGTCCGTTTTAAAACTTCTAACCTCAAATCTGTCTGTTCTAAATCAACGGTCAAAATAAAAATTTTAAACTTATAAATTTTTTTAAAGGTTAATGTAAAAGGGTTAGAAGTTATAAAACGAACTGATTTTTTAATATTATGATATACATATTGAGAAAAATATCATATCCAATAATTAACTCTCGAATGCATTACATGTAGGCCATACAAGCAGGAATTATATAAGGGGGGCTATATATAAGTTACACTATCGCATCATGCAAATTTTTGCACAAAGTTCTTCACTTTTTTTTTAGGGGAAAGGGTAAAATTTTATTAAAAGAAAAGAAAATTACAACAACAATATTACAAAGGAAACTATGCAAATACAAGAGTGTCTCCCATTTGAACAATTGCACAAATTTCTGAACTTTTTACATGTCTAATATCAATTGAGTCCCGATTTCACAAGCCCGAGCTTAAAAAAAAAAAAAAAATAGTTTTAAGTCCGACTTATAGACAACCGTTAGATGTTCACTCTGTAAGTACATAGAGAAATTACCAATACATATAACAACTATATACATGGGTCGAGCTTATCATTTCCCATACCAATTTCCTTTGGGCAACGCTTGACAAAGGCCATACATAATTTGTTGCATTATATATCGTGGACTCTTCAATAACTGAATAGACACTATATAGTTTAAATACGTCGTGGCCCATATTACTTGCTTATCAAGGTATTACGTCCTCATTGTGGATCATGTTTTCTTGCTATAATTGAGCAATATATATCTTCATTTAATGCATGTGTCGTCACGTATTATTTCCTAATCATACTAAAAAGAGTATTTAAAATACTTAAAAGTATGAAAAATATAGATCTTTTATTATATATAAGAGCCTCCTGTACGTGCAAAATTATTTTTTATATTAAATTTGTATATATAAAAAAATGCACAAATAAAGATTATTCAAAATTTAATTTTGATGTTTGTGATGAAGAGATTATCATCACAAAAAATCAGACCTTAGATCATCTTCATGCAAACCCTTTAATTTTTTCTATTATTCGATTATACCTTTTTAACATTTAGCTTGTGGGACCCAGCCCAAATTTAGTTGCTATGTGTATCTATATATATGCAGATGTAAATAGAGTGTATAAATATGACAGGTATAAACCAAATTTGCTGGTGAGGGGCATTGTTGCGGGTTAATTTTTGGGTTTTCTTAGGTGCAATTGTAGGTCATGAAATGAGGTATAGATGGCTGAAATTACGGCTTATTTGAAGCCGTATGGGAGCTGGTTGAAGCCCCTTTAATAGGGAAGATATATTCAAAGAAGATGCACGAGCTCTAACGTGCACCTACGTTGCAAGTATTTCATACGTTGGGCTTGCTTTAGGATGTATGAAAGAAGCGTATACATGAAGATCGATGAATAATTTTGATCTATATGATGAGGGGACCATCCTTACAAAAACTTGGCCCTCATATATCGTCCCAATGCAGGCCTCAAAGACAATTGTAACCGAAGTGTAAAAATAAAGTTAGTGGAATATGTAGTATAATAATTAGGTGTGGGCCACATAATGAGTGGGCCCTTAGATCATCCCAATGTGGGTGTCACATGCAAGTAAAATTAAAGTGTAATTAATATAAGATGAATGCAACATGTAGTGTAAAATTAAGTGTGGATCCACAGAGACGATCCACTGGGTGATGTTGATCTAAATCACGAAAATAAAATCATAATAAAAAATTAATCTTTCGATCATCTTCATGGGACCCACTGGAAGATGTAAACCTAGTGTTACTAAAGACATTAATTTGAATGGCATGTTGAGTATTACTCAGAAAAGGGTGCGGGCATTGTTACCGCTCAAAATGAGCCACAATGTAGACCCCATGCTGCCCAGATATAGATATTTTAAACATCATGCAAATTTTTGCCCAAAACTTTCTAGAGGCTACAGACCAAAAAAAACAAAAAAACAAAAAACTTTCTAGGGACCATCCGGATATTTCCACCCCACGTTTAACCCCTACCACACAATTTAACAAAAACAAAAATCTCGTGTGTCCTGCTGAATACACACCCACTTTGTCTCTCACAACACTCTCTTTTTCTCTCTCTCTCCCTCCTATCTCTTTAGGGTTTCCCTTTCCCCTCTTAATAATGACTTGTTGAGTTTGCAAAACCACCATTCATTATAGGTTCTCAAATGACTTCCCAATTCTTCGATGTTTTCAAAATGGCTTTTCGACTTACAGAATCGACATTTCTTTTCCGGTAATGCTTGAGTTACAGCAAATTCCTACAGAATTTGCTACCACTCAAGCATCTAACGGTCAAAGTGATTTGCATCTCCTCGTATTTCGCATCCCATCCTAAAGTGTTATGAATCTCACCGTGAAATGTGCCTGCTGTAGCAAATTCGATAGGGATTTCGGTAGCCCTAGCACTACATTACACATATAATTGTTTATCCATACACATATAATTGTTTCTACATTACATCATACAAATAAAACATCTCACTGTCATTTTTTTTGTTTTTTTTTGTTTTTATAAAGAGTTGAGTAAAAAAAGTTCCCGGTTTTTTTAACATATCAAGCCAAACAATATTTGAACTTTTTCCGTATGTCGAGTTGCTATCAAAGAGTAGAGACTTTCTTCCATATATCCTCGCGTGCTGCCCTACTTTTTATTTTTCGCTTCTCATCTCAACCAACATATCCACTTTTTGCATACTTATCAATTTGATTAATGTCAAGGATCTTATCCATGTTGCTTGCTAGGAGGAACCTGAAAAATTAAGTATCAACAAAATTAAAACATATATATATACTAATCTAATATGTACGTGGTTTAATTAATCATAATTCTTGTTTAATAAATAAGGATTTGATCGAAATTAAGTCGAGCTTACTTTTCTAGCAGAGTTTTCGCCATGGATTGACAACCACCATGAATAGATGATTGCATATTTACAGCAATGTTTGGATTATGAATGCTTTGTCTAATGTGTATCCAGCCGTGCTGTCCGTGCTCTTCGTCCCAAACTTTTGCCCTACATGTGCACCAAAACGTAAATTTTTTTTCTTTCCCTTTGATCGGAAAATAAAAATTCGATTGGATTTCAACTTCTTTTAATTCATGTAACTAGTCTAGGGAACGCATAAATTAATGTAGGCGATGTTAAAGTTAAACCGCTTTAATTACAGTTTACATATGGTAAATGAGGTAATTTGAAAATTGTGAGGAATAAAAATTCTTAAATTTTTTTTATTTTGTAAAAAGAACATGTAATTTTCTTGAAAATAAAAATTCAGCTAATAAAAAAAGAGAAAATATATATTTAACATCGATCGCTCGCTGGGGTATAACAAAAATAAATAAAATCATTTTTAAAGATAGTAAAAGGACATGGTAGTGCTGAGGATGATAGCGTTGTCGCTTTGTGATTGTGGCGGTAGGGTTGCTAGCTCAATGTGGATGGTTCTTGTTGAGAATAATCTCACATGGGATATGAGAGCCCAGCAAACCTAATATATAATGATTCTGGGTCACACCACTCATATTAGGCTCAAAATAACGTCATACGTCAGGGGGGCGTGTGGAGAATAATTCTACATGGGATATGAGATCCTAGTAAACCCAATATATAATGATTCTGGTTCACACCACTCATTGCCAATTGGTGGGTCTGGTAATGGCCTAAAATCAAGAAAATAAGTTGTTTCTTTTTTTAACAAAAATGATTAATCTAAACATTCTAATTCTAATTTTTAAAGTACACAAATTCATAAAAAAAGGAAAAAAAATTATATAGTATTTTTCCAAACACACTTATCTAATTGGGCTTGGGTTGAGATTTTACGGCGTTAGAAACTCAAGCCCATTTAGTGCATATGTAATAATTAAGGACACATATATAAGTTACCTGTACATGTTTGCATCGATAGCCGCTGGTGTGTCATTTGAGTCCACAAGGCAGCCTTCACTTACCCAACAATCACCACAGGAGTCCAACTCCCATCCTTTCAGTCTTCCTTCCTGCAAGTAAATCAAAAGCTCATACATTACCATGAGATTCATGTAAGTTCGTGGGCATCTAACTCAAAATCAATTGATAATGAGTCGACTAATCTCAAAATACTTCTTCATGTGTGACGGTATTTTAAACTTAATACTTGGAACTCTATTAGATGACGTAATGCACACGTGGCCTTTCAACCTATTACATGTAGACTTGTTTTAATTTCATATTAAGTTAGTGGGAATGCAACTCAAAATTAATTAGCAATGAGGGAACTAATCTCAAAAATTCCTTTGCAGAGGACCTCAAGAAGATTGTACAGATATATACCTCTATGTAATTTCTGAATGTTTCAATCGCTTCGATGCCTCTCTGTTTGGCGAATCTAGGCTCAGAACTGATGTTCATTCTAAGCTCTATCGCCTCCGCTGGATCTTCCAGTTCTTTAATTAAACTACCTATACCTTCCTTCGATCCGGCAAGCTTCATTCGCACCATTTCGATTATGATCTTCACCACCATGTAAGCACCTGTTATATATATAGTTAAGGATATAAAAGCTCATTAGAATAACCTTACATTTAAGGATACTCTAAGGCTGATCAGTTTTTGGCGACGACAATCTACACTCTCATGAAGTGAATCATTAATTATATTAAAAAATTATCAGCTCGTTCTAAAACTTCTAACTCTATTAATTTAAAATTCTGTAAAAAATGATGAATTTTAGGTTTCATTTTAACTATTCCTTTATAAAAAAAAAACCTGTAAGGTTTTGCATTACAAGAAAATAGATACAAGTGCAAAAGTATAAAGAGAATTTATTTATTTTTTGATGAAAAACTCACCATCATCAAGGAAATGGTTCTCTTTGAGAGCGCCGTGACCGGATGTTTCCATCATGAGATGGGCTTCGACGCCGTCTTTATTTAGTTGAATGCCTTTGTCGATAACATTCCTATAGCCGACGCGGTAGAGGCAATGGTGACCACCTCTTTGGGTGATGAACTGTGTTAGGGCCATACTGGTGCGAGCATCAGTCACAATGGTGGTACCTGTAAGTAAAAATGCAAATAAAGGGGAACAACGGTTTAGTCCTATTTGAGGGATAATATGATAGTTAAAAATATTACGACAGTATAGTCCAAAAAGTGAAAAATCACACATGTGCATTTTACTGGATAAAAATACCCCAGCAATAAATACACTAGCAGTAAGAACCAACTAACTTTTTTATTTTATTTTTCAAACAAAAAATGACATAACTTTTAAAATACAAGTTAGTTTTTCATAAAAAATTATATTTTTAGAAATCTTACATTGAGATCTTTAAAATGAGACCAATCACCAATATTTTTTTCTTAAAAAAAAATATATATTACGAAGTATACAAAATGTGTTTTGCAAAACAATTATGCAAAATGTTGTTAAAAATATTTTGCATGACTTTAAACAAAAGAATGGAAGAATTTTGAATATTTTTATACAGATTTAGGTTTCAAACAACATTTATAGCTTTTGATCTGTATTTAAAAAATACAGCCACACAATTTGCATCCATTTATATGCATGCAAAACACAATTTGCATCCACTAAAATGCATGCAAATTAGTTTTTAAATATTTATATGCTTGCAAACACACTATGAAGACATTTAAATGAGTGCAAAACATAATTTGCATCCACTAAAATGCATGCAAAATGGTTTTCGCAAACGTTTATATGCTTGCAAACAAACTGAGAAGACATTTAAATAAATGTAAAAACTATTTTGTATACACTAAAATGCATGCAAAATAGTTTTCGCAAACGTTTATATACTTACAAACACACTATAAAGACATTTAAATGTATGTAAATTGTGTTTTGCATGTAATAACTCTGGAAACACTTTAAAGTATGCAAATTCGGATTTGCATGTCTTTCAAAAAAAATTTGAAAAAAAAAATTGTCTGGTCTAATTTTGAAGATCTCGTCGAAAGCTTTCCAAAAATATAAATTTTATCAAAATCTGATTTATGGTTTAAAAGATATAGCATTTTAAAGATTTAAAACAAAAAATAACGAACTTTTTCTTTCTACAACTGTCCACCTTTAAAAATTAAAAAAGAAGAGTAAAATTGGTAATAAATATAAGTAAAACACGTACACGAGTTTCAGCAAAAGACTAAAAAGTTGTTATTTGTTAAAAAAATAACTAAACAGTAAAAAAAGAAGTCACCAAAAGATGTTTTAGATAAAAAAAAAGATAGTTAGGATTAAACTGTAGTAATACTTGAGAAAAAAGGAATATTTGGTCGTTTTCTCTTAATGATTTAAGAGACAATTACATATTTTTTTTGATACAAGTAGGACTATTGCTCGAATTACATGGCTTTGAAATACCGCAAGTGGGTAAGGACTGAGCACATAACTGCCATAAACATACGAAAGACAAAGAGAAGTCGCCCCATAACAACGAAGAAAAAGTAGCCTAGTAACAGCGAAGAGAACACCCCAAATGGATACCTACACATACATACATCTATATATATACTAGATAGAAATTACATGGGCCTCACTCAATGGTAATACCACAACTAATGAGTTTTGAACCTAAGACCTCCAAATTATAAGGAGGGATGCCAACCACCAGGGCAAGTGGTTGTTGGCGACAATTACACATTTAGAATAGTACTCTTTGAGGTACATCCAATGTTACATGGGGCTGTCAATGGGTAACTGTTTATCAGGGAATCAAACTGAACAGGAACTGATTTTCCTGATTCCGGTTCCAGATATTTCAGTAGTGTAATTGGAACAGTTAGGAACCAATACTCTTAGTACCGGTTCTGGGTACTTTGCCAATAGAATCGGAACATTGGAAAGAATAAGTTTCAACTAATATTCACTCTAAAAGTACCTGGGTGTTCCTTCATAACAATGGCAGACATGAGAGCTATAAGTCTATCACCATTAATGGCATTGCCCGAATTATCGACGACTCCGCTTCGATCAACATCGGTGTCGAAAACGATTCCAAGATCGGCGGAGTTTTCTAATACAGCTTTCCTAGTAAGGGACATGGCAATTTTGTCTTCAGGATTTGGGATGTGATTAGGAAACATCCCATCTGGTTCAAGGTTTAGAGACCCAAATGTATCTGCTCCAAGCTTGTCCAAAACATCCCATGTAAAAAACCCTCCTGAACCATTTCCAGCATTCACAATTATCTGCAATTAGAGTTCAAAGCCAACACAAAATTTTAATGAAATTGGTTTGATGGATCATCCACCCTATTGTTCCAGGGGACTTTGGTTCTAATTCTTTGATAATTGATTTTTATAAGCAAAGAAATTTAACAAATTCCAGTTCCTAGTGGTTCCAAATCCGGTACTGAAATATATGGAACCAGAACAGGGAATATCAGTTCCGTTTTGTTTGGGTTCCCAGGTAATTAAGCGGGTACTGGCCTTTGAAATAAAACAAGAACAATCTTAAGCTATTCTTGGATAAGAAAAGCTTGTTCCCGGAGAGAATTCACACACATTCCTCACAAACTGAATATTGAGATAGAGGGAAATAGAACCTTAAATCCCGTAAGGGGAGCGTCGAAGTGCTGCGGATGATTGACCCGTTCCTTAATGATGTCCCGTAATTGTTTGGCGTAGGTGCTCATGAAATCAACTCTTGTCACCGCCCCGGCATCGACGGTGGCTGAAACCTTGGCAAGCCTGTTTGCATATTTACGGGCTGCTCGGTCACAAATTTCCTCCACCTCGGTCGAGCGTAACCCACCTTTTGGTGTAAAAAATTTGAGCCCATTTCGAGTATACGGTAAGTGAGACGCTGTCATCTGCATCACAAAACTCAAATTTTACCAATAAACTTCAAAATTTTCCCTCTAAATAATCTTCATTTCAAGGAAAAAAAAATAAAAAAATCTTCATTTCAAGCTAATTCTAGTCAATAATTATTGATTAACAAGTGCTCATTGCCCGAAAACTGGATCCAATAGGAATCTTTGAACCAGTACACTAAATTTGGGCATTTTGAACAGTTCTGGACCGTTCCAAAGGTTATTTAGGTAAGGTACGTTCAGGCCCATTTTAACAAAGGCATTGTTTTCCAGTTTTGCTGGAGTAATACTAGTCCCACTCTAGAACGACTAGCGCTTTTGCTGTAGCGGTTCTACGTGTTTCTTTACCAGAATCGGAATTGTCATGGGAATGGAACCGTTCGTATTATAACTGGTTCTAGTTTGGGGTACTTTGATTTTCATTAGAATCGGTACCACAGTGATAGGCAATATTGATATTTACTTTTGTTGTTTCTATATTTGTAAAATTTTATACATATGAATTAAATATTTGAGAATCAGAACCAAGATATGTAAAAATTGACCAGAACCAGAACTGAATTATCCCACTTAAAGTTCTAACTATTTGAGTACTGGAACCAAAACTGACTTATATTTAATAAGTTCGAATTAAGGTAGTTCAATAGAACCCAACCATTGACACCCCTAGTTTGTTCTACCTATTTGAGTACCGGAACCAAAACTGACTTATTTTATAGGTTCCAATTAAGGTAGTTCAATAACCAAAGTTTGTACTAACTTCCTATACTATTAACTACCAACTGCTAACTACTAACTAACTTACCATAATTGAAGCATCATAGACAAATGGAGAGAGCAATGTACTCATGAAACAAGCCGGAGTAGTAGCAAGTCCCATGTCGAAAACTAAACAACCGGCGCGCTTTAGACCTGAAAACACCGCTACACTCAACGAAGCTCCTGAAATCCGGGGATCCCTACCAAGAGAAATTCTAACCTCCTCCTTAAGCTGTCCTAACTCCATCTTAATACCATCGATAACCCACTCTCCGAAACTCTCAGCAATTGCTTCCACAGCGGGCGGTGTAAGATCAACTGTTCGACCTTTCTCACCTTCAACGGCCACCCCACGAACGTCCGATCCATTTTGAAGCCTCTTTATCCTCTCAACTTCTTCATCGATCACAACTTCATTAAACTTTGTGGCACTACATGATTTAAAGGTGGGCGTAACTCGAAATGACAAATGTAGGTTTGTACGTTTGAATGGCGGATTTCGCGAAGACGGGAAGTTTGTTTTATGGGCATTTTTGTGTAGAGTAGTTATTGAAGAAGTTGAAGTGGTAGCAGCCATGAAAGTCTGGTTAAGTTTGTTTCTCTAACTTAGGTTCAAAAGCTAGTTTAATTTTGAGTATAGAGGGAGAAAATTTTCAGGACCAATTAAGCTGCTGCTTGATGGCTAAAGATAAGAGAAACACATTAAACCATAACCCTACAATTCAATATCTTCCCTACAAAATATCTAAGGAAAGCTCCAAATTAAGTACTTTCAGATTTTTTTTTTAGTTCTATATATATCTAATGCTTGCCTCCTCTTCTTCCATGTTTGTTTCAAATTTGAACTTATTTGTGGTTGGGGAATTTTAGAGCTTGGTCTCAGATGAAAGAGAAAAGGTATATTTGTAGCTAGGGTATATTCTCTTCCAGGAAACTATTGAAATTTTATTTCCACCCATCAATTTTGTCTGTGTGTCATAATTATTCTTACTCCTCCTTTACACTAGTCTCTACGGGCTTACATGAAA
>MVGT01004039.1:317388-383168 GCA_002174775.1 Macleaya cordata | reverse complement strand
CCCCACCCGTCCGAGCTCAAACGCCCCTCCCCTAACCCGTCTGGCTAAAAAATCTGGAGATCCAAATGCAGACTGCCAAATTTAGCTTGACTTGGGCACTTGTAGGGTCCGTTTCCATTTATACCAACATCCACTACGGTACTTTTTTTGCAAATTTGACTAGATTTTATGACCACTGTGGATGCCCTAACAAGTTAGAAAATCTCCGTATGTTTAACTGACAAGTCGAATTAAAGTAGGGTTAGCGAGTCACGGATCATTTTGCTAAGCTTAGGTAACAATTCTTGAGAAGTTAAATACAAACATGGATCTAAAAGCACGTATTGAATGCCAACATATGCTTTGGCATACAGGGTTTTGCATAATTCAGAAACGTTTAAGTATTATCCATTCGATACTTTTTCTTATAGCATCGTTAATGGATGATGATATACTAATTGAATGAAGTGTTGGTAACATCATTCCCAATGCTCAGAAAAACATAAAAAAACAAAGATAGTACTTATTTTCCATTTGTAAATTAGGTTTTGAGGGGAACTAAAACCAAACTCAAACCAAGAACGTACTATTTTTTTTTTTTTAATTTGATAAAGAAGGCATAGACTTTGTAGATTACATCACAATAGCCCACAATGCGGCAGACCGAAGCGGTATATCTTACATAAGCTTTTAATTTTTAAACACAAACATAATATATATGGCCTATAAATCACTTGGCTTTAGTTAATTAATTGAATTCTTCTTCCACCAAAACCTAAAAAAATCAGGCAAAGTTAAACAAAAAGTCATTTGACATTCTTCTGACTCTCTCTCTCTCAACAAAGACCCATTTTTTAGCTTAGTGAGAAAGCCTTTAAGTAAAACTGAATGGGTCAATTACTTTGGTAAACATGGGCCCACACTTTGCATAATCAAAGTTCATGCATCTCCACTTCAACATATTATTCATAATTCTTAGGGCTTTTAGACATACATATATCTTATGTTTTATGCTTAATTACAGGTCTATAGGTATTTATAATGGGTACTCGTTTACTCGGGAACCAAATCGAATCGACTTTTTGAGTTCAGTATCAGAACCGGAATAGGATTTTAGTACTTTTCATTTTATTGCCATTCTGGTATTTGATGGAATCAGAACCAAATCTAATAGGAATGTAAATCTTTTTCTTTTGAATCTAATTAGAATTAAAATTATATTATAAAATCAAAATAAAAAAACGGAAAAGGAATTAGAACCAATTACAAATACAATCACAAACACAATAGAAACGTTATTAATGATGCATAGAATATAATAGAAATAAATTAGAAGGTTTTATTTGAGGACATTATTACATCATTTCCCATGAAAGGAAAATAAAAGTCTAGTGAGAAGACTTATTGCTAAGGGAGAGGTAGGTAATTAATAAGCTAAAGTGATCAGGATGCCTCAACTTTTTTATTCTCTTTTGCTCTTTTAAGGTATCCATTAAGTTGTTTTCACTTTCTATAAGCTTGTTGCAAATAGGGTCTACAGGGTTATCCCTATTCTAAGAGTCCAAATCCAACAACTATATATACTTTATTGAACCAGAGGCTGAAAATGAGGCTTTTATCTATGCTAGTTCTTCTTATTCTCTTTCTCCTTTTTTTAGGGTTAAGTAAAGTAGGCTGCTGCTTAGGCCTAGGGGTGCTAATTCCTTGGTCCGAATGGAGAGTATACTTGGTATTTAATAAAAAACTAAACATTAAATAGTTTCGCTAACTATTAATTAGATATCTCTGTTCTAAACATTAAATAACCTAAGGCTAAGCCTCGTTGCACCTAATATTTCTCAAAGTGTCCCCCATTTATTGTTACCCTTTGTTTACACTAATCTATTTAGATCACATAAAATATTTTAAGGGTTAATTTTTTTTTTTTTAAGATGGTCGCTTCATCTTGTAGATCAACCTCACAATAATTTACATCGTTTAAATAATTTATGCCCATCTAAAATTAATCTAGAATTTTATCAAAATTATCTAACAAAAACCTAATTTTTATTGGCGTTAAAAATTTTATATTGATGTGACTTGTTGTAAATATGAACGACATTGTGAGGAAAGCATTCTCACAAAAAACTAACATTTAGATCATTTCTATGTGGGCCTATAGACCAATGAAAACGGAGCGTAAAAATAAATAAAATATTAATACAGAAAAAGTGGGGCGTTATGAGCAATAGGGGGTGCAACGAGGCTTGGCCATAACCTAGTTGAGCTATTTATTTACCGTTGATTCCACTTAATGGATGATGGGGTTACAAGTTTTAAAATTTGTTGATTTTTTATTAGGATGATCTACATGATAAAGAGAATATCTTAACTTAAAATTAACCTTTGAATCATCTCTATTTGAACCCTACAGCCCAATGTACACTCAATTTACTTTAGTAATATATGCGTGTGTATATATATATATAGAACTAGAAGTAAGAAAGCCGGTCCCGGTTAAAGTTTTGTTCATTTCCTAAATTAAGAGGTACTCATGATCATTGACACCACTAGCACTTGTTACTGTGAAAGAGCTGGTTAGAATTTTAAACCCTAATTAAAGTTAGGAGGGTACGGCTAAACTATTTTTTTCCTGTTTATTATAATTTATAACCAAATACCAATTAATTACGCACGTAATCCCTGGAGACGTAATGAGCCTTACCCTAACACAGTAGGAGATATACAATACAAAATTAAAGGCCTACGATGCCTAAACATGACTGCAATTATTAGAAGTAAAAATAACAAATCCAAACAATGTAGAAGCCTAAACAAGATTAGGATGACATAATGAATCATAACCTTCTTTTTTATAATTAATTAATAGTATATGAAAATTTACGGAGGGATTTTGTGCAGACGAAGGATTTTGAAGAAAAATATAACATAATTTTTCCTCAAAATCCCTGATCCTTAAACAAAGAAGTTACATTTTCTTAATCTCTCGACGGCGACTTTTCTATAAATAAAGTTTATATTAAATATTTATTTAGATCATTTTACTGCTATAAATTAAATCTCTCCTATATATATAAAACGTTTCATAATAATAATAATAATAATAATAATAATAATAATAATAATAATAATAATAATAATAATAATTTGATACCTAGCTACACTAACGGAATAAAAGGTTTATTTAGAGATCTTCAAGTGTTAAACATAAAAATTAAATAATCCTAATAAATCTATCTTACTTATCCTAATTAATTGATAATTGAAATCAATAGATCATATCTTAATAACTAATCACATTAAAAAAAAGAAAAAAAAAAAAGAAAGAAAAAGATTATCTTAACAACTGATCATATCAAGTGATAAGATATACCAATAGTAATGATATGGTGTATCTCATAACCTTAATTAAAATGTATTTTTAGGTACGCGCTATATTACTAATTATTGAATCATACGTTAAAAAGCTCCCCATAGATCTTAATTATTACGCCATCAATTAATGAAATTGTTTAATTAAATTAATTAATACATATATTAGTGTATCAGGTGTACTTATTCGACGGAGATTAATAATTAAAAGATATAGCTTGTTAATTTTCTGTAGCTCATAAACTTTATTAAAATGTATTTTACGTGCTATATTAATAATTAATATTGAATCGTTAAAAAGCTCCCCTAAATTAAGATCTATATTATGCCATCTATTATTGCAAATTTTTATTTTAATTAATTAACTAATAAATATTAGTGTATCAAAATGTGCGTAATTAATGATCGACCGAGATTAATGAAATTAAGATATAGAGTCTGGATCGGCTTACAGCCTTAAATATACAGGCTGTGTGTACAGGCTCTTGTGGGGTCCACGTGAGGTCGATCTAAGGGCTGAAATTTTGTAGGGATGTTCTCCTCACCATGTAGATCAACTTCACCAAAAATCAGTTTATTCTAAAACTTCTAACCCCATCAAACATTGACTCTTTTTCTCATCGTTCATTTTTCACCGTTAATTTTTAAACAACTTCTAATCAATTTTTGATGGGGCTATAANCTAACCCCATCAAACATTGACTCTTTTTCTCATCGTTCATTTTTCACCGTTAATTTTTAAACAACTTCTAATCAATTTTTGATGGGGCTATAAGTTTTAGAATGTGTTGATTTTTGGTGAAGATGATCTACATGGTGAGAAGAACATCGCTACAAAATCTCAGCCCTTAGATCGACCTCATGTGGACCCAACAAGAACCTGTACACACAGCCTGTATATTTAAGGCTGTAAGCCGATCCAAACTCTAAGATATATATCATATTAACTTTCTGTGTCATGAACGTAGGTAGGTTATACGACCTAAATTATGTTAGTCATACTGTTCATGTATTATTCTTCATCCTTCAATTTGATAGTCCTTGATCTGTAGAGTACGTTGAGTGGGATCGAGAAATTCAATAGTATTGAAAGATCTGCGCAGACACGCATTCTTGAGGACAATATCTATGGGAGATCGTGACAGGTAGAAATGCTAAACCATGATATGATAGAAGGCCCCTTATAGATTCCATTCGACAAATCTTATAAACGACTATTGACTGCAGCTAAACATTTTTGATAGGGTTAAAACTTTGATAATGAGAAAATCGTACTTACAAAAAAAAAAATTTACGGGACTCGTTGAATGGTGTAAAATAGGTGTAGGAATAAGTGGGGTGAGAAAAAAAGTGGTGGGCTAGCTGGAAGCAAAATTTGCTTTTGGTTATCTGAAATGTCAATGCATTAAATACCACACTGGCCCATCAAATGGGCTCGTGGAGGTGCACCACTGCACTTAGTCCGTTAGTCGGGTCTAGACTTTGACGTATCACCCTAGTTTTAGGCACCTGCGAAATGATATTGGCAGACCCCATTAAGTTGGACTTGGTCAATTTAGTTTGACTCTACTATTACTAGTCGCAGTGCCTAGTTTTGTCAAACCAGTACACCATATTAGATTTTGAAAGAGGGCATTAGATCTTCCAATCCTCCAAAAGACCATCAATAAGTTCATTTGCAAGTATTACAATTGGTTTCATAATATATTTTTTTTTAGTTTTGAAAGGAAAGTTTTTAGCAGAGTCCTATGCCCTAAAATGACATCAGGCATAAGAATTAGGTTTCCAAAGGCCAACATCTTTTGACCATAATAAGGGGGTGCCAATAAAATTGGAGCCTGCCAACAACAACAAACCGGGTGTGGGTGAATTGGCTATGTCAAAAAGATTTAAGGGGGGTGCCTTTAAAATCACTCTAGCAAATTTTATGACTAATTTAACATGAGAGATCTTACACCCATCATGTGGGCCCATATGGGGATGATGAAAGGGATGATAAGTTTATTTTGGAAATCAATAATAAAATAAATGCTTCGAACTTGTCCAACTTTTAAAAACCAACACGGTAAAGAGATCATGCGTACCAAAAATCATCCCTTAAAATGGTATGGGGTCAGAATTGGGTTTCTAAGGCTTTTGGAGGGAATGGCTAAAGGTCAACATCTTTTGACCATAATAAGGGGGTGCCAACAAGATTGCCACTTTAGTTTTTATAGCTAATATGGGATATTGCACACCATCACGTGGGGCTCATATAACTAATTCGAGGGGGGGTTTTAAAGGACAAATTTTTGAATATAATTATCTATGTGATAAAGAGATCGTGCTCATCAAAAATCATTTTATGTATGGGCACTTTACGTCAACAGAATTGAATTTTGCATCAATAAAATTTAAGGAATCAATCACATTTTACCACAAAACTCATTTAATAGCTTTGAAACTGTATATGCGTTAAATGGATGGGCTCATTAATCACCCTATTTTGTGGGGTCATCTGGCTAACAAGAGGACTGCAAATTCTTAATCTACATGGACCACTCAATAGCTACCCCCAAGGTGGGAAAAAAAAGTATGGATGGGATATTCATGGTTTCTCAATAGACATGACATGACAAGCATCTATTGGGGTGGTCCCCGTAGATGAAGGACCTCGCGGTCGTTGTTATATTGTTGCCACGGTTTGGTTGTAGGTTAGCCATGGTTTAGTTATCGGTTGGCCACAATTAAGGGCTACCCACAAATAGGGTTGGTTCTCATAGGTACGATCGAATAACGCCCTCATTTTAGAGGGTTCTAATTTTTTTATTATATCATTTTATATATAGTTACACTTTGTTTACACCTTGTTTCGGATAGGAAAAAAAATGATCAAAGGGATTATACTTTGTGAGTATGACTCAGCGCCATGTAGATCATCCTCACAATATATCACATGGTTTCAAAACTTTAAACTCAATTGATATTTAGTTAAAAATTGATTGTAAAATAGATGGGTTGAAAAGGTTAAAATTTCAATCATTTTTTTGTCTAGTTAAAAGTTTTAGAATGATGTCATTTTCTTGTGAGGATGATCTTAAGTAACCAAAGACGGGAAAGGGTGCGGGAACGAGAACGGGAGCATCGGAGCGATCGATTAAATAGTGTTCCTAATTCAGAAATGCCTTCGGAGCGGGAGTGTGGTTCGAACAAGAAGCACGAGATTCCAGAACGGGAGCATCACCCTTATACTAAGGTTCCGATTACTAAGGGGTGATCTGCATAGTGAGAAAATCATCCTTACAAAGAATTAGCCCTTTAGTAATCTCTGCATGGGCCTACATGTGGGTGTAAATAAGGTGTGAGAATAAGTGGGGTGTTAGATAAAACTAATAAGTAAAAATTTTCTTCTTTTTTGAGCATTCTTAAGAAGGGTTTGTTTTCAAAAATGCAGAGGTAACACTAATGTATGTCAAAAAAAGGTTATGATTTCAGTTTTTGTAAAATTCCCTTTAAATCTCAGAAACGACCCTGTCTACATCTTCAAAATATATTTGGGATGGCTAGAATAAAACGTCTTAAAATTGCCTCACTATCAAGGTATTCTAAAAAAAAATTTCTCTTCCATGTCGTTTGTGTTCATTTCTTCTATTGTTTTTATTTTTTTTAGTTTGATCAACAATTACAGGCACGTCATAAACTAAAGGTTTTTTGGCAAACATAATTTGACTCGTGGACTTGAATATGGCCAACCTGGTTGTTTAGATAACAACAATCTCTTTTTATTGAAGATTACGGTAACACTCTTTTTACTTTTAGTGTGTTGTTCTTTAATAATTTTAAAAATTTCTAAAATAATTGTATCTCATAAAACAAAATAATAAATTTTTAAAAAATTAAAAAAATTATTTTCGTACAAACCTAACATAAAGAAAAAATTATTTTCGTACACGTGTGAGAAAGGTATACAACCTCTCTCGCCTCATGCGTAAAAGTTATGATGGGCGCCTAATAAAAACTTTGTAAATGTGACTGCGACCAAAGAAGAAAGCTGTCGCCTAATATGCGAAATGGGTCGACATCAAATCAAACCCACCACTCTTTCACTCTCCTCTAATGGAGGGAGGGACCCATCACCCATCACTCACCCCACTTACATTCCCTCTCTAACTCTCTATCTCTAGGTCCCATTACATTACATTACAAAACAATTTATGTTCCCTTCCCACCCCCATAGTCCATATGTTACTCACATTCATCATCAGCTAGGGTTCCCATTTAACTTGATCTACCATACATTCATCAATTTTAGTTGACAAAAATATGAAATTTTCATATTAAAACCCAAAAAAAAAAAAAGAAGAAGCAGAGGTTTCTCTGTTGTGTTAGGAAATAATTCTAATTGCAAGAGAAGTGAAAATCTTATACTTTGAACTTGAACCAAAGATATTAATTGACTACAAACAAAGATTTTACAATTTTACTTAGAAACACAATTCCTAGCTATATAGAGTCTTGCATTCAGGAACCCATTGGTCCCTTCTTCACCCATTTCTCATCTTCAATTCTTATCTCTTCATCCATCGTCTCCCCGATAATTCATCGCATTGTTTGTATACCATCGGATCGATCGAAAAACAAGGAAGACGCCACGATTGATGGTCCACGATTAATCTCATCTTACAGCCCCAATAAAATGTAGTAAACGAGAGTTATTGGTAGCGCGATTAACATCCCGAAAATAACACTACAATTAGAACCCAACTAAGAAAATTAACAACAAATTTAACTAGGGCAATTAGCAAGAATTTATCATTGATAAGAAAGAAAAAAAAAATTGCAGAGGAAAATTGATGAATGTTTGTGTGTATAACTTACCCAGTGCTAAGGATATCAGGATGTACGTTATATTCTTTAGCAAATACAAAGGGGACAATGCCTTGTGGAAGAGCTGCCTGTTTTACAATCCACCAATAGTACCAAACACAATATTCGTTAGCAGATAAAAAAAATTTTATTTCTTTTTCACATTTTTTTTCCTCAATAAAGTGCTTGTGTGTGTTTGGATTCGTTGTGTCAGAGGGAGGCAAAGATAAACAAAGATTTGTAATGACAGATCTAGAGAGAGAAAGAGAGAAAGAGAGAAGTGTTGGGACCTGTACAATGGCGACGTGTAAGAGAACACCTCTAAGCCCAACAGCAATGGAAGCAGCTGCCATGACAGCTGGGCCTGCAAGGAATCTCACACCCATGGTAAAAGCTGCTATAGAATTCCCACATGCTATGATCCTTGGTTGCAAAGCCATGAACAGCCCTGTCAACATAATGTCCATCACATGTTCACCATACATCATCATCATCATCATCATCATCATCATTAAACATACATAACAGATCATCAACAACCCACCAAACTTAAAAAGAATTAAAAAAATCACTTAACATCATGATGCACCCTTGTGGGTTGCTTTGATTTACTTTCTTAAAATTAAAGAAAAATAAAGAAAAGTAGGAGACAGTAAAGTGAGAGAGAGATAGAGATAGTGAGAGAGAGAAAGAGGAATATCTTGGGTTTAGAGAGAGAGAGGGTGAGAGATGGAGACTGACCAAGACTGAACATGGCCATGCCAAGGCCTGCATCAGACAGTATGGAAATGGACTTAGCTATAATAGCAGGCATCTCAACATGCCACCTGCAAAACCAAACAAAACAAAAAAACCAACAACAAACCCAAAGAAACCCAAACCCAAAATCAGTTAAGCAAGAAACAGAAGTTAGTCAGAGAAACCAAACAAGGAAAATCAAACAAAAAAAATAAACATAAATAAATTGGAGAGTATTAAAAGCTTAAGAATGTTTTCTTGTTCTTTGATAATTCAGTTTAGGTTTTATAATTTACCTGAATGAAACAAGAGACCAAGTTAAGCCAATTAAGCTGGAATAAGTGTTGGGATTCCTTATAAGTTTCCTCCACACCATTATCAGAATAAGCCTTGTCATAACACTAGTTGGAGGCATTGCTTTTCCTCTACTGTCACTAATTTTTGTTGGTTCATCAATATTCATCTCTCCTCCTACTTTATTTCCAAAGCTGAAATCATCTCTCTCTAAGTACTCTTCTTGGTGATTATCTCTGTGACCCTCAACTAAAACAAAAACAAAACAATGTGTAAAAAATCAATCAACCCAAACATCAAATTTGAAATCAAAAAAAACCCAAGAACTTATCTAACATAACCCAAAATCCAAAAATAAAATAAAAACAATACTAACTTTATAATTAAACTTTACCTTTGCCAGGAGAAACAGCCATTCTAACTTCTTTAGCAGAGTGATCTTGATGAACTCCATAATCTTGACCTCCAAAAACATCTGAAACAGGAGAAGCACTTGAGCTCCAAACAAACATATGAAGATCTCTTGTCCCTTCTTCAGACTTCTGTTGTACTTGACCATTAGCCCTTTTAGTAGTAGTAGTTGTTGTAGTATTAGTTGTAGTGCCAGGGACAGGTTTGGAACCAGTAGGAGAGAACATTCCAGGGTTGGGTGCAGGGTAATGTGCTCCACCAGGTGCATGATAATGAAACCTTGATTTGTTATTGGTAGTGTCATCTTCATAATTTGAAGGTCTGGGTGTTGGGCCTCTTGAGGAAGCAAGTCCATAAGCATCTGATGCACCAAAGTTGGAAGCCCTACCACCAGCCACCATTGAATAAAAATCTGTGTGATTGAAACTAGACCCTCTTGGTGTAGGGTTTCTTGAAGATTGAAGAGAGTAAATCTCTGCATTAGTTAGGTTTGATGGTCTGGGTGTTGTTGATGATAAACCCTGTGATCTCCTAGAGAAGATTTCAGACCTTGAAGCATTTGATTTCCTAACAGTAACATGAAGTTTCCCATCTTCTTTAATCTCAGCTTCAGTCTCCAAAGCATCTCTACCATCCAAAGACATCACATCAGAATCAACTGTGATTGATACAATAGAACCAGCAGTATCTGGGAACTGCTCAGTTATAAGTAACTTAGCTCCTCTGTATTCAAACAGAAATAACATCAAAGTATACCAAATAATACACTGCAGAACCACTATTTGCACCATTAAACTCCCTGAAAAGTCACCATACATTCCTTTAAGTAATGGAATACCCATTACAAGAGTGTTTGGAAGGGTAGAGAGAGAAAATAGTGTTATAGTCCATTCCAAACATCCCCTCTTACTTACCTTACACCAAACACCTAAAACAGCTAAAACTATAAGCTTTTGAAGGGTATCAGCTGCAATGAAACGCATGTTCATGGTGTAAGGATTGTTTGTAGAGATGAAATGAAAAGAAAGGAGAGGAACAGCAAAGAGAGCAACAAATCTGTTGATACCAGAACATTGATCAGGTGAAAATATTTTCCACCATTTTACAGACCCATAAGCTAAAATCATGGCTACATAGAGAGGAACCACTGCAGTCATAACATGGTAGAAATCTATTAACTTGATCATCTTTTTTTGTTGTTTTGTTGGTTCTGTAAATCAGTTGAAATCAAAGTAGGAAACAAAGGGTAAGAGAGTTGGAGATAGAGAGAGAAAGAAGAAGAAGAGGAAGAGAAGTAGAGGAAGAAGAAGGAGGAGGTTTTAGGGAATCAAGGAGCATGTGTTTGTGAATATTTGTTTTTGTGTAGTGGAGACTACACCAGAATACTACAACTATTACTACTGTTATTGAAAGCTGTATAGCTTTGAGAGTTGGGTCTAAGCTCTCTCTCTCTCTTTCTCTCTCTTTCTCTATGATCTCTCTTGTATAGTTCTCTCTCCCAGTCTCCAAAGCAAGAAGAAGAGACTATGTTTTTTTTTTTAATCTATCTTTTTTGCTTCATCTGATGAGTTTAATACTGATTAATAGTTGGAAGAGAGTGAGAAAAAGTAGCTGATTGGTGTGTTGGGTCTGAAGTATTTGTTGGGAAGCTTTTAAGCTTTCTTTCTAAAACCCACCTTTCTTTACTCTTTCCTCTTGGATTCGGTTTTCATACAATGGGTTGTGTTTGTGTGGGTTTGATTTATAGTTTAACACTTCTTAGCTCTTTTGTTTTTTTTCTTTTTGAGTGAAAACAGATATGTATCACTATTATTAATTAACAAAGCTATTTTTTATTAGTTTTTTACATTTTGTTGTTTTAAACAAAATTACTTTTTATCAAAAGTTTAAGTTGAATTTGGATGGATAAATTCTACATTTTTTACCCTTTTATTTCTTTTATATGCTTGGAAATAAAGGGCAATAACGGCTACCATACATGACGTTATTATTCTAGTAATAATCCACCTTCTTGGACCCTTTTTTAAGAGATGCGTATTTTTTTTAATAAAATTAGTAACCCTATGCTAATGAGAATTGAGTTTGGATCAAAGTTGTCAATAACAACAAATACTATTAATTGTATTTATTGAAATATGCCATCTTTTTGAAGAGTAGATCTTCTGTCCCTATTTGTACGTGTCCTCAATGTACCTACGTTGATTTGATTCGAACCAATGACTAATTATTTTGTAAGATTATTCTCCTTATTATATCACTCTCGTAAAAAATCAATCATTTCTAAAACTTATAACCCCATCGGATGTTGATTGAAGAAAAAAAAACAATGATAATGAACAGTTTAATTTTAATCAACTTTTGATAGCCTTAGACGCTTTAGAATAAATTGGTTTTTTGTAGGAATAATCTATATGGCGAGGAAAACAATCTTACGAAAAATTCAACCGTTGGTTCATCTCCATGTTGGCTCCACAATGGAAAGCACATATAAATGGGGACAGAGGATCTGCTGCCATCTTCTTGGACCTGCTTATTAATGGGTACCTAGGACCAGAGCCGAACCATAAGTTTTATAATTGGCGTTCTAGTTCTCGCTTTTTTGATTTTGCATAGAATCCAAATTTTACTTGTGTATGATGTTTTCTTTTTTCTATTATTTTTAACAATTTTATCATATAAACATTTAATATGGAAAAATAGGATAAAAAATACCCAAAAATGGACCAATACCGAAACCTTTCTAGCTCCATTTCCACTTAATTAAGTACTAAACCAGAACGATTTTTTTTTTTTTTAATTTACTTATTAATAGGTTCCAATTCTAAGTGGTTCAGTAACCAAACTCGAACTAACTTGTGTCACACCATTTAGCTCTTACGCCATCAAGTTACGTCTGATCAATTCAAAAACGATATTTTTCACTTATTAGTAATACATTTGATTCACAATGGACCTAGTTCAAGAATATATTAGAGCGAAATACCTGATAGCAACCGAAAGAGATGAACCGATTAATTAGGGGTTTACGGATTTGAACGTTTAGGGGTTTTAAANTTACCTGCATTGTCATCATTTCCACTTGTCATGACAATCCTTAATATTCCTATTGCGCTCTAGTTTCTATATCATGCATTAGAGGAACATCGAACTATTAGCAGTAATCCAAACAACAACCATCTTGACCGTCCCAGCTCATCAAATTTGATTAACAAAGTTTACTTGACGGTTAGTGATTAAGGAGCAAGATATATTAATCTGTATCTTAAACACTGGATCAGTAAAAAAAGATCTTTTGCCTAGGACTCTGTGCTTTCATTTTCTATATATATCTTCAGCCTGGTCATCTTTTGGGCAAAGTTTGGTGAACAGCTGAGGCAGAAAAGTTTGGCATCAAAAGCAGGCAGGTATTAATATTTTTCTCCCTCTGTTTTTTTAAAGGTAATAATTTGTTGATTAGGGCTCCAGATCTCTTTATAATATTATTATGTGTAAGGTTGTCACTCGATCTCGAGTAGTGCTACAACGTCCGCAGTTTTGGGGGATTTACTGCGGTGGACGATGGTTGATGTCTTGAAGTTTAGGGAAGACGGAACTCGATGATGTGATTCAAATCACGAGGATATAATAGGTTTACGATGGGTTTGGGGGACGAGAATTCCCCAAAATGTGCGTACGTTTTAGCATTTTCCCTCGATCTCTATTGATACCATTTTTGTTTATTCAGCCTGGTCTTACCAGGCTTTCCAATTTTTTTTTCTACTAGATTTTTTTTGGTCTTACCATGCTTTCCATCTGCGTGCTTTTTTTTTTTTTCTTTTGCTACTAGAAGGATGTAAATACACAAAATTTAACTATGTCTTGTTATTGTAAAGGTTTTTTGTATTTAAAATTTTCAGATGTACTGAATCATGTAATAGCATCCACAACGGGACATGCTAAAATCAGCCTCTTGCATGGTAAAAATAGCAAGTCTGTTGGATTTAGAAGAAGAAACAGAATTTGCAGTCAAAGTTAATCAAATGTAGTAGAATTGGAAAAAAAATCATTTATTTAGCGTGAGTTTTAAATTTTAAACGGAGAAACGCTACTTGGACAAAAAGTTTGACAAATAAATTAGGTGGCGTTAAGCCCAAAGTTGGGCGTGGAACCCAAAGTCCGCCTGATCGCGTGCTTTGTGATCCACGCCCAAAACTATTTCTTTTTATTTAATTTTTAGTAAACCCCAAATTCCAAACGACTTTTCTAGGGTGAAAGTTGGACGGGTCGAGCCCAACCAACCCGTGACCAACCTAATGTTGGGTTGGGTTAGGTTAAGATTTTTCTAACATGGACTCGGCCACGATCAAGAATTTTGAAAACTCGAGAGTTTTGGGTTGGACTCGGTCAGATGGCTTGGTCAGCCCAACCCAACTCGAGCTTGATACCTTATATATATATATATATAAATAGGTATGCGTGTGTTATCTGCATATTAGATATATCTTGTTTGAAAAATTTTAAAGGCACCCCCCGAAATCTTATTGGTAGGCCCCATAACATAACAAAATGCAAATTCAGGGTATGAGATGCCTATAACCGGGGCCTGCCAATAAGATTGCGGGGGGTGCCTTTAAAATCTGCCATCTTGTTTTAGTCTAAAATTATTTTGTATAATATAATTGGTGATCTATAGCCCACGAAGGCACAAACTTAGAAAGTTTTGTTGCATTAAAATTTTAATTACTATAAATTTTTAAAAAGATAATTTTAAAGGTGAAAGAGATTTATTATAATTAAAAAAAAGTAGTTGATTTAGGATTCTAATTTCTAAAAAAATTTAAAAAGAGATTTTAGAAAGAGATTTTTATTAAATAGATAAATTCTAGAAGAGAGTGACACGCACGTGACATAATTTAAGAGGAATGCTTGGGAGAGAAATACATGGTAAAGAAAGACTTCTTACTCTATAGTAAACCAAACTTCCTTGATTTATATAATAGATGTAAATGCTTTAATAGATTTGAGTAACACAGGTGTTAATTAGGATAAGTGATATGTCCATGGAGGTTGGGGGAGGGTTTAGAGCAACCTGATTTTTTATGAGGGTGATCTTCAAGATGACGAGGCCATCCACAAAAAAAAATAAAAAATCAGCCCATAGTTTATCTCCATGTGGGAGTACTAGTAGGTTACTTTGTCCAAACGTGTGTCCTCCAACACATGTGTCCCCTTAACACTACCCATTTACTTTCAATAATACCTTTTGGACTGATGGGTTTACAAAAGTGGTGACAGATGCTTATGTGGTAGGGTGGGATCCACTACTTTTCTCCTCCCAAAAGTGTTTTGAAGAGATTTCCAACTTACATGGTAGTAGCACCGACCATGCCACATAAGCATCTGTAACTTAGTCGGTCCAAACGGCACTACTCATTTACTTTTGTACTTTTGTTTTACTCATCCTCTTCCTTGTAACTGTAGAGAAGAAACATGGCGGACGGTAATAAAACTGCTTCTTCTTCTTCTTCTAAGAGAACAATTACATTAAAGAGCAACTTGGACGGGGAACTAGTCGAGGTCGATATTAAAGTGGCAATGGAGTCTCAGTTCATAAAAAAGTTAGTAGAAGATGATCTTACTGATAGCACATTGAAAGAAAGTACACCAGTCTTCATTAATGCAACTGGAAGAGCTCTTGCTCTGTTAACAGAGTACTGCATGAAGCGTGTGGAGCTTCGCGATAGGCTCGACGTTGATGGTGATAAGGATAAAACTGAAGCTTATCTGAGGGGAACGATTACGAGCTTCCATCGGGAATTCGCAAATAAGCTTGAGAATGCAATGGACTGGGTCGAACTTTCAAGGGCAGCGTACTACATGGCGGTTCCAGATCTACTGGAGTTTAGTTGTCAAACCGTGGCCAAATTCTTACCTAGCATGAGCGTGGAGGAGGTTCGGACCCTCTTCAACATCAAGAACGATTTCACGCCGGAGGAAGAGGCTGAGATAATCCGTGCCCAGAATGCTGATAATGATGGTCATAATAATTAGCATGTGTCCGCTAGTAAAGTTGGTAGGGTCTGATGTTGACATATTAGACTCTGGTCGATCATTCCATTTCCGGTAGCATTGAGTTACATCTCATAAAAAACAGTTCACCTCTTAATAAAGATGATCGATTACAACAATTAATATATAATATTTTAAACAGATATGCATGCTTATATGATTTAATTTCTTTTCGGATTTTAAATATCTTTTTTTTTAAAGGTCAAGTCCTCTATCTACATGAACCAGCCGGTGACTACTTGTCACATATATTTTAATGGATAGATAAATTTTATGCATGGAGACTAAAGGTTAATTTTTGGTGATGATGGTATCATCATCATAATATAGATTATTTTCACAACAATTCAGTCATTAGATCGTCTTTATGTGAGTCTTACAAGACGGAGGCGTGCAGAAGGCATGTCAATATGGGTTGAATACATGAAATCGTAGACTAACATATATATGATCGATGGGTTAGATCGATTATAGGCAATAAAAACTTATGACGAATTATGTGTCGTACCGAAGGCACGGATTATTACTAGTAGTTCTGAAGACAACCATTTACTACTACTCCATGGGTTTCAAGCCTAAAATTAAAGATTGCCTCTTATTACTACTAGTTAGTGGTGAAAGATAATCACCACCTAAACTCTTCTCTACTCTATAAATGGGCTGCCCCTTAAGTCATTTGGGCCTTTTACGTGGCTTGAGCCACTTAAAGAGAGTAAAAGGAAATAGAAAGAGATAAAAAGGGAGAGAGAGAAAGCTGGCTTCACGGTCAACTCTTGAGATGTCCAAGAAGGAAATAGAGAAAGAGAGAGATCGATAGAGGCGGACCAGGTGGTTCGTCCTCTTTTTAAAATATATTTTCTCTCTCTTCTTTTTTCATAATTTTTTTAAATACCGGATGTTTCTTTGCAAATGTTTTTATTTATTTACACCTAATTTACACTTGTTAATGGCGGAGTCGATTCAAGGTCTGTTATTTTGTGACGAAGATCTCTTACTCGTCTACATCAACAACATCAACCCCTGGTTCATTTCTAAATGAGCCCACCTAATACTCACTTCTATTTTTACAATCTTCTTACATGCGAAAAGGTGATACATGGAGTTGATCAAACTTAACGTTATTCAACCAAATTACATGTCGCAAATTTGTCAACTCACACACAAATATCGCATATGAGAAAACAAAGTGAATTTGTTGAGGACATCCAACCCATACGAGCGGGTGGGGGAAGGCAGGGTCTATTATAAGCTTTCTCGGCCTTCTGGCTTTGGCTAAGATCTAAGATATGTAGAATGTATGGAACAGCATATCAAATGGTGGCTACCACCGCTGCAAAAATATTAAAACAAAATCATTGTTGCTCGCAGGATATTTAGAGCTCTGACTATATTCCAATGAAAATAAACTTCATCGATAATCTCTACCATCATTTACAATGAGTATTCCACATATAAATAAATAAACACAACTATATACTTGTTGAAAGTAGCAACTTATAATTTAGATCCTAACAACTAATAATCTTAATCAACTAAAGATCAAATCAACTAATTAAGCTGTGGCTCCGTTCTCCAATCCCTCCTTGGAAACAACACGTATATCTTTAGCTTGACCTAATATTGCTTTTATTTTGTAAAGATCACGAACAAGTTTATTAGAAGGTTCAGCTTGATTTCCTTCAGAATTTTCAAATGACTTTTGCATTCTACATAGTAGTATCATCAAACAACAATTAGACCTTTCAAAAAAGAGAATGGATCAGGGTAAAATCTTATATGTACAGGTTAAGTGTACAGGTTAGGGCTGCACATGGTGTGGTTTTAAATCCGGTCCGAACTGGTCCGAACCGAAAAAAATACTGAAAAACCGTAAAACCAAAAACCCCAATACCCAAAACCCCAAAAATCGAAAAACCACAAAAACCGATATTTATGGTCTAGTTTTGGTTTCATATTTTCAAAAAACTAAAAAAACCGAAACTGTACCAAAAACACCAAACCAAAAGACCAAACCAAAAAAACCAGAAAAAATCCGCACATATACCTATATAGTATACACATGCATTATTATATATAAATATGCATGCTAACTTACGAAAATATGAATTAAGGAGCCTGATTTTTAATATAATTACAATTTCATAAGTTAATATATCTATGTCAATTTGTATCCTATATAAGGCAATACATATGTGTGATGTGTATTCTCAAATTTATACATATTTATTAATTTATTTATAATATATATATTATTTTATATAATTATTATTTTATTGTCAAAAAATTCAATTGTGGATATACCATGATTAAAATTACCACTACCTGCATTGTCATCATTTCCACTTGTCATGACAATCCTTAATATTCCTATTGCGCTCTAGTTTCTATATCATGCATTAGAGGAACATCGAACTNAAAAGATTAAACAGTCACAAGGTCTCTCTCCAGAGCTGGGATAAGCCAGGTTGGAGGAGAGCTCCAAAACATGTCCATACAGGAGTTTTTGCCCCATTGGGCTAATTCATGAGCAACTACATTACAATTCCTAGAAATAAAACAGAAAGAGATTTCTTCAAAGGAGTTACACCAGTTCCCAATGTCTTTGAGGAGTGCATCAGTATTCCAGGCACCTTCAAAGTTTCTTCTTCGTAGCTGAGTAATAACAAGCTCTGCATCACTTTCAACCATCAGTTTTGGGATCTTTAGATCGATTGCTCTTCGGATTGCAGCCCAGATTGCGCGGATTTCAGCTTCTTCTGCTGAGGCAGTGTTAGCATATAAAGCAGTTGCTAGCATGAATTCATTGAGACTATTACAAAAGAAGAAACCTTACCCTCCACACTTTGTTACAGGGTCCCAAGCGCCATCACAGTTCACCTTTACCCACCCAGCTGGAGGTGGAAGTCTCGCATGGTTTGTTAATTGGCTTTGGCTGGTTGTATTGTTCCCTTGTTTTTGAAATTTTGGTTTTGGAAGCATACGATGGGCTCTATTCTGGATGGCTATATCAGTCTCTATCTTGTTATTAAACACAAGTATATTTCTACTCATCCAAATAGACCACATCAGGGAGGCAACTAGAGGGAAGTGTTCTATCTTGTCCACATTGCTTCTATATGGATCTACAGCAAGCCAAGATCTCAGCCAATCAGATATGGGCTTATCAACAAACGGGTCCGTACAACAATGCATTCTAGAATTTGACCAAAGAGTAGCAATCTGTGTGCATGTGAGAAGGGCGTGGGTGATGGTCTTCGGTTCAGCTTGGCATCTGGGACAGAGATTTGTGTTGATGTTTATTCTCTGACTAAGCAAGTCTCTCACAGGCAGGGCATTCTTTGCACATTTCCATGTAAACAACTGGACACGGTGAGGCATCTTTGATTTCCAGATACCTTTCCACAGCTTATCTTCCTGGTTGTTTCCTACTCCTCTCAAAGTTAAATAGATAGATTTACTGATGAATCTACCATCACGAGTCAGGTCCCAAGCTCGTCTATCACTAGAACTTACTGAGCTTAACGGGATTCGGACAATCTTCTCAATAGAAGATTGGTCAAAATGAATTTGCAGGTTGCCCCTATCCCACGATCTAGAGGTCTGATCAATAAAGTCTGCCACCTTGATGTTGGTGTCATGGGGAGTCTGAGGTTGGGGATGCTCATTGTTACAATCAGGGATCCACCTATCACACCATGGGTCAATGAATTTGCCATCCCCCACAATCCATGAAATGAAAGGTTTTATTTTTTCCTTAACAAAATGGAGGCATTTCCAGGCCCAAGACGCACTGTTTGGGCAATTAGCATGCAGGAAATCCGAATTTTTGAAGTACTTTGCTTTTAGAGTTTTCCCCCAAAGGGATTCAGGGTTCTCCAAGAGGCGCCAAGCATTACGCGCGAGCATCGCAATGTTGTTGATTTCGCTCTTCCTAATGCCCAATCCCCCTTCCGATACAGGTTTACATATGTTGTCCCAAGCTAGGAGATGGATCTTCTTATCATTTGGGTCAAGAGACTCACCCCACCAATATTTGCATAGGTGGGAGTCAATCTTACGACAAAGGTTCTTTGGGATTAAGAACGCAGCCATTTGGTACAGAGGGATGGCTTGATCAATCGCTTTAACTAGGGAAGTCCTGCCAGCTTGGGAGAGGAACCTATTAGACCAAGAGTTGATTCGGTTATCAATTGATTTCAGGAGGCTCAGATGAGTTTGGGTTTTAGATCTAAGAAAAATTATGGGAGCCCCTAGATACTTTTCCCCAAGGCCTTGATTTTTTATATTTATCATCCGGGCAAGCATCTTTCGATGTCTATGGTGAATATTACTGCTGAAGAGGATCCCAGACTTTTCAAAATTGATTTCTTGGCCAGAAGCTTTACAATATTTGTGAAGGTAGTCTTTGATCATTGCAAAGTCTTGAATAGTAGCTTTGGAGAAGATGAACGTGTCATCAGCGAAGAGGAGATGGCTTATTGGGGGGGGCTGATCTTGCAATTTTAATCTCGTGAATGATATTCTGACTCTCCAGGTGGGTCAAGTAACTAGATAAAGCTTCCGAACAGAGAATGTACAGGTAGGGAGAAAGGGGGTCCCCTTGCCTGAGGCCCCTTTCAGGCACAATTTTTCTATGAGGGGATCCGTTCAACATGATGGAGTAAGAAACAGTGGAAATGCAGTTTGAGATCATATTGCACCATTTCTGGGAGAAACCTAGCTTAGACATGACTTTCAAGACAAAAGTCCATTCAAGTTTGTCGTAAGCTTTCGACATATCGAGTTTTATGGTGGCAAGACCCTCCTTTCCTTTCTTTTTCCTTACTGTATGAACAAGCTCTTGTGCCATAAGGATATTATCGGTGATACTACGCCTGGGAATGAAGGCACTCTGGTGGTCCGACACAAGTTTATCCATGATGGGTTTCAATCTGTTAGCCAAAGTTTTTGAGATGATCTTGTATGAGAAGTTGCACAAGCTAATGGGTCTGAACTGGGTAACAGAGTCAGCCATTGGCGTTTTGGGGATGAGAGCAATGTTTGTGTGGTTCATCTGGGTGAGGATGTGTTCACTATGGAAAAAGAATTTTACCATGGCAATGGTATCAGGACCCACGATATCCCAATAATTCTGAAAAAAAATGCCTGTAAATCCGTCTGGGCCTGGAGCCTTCCTGCCTCCCATTTGAAATGTGACTAACTTGATTTCATCATCAGTGAGTGGGGCATTAAGAATAGCGTTGTCAATATCACTCACTTTGTTGGGGAGATTTGCAAGAATTTCTTCCTGAAACTGTTGGCTTGAGGTGTTATAGATGGATTGGAGGTGATTGGAAAATTCATCACCAATGGCTTTCCTATCAGTAAGGCATTGTCCATTTCTAGCTTTGATCCATGCTACGGAGTTTCTTTTCCTTTTGAACAGGGTCACCTTGTGGAAGTAGGTGGTATTACGATCACCTTTGTCTAACCAGAATTCTCTAGACTTGTCTTGCCAGAAATTATCCTCCAGGGTATACAGATGGGTGAGAGATGAATACAAGTTTTGTAACTCATCAGTATTAAGGGGTCTTAAGGCCTGGGTCTCAAGGATATGTTTTTTTATTTCACTGATGTTGTTTTGGAGGTTTCCAAAGGATAGCACATTCCAGTTCTTAAGCTGCTTTTTGGTGACATTGAGTTTTAGCTTAAGGCGGTAAGCAGACGATCCCCTATGTTGATGGTTCCAAGCATTAAGAATAATATCTCTACATGAAGGGTCTGACGTCCAAATTGAGAGGAAGTGGAAGGGTCTGGGGAGACTATTTTCCGGTCTTAGGTGGGTAATTATTGGACAGTGATCAGAGCTTATCCTCGGGAGATGGATAACTCGGGTGTCAGGGAACACATTCTCCCATCTGGTATTTACAAAGGCACGGTCAAGCCTTTCAAGGATAAGATCTTCACCACTTTGCTTGTTTGACCAGGTAAAATGGGGACCAGTAAAACCTGGGTCTATAAGGTTCCATTTGGACACAAACATATTAAGATCATCTCCGTCCAGGTGAGACCACGGCCGACCTCCCCACTTGTCATCGGGGTTTAACAGACAATTAAAGTCTCCAAGGATGATCCAGGGTTCCAGGTTTGTAGTGATTTGGTTGTTTAACTGATTCCAGAAATCCTGCCTTAGATTCCTACTTGGTTCTCCATACAGAAACGTGAACCTACAAGAGGTCTGGTTTGAGAAAGAGTTTGAGTGACAATGGATACCTCTATTATCCTTATGGGTGATAGTGAAGTCTATATTGTCTTTCCAGGCCAAACAAAGGCCTCCACTCCTGCCTTGAGCTGAGACAGCATTAACATTCCAGTATCCCATTAACTGAAGTTTTTTTGTAACCTGATCAACAGTGCACTTAGTTTCACTAATGAAAATGACATCGGGGTTTTTATTTTTTACGAGCTCCCGGAGCTCTCGAACTGCCTCCGGCTTCCCCAAGCCGCGACAGTTCCAGCATAGAAGACTCATGGTGCCCGCGGGAGTAGGCTCCATCCTACCTCCCGCGAACTGGCAATTTGATTTAACGGTTGAATCCGAGTGGAACTCAGAAACAGGGTGACAAGGTGACCAACAATAATTTGTTTTGAAGGAACAAGCAAAGATATGATTGTGAGCACAAGTATCCAGGGTGGTTTCAAGCGTACCTGATTCGGGCCCTCCTCCAATCCTTGGCTTTTGGTTCCACACCCAGCACCCAGTACCTGATTTGGAGGTTGAAGATGGAGTCATTCGGCAACTCAAACATCGAGAAAGCGCACCACCCATGCCCTTCACTAAAATGCATACACTATTAGCAACCAATTGAGCCGACCCAGATTTGGGCAGCTTGATATAAACGGAGCCAACCATTGACAACCCTAATCCGAACCCATTGACACACTCATTTTTTTTTTAACCTTTATAAAAAGTTGTTTAGAAATCAACGATATTTATTCGAATAAAACTAATTTCCTCACCGTTAATTTATAATCAACTTTTAATAGAGTTATTAGAAATTTTAAAATTAACTGATTTTTTAAGAAGACATAAAATCTACCATTTAGATCATTATCACTAAAAATTACCCATTGAATCATATCTATATAAGTCCCAGAAGACTTAAAAATCTGACTTATAAACCTTTTTGTACAAATCCCCTTGTAGAAGTAGCATTACCCTTTATTTAATGATCAACCATCTCCAAAAATTACGAATTTGATTTGAACCTTTTAACTAGAATTTATAATTTTACGAGGAGCTGTAAAAAAGGAGATGATTAAAGTTGAAAAAGGAAAAATATCTTTATCAATTTCTGTTGTTTTGTTTGGTGGATTTTAGTTTTAAAGTGGGAAGATATTAGTTCAAACTGATAAGATCAGGTACCCTTTTACATGACTCCAAGAACATCAATCTAATTGAAGTAAACGAACTTTGGCGTTTTATTTTTGTTATTTTCCTGTAATGTACTTAATTCACCTGGTCATAAAAGAAACATATCTGGTTATATCTCATAAGTTTGTTTGTTTTTTTTTTTTTGAAATCCCTGTTTGTTTTGTGGAAAATCAGAAAATCCAGACTTTTTGCTGTTCGAAATCATCATTTCATATATTCTCTTTTGCTGAATAAATCCCCATTATATTCTTTACGCGTGCTTGTTTCACCATCGATTGTTGTACAGAACCACAAAAAAAAAAAAAAAACACTCTTCTTCCAAATCCTGCACGGGTGTACGGTCCTCCCTATTTGGGTTGCGTGCTACACGTGTCACATTATCAAGTTGCTTGGGCCTGAAATATTATTTTACTTTTTGGGTTGGGCTTTTTAAAAACAATTTCATGATCCTACACACCTGATCGTACAATAAGATTGGTATATCAGGTGTACGTATGAAGATTCTACGCTACTTTACTTATTGTCAATTAATTTTGAGTTGAATACCTACAAATTTAATTGGATAACACTAAATTTTTAGCAAAATCCTACATAATTTCCTACTGAAGGTTAATCAGACGGTGAAACTATTTTTCACATACTTTTTTGATTTGCATCCATCCCAAAGTGATATGCATCAATCGTAGATTGTGCCTTCCTATGAGCTTTTCGATAAACCTAACATCACTAATAACGTAAGAGCACCAAATGGTCTACGGAAAATACCCGTGATATAAATATTAATTTTATAAGTGTCAGCTAACTTAATTGATAAAAAATATTGTTATTCATAGCATATATTTGAATTTAAATTCAAATTAAAAAAAATATTGAAAAAGTAATATAATTTAGGAGCAATAGTAAGTCAAGTCAGTTGATTAGGATGATTTGATTTTTTCTGAGGCACCACTTATTAGAGATGATCACTGTCAGGAGGAGAGAGATAGAGAGATGGAAGTTTTTGAAATTTTGAAGTGGAGAGCAACAAAACCACGTTTAGTAGCACACTTGCACGCACCGCAGCACTTTGGCCCTGTTTTCAAGACTCTTATTATATATATGGGTCCTGTTAACGTGTGCCCTTAGGGCACATGATAAGATTGTTTTTGAGCGAGCTTTTTTTGTAAGTTAGACGCCTTCAAATTAACTGAATTTTTGTAGACATAATATTATCATTATTTATAAAATGTCCACAAAAAATCAGCTCAATCAAAGATATTTAACCCTCTAAACAAATCACTTTAAATGTCAGCCATTCATTCGTACTATTAAAGTCTAAATTAAGTATTTGTGATGCTAGACAGTGCTAAAAGTCTCCGATTGAGCTGATTTTTTTTAGATATGATCCAAATAGTATAAATAACACACATATAAAAAAATCAGCCATTTGAACAACCTTAAGAAATTAAATAAAATATAAAACCTAAAGCTTATTAGGGCACATGTTAACAAAATCCAGCATGTTTGAACATTTTTCATTCATTTCATAACACTGCTGATCTACTAAAAGTACTACTACACTACACTACTACTATTTCTAGGGTTTCCTCTCAGTCTCATGCACCCACAATTTATTTTAGAATAATTGGTTCCAACTCATAGTTTGAACTCTGAATGTTGTTTTCTTCTTTCTTCTTTCTTTTCGATTCTCAATAACAGTTGAGTTCAAATTTTAATTACCTTTTCATTTTTCCTTCTTTTTTTTATGAGAAGCTGCATTAAAAAAAAAAAAACCATCCGGGGGGGCCTTACAAATCTAGGGGAGGTCCCAACCTGACCACAGAAAAGGTTATTTTTAATACAGTTTGGAGGTTCATGAACCCCAAAAAAATTTCATTAACCTCTGTTGTTGCCAAAATGCTCAGTAACTTTATTAGTCTTCTTTTTTTTTTTTTTAATCCTAGGCACAAAAAGAACTATACAAAAAGTATCTTTTGTGAGTTTTTGTTCGAACAATGTTATATGTTATATATTTAAGTAATTTACAATGGACATACAAATAACAAATAAAATGATTATAAATATTTGTAGCATTTTTCAAACTGTAAATATTCACCGCTTTTTCGAAAAAATAGACCACTAAAAATCCATAAAGATTGAGAAATTCTTAGTATTTGCATAATGTAAATATTAATTGCATACTAAGCAAAGGCTTAGGTGGCGTTTGTTTTTTTTTTTTCTGAAATCTGAATCTGAAATCTGAACCTGAGACTACCCGAGTCATCTGGATCTGAGATCATCTAGATCTGACTTGTTTGAATTTAAGTGTGTTTATTTTTTCATCTGAATTCTTTTAATAAATTATGTCTGACTAAGTTTTTGACACTTTTACCCTTGTTTAATTAAAATATGTCCCTATTAGTTTTCAAGTAAGTGATATTAACAAGTGCCAATCCGTCATAAGTTCCATCATCATTCATCATGTAATGTTAACCGGTAAATAAAAAAAACTTATTTTTTTAGAGGACCATACAAGTTACACATGTACGGCTAGGGTAGGGCTATGAGTTTCTTACATTGGGTCTTCATTAGAAAAAAAAAAAAAAGTTGAAATGGAAGCTTTATAAAAAAAAAAAAGCATTGAAATGGAAGCTTTATAAAAAAAAAAACATTGAAATGGAAGAATTAGATCTTTTTAATACTTGAGGGCAATTATGTCATTTAAAAGATAATTAGAGGACAAAATTGTAAAAAGAACGATTCAGCACATTTCAGATCTTTTCAGTACAAACTTTTGGCTGAAAAAAATTACTCATTTTTCAGACATTTTGCTGACTCAAAATTTGAGTCAGACACTTACAAAATAAAAAACAAACAATCTGAAATCTGACTCGACCCAATTCAGACCCCGAGTCAGATTCAGACATATTTTTCAGACAAAAACAAACAGCCTCTTATTCTCCAAATGTGGTTTAAAATACACACATATACCATGGAACTTCGAATCATTTGTTGGATTCCTTGTTTAAGGGCTGAAAGTTCAGCCCAAATTAAAGGGGTGGTTTTTTTTAATCAAGGAATTGAGATTTACTATCTCTTTTTTGCTTTAGTTTGACTTCTTATCCGGTCAACTTTTTTTTTTTTATAAGTTAAGCCTTTCTTTTTTTAGATGTGGCACTTTTTTTAAAGAAGCTTATAAAATTAGAGATCTTAAATATTTTATCAGAAAAAGGGAAAAAAATTATTAACGAATCAAAAAATAAAAGAATAGATTATAACTGTTATAAGTTAGAGAGAAATAAACAAGATAACTATCAAGAAACAAATAAGAACTTGAGACTAACAATAAAGGATTCTTCTTACTAGAATTTTAGGATACAATTACATGTAACAATGGCCTCTATTTATAGCCATATTAGTGGTGGTAGTAGTAGGTGAAATAGTGATGGAATTAATGGTAGTGGTAATAGCAATAATGATGCTAGTGGTGGAGTGAATGGTGATAATGGTGATGGTGGTCTAGTGGTGGTCACCCACCATGATATATCACAATATCCTTTATTTACAACACTCCCCCTTCGATGTCCACCACATTAATATAATTGTCTCGTTAAAACCTTACCAGGAAACCTCAATGGGATAAAACCTCAGCGAAGGGAAAAGAGTACAATATCAAGTTTATTGTAGTGTTGGACGCGTTATAGTTGCTTCGTTAAAACCTTGCTAGGAAAACCCAGTGGGATAAAACCTAAGCGAAGGAAAAAGAGTACAACACGTATAAAGTCCAAAGATGCTCCCCCTAATTTGGACTGGAGTGTGAGTATCCCAATTTGTAAATAAATGCTCTTCTTAAGCAATTCTCCCGCTCTAAATACAAGATGTACAACTAATTAGTCAGATGATTGAGCCGTCGCATGCCTATCCCATATATCAACTTCTGAAATGTGGACTTGGGTAATGCCTTAGTGAATAAGTCAGCTAAGTTTTCATTTGATCGAACTTGCTTGACGTCTATTACTTTCCTTCTTTGGAGCTCATGTGCATAAAATAACTTTGTTGGAAGATGCTTGGTTCGATCTCCTTTGATGAATCCTTCTTGTACTTGGGCAATGCATGCTGTATTATCTTCGTAAATTATTGTTGGCTCATTTGTGACTGGGGGTAGTTCACAATTTCCTCGTATATGTCTAATGATTGTCTCAACCACACACTTTATCTTGTTGCTTCGTGAAGTGCAATTAACTCTGCATGGTTAGAAGAAGTTGCTACAGAACTTTGTTTCTTTGATCGCCAAGATATAGCTGCATAGTTATTAATAAACACATAACCTGTTTGGGAACAACCTTTATGGGGTCAGAAAGATAACGTGAATCTGCATAACCAACTAGATGGGGGTTGTTGGTAGGATCAGAAGGATAAAATAATCCCATGTCAATTGTTCCACGAAGATATCTCAAGATGTGCTTAACACTATTCTAATGTCTTTGTGTAGGTGCAGAACTATATCTTGATAATAAACTAATAAAAAAGGCAATATCCGGTCTTGTGCATTGTGCTAGATATAAAAGTGCTCCAATGGCACTTAAATATGGCACTTTTAGATCGAGAACTTCTTCATGTTCTTCCATTGGTCGAAATGGATCTTTATCCAAATCTAAACTTCGCACAACCATGGGTGTGCTGAGTGGATGTGCTTTGTCCATTCTAAATCGTTTCAAGATCTTCTCAGTATATCGGGATTGATAAAGAAAAATCCCATTAGAACTTCGTTCTATTTGCAAGCCAAGACAAAGTTTCGTTTTTCCCAAGTCTTTCATTTCAAATTCTTTCTTCAAATAGTTAGCAGTTTTCTCCAATTCTGTAGGAGGACCAATTAGGTTTATATCATCTACATATACTGCTACTATAGCAAATCCTTTTATAAATTTCTTAATGAAGACACATGGGCAAATTTGATTATTTTTGTATCCTTCCTTTGTCAAATATATACTAAGACGGTTATACCACATCCTTCCGGATTGTTTTAATCCATATAATGCTCGTCTTAGTTTTATTGAACACATGCTCTTTGACTTTGTCTCTAGCATTGTATACCCTTCTGGGATTTTCATATAGATGTCAGTATCTAGGTCTCCATATAAATATGCAGTTACAACATCCATAAGTCTCATATCGAGATTTTCAGAAACTGCGAGACTAATTAGATACCTAAAAGTAATGACATCCATAACTGGGGAGTATGTTTCCTCATAGTCAATACCAGGCCTTTGAGAGAAACCTTGTGCCACAAGTCGGGCGTTGTATCTTTCAACTTCATTTCTCTCATTTCGTTTTCTTACGAACACCCATTTAAAACCAACAGGGTTTATGCCCTTTGGTATTTCCATTATAGGTCCAAACACACTATGTTTCTCTAGAGATTTTAACTCTGCTTGAATAACATCTTTCTACATTGGCTAATCTTTTCTTTGTCGACATTCATTTACACTACGTGGTTCATTTTCATCATCATTGTTCTTTGATATCTTAGCAGCTACTGCATAGCTGAATATGTCATCGATGACAAATGCTTTTCTGTCCCATAATTCACTTAAACATGCATGGAAAATTGAGATCTCATTATTTTCAGGTACTTGTGCCACATCAGGGGCAATCATAGGCATTTCAATGAATTTGAGAACTTGTGCACTTTTATTATTTATTTCTGGAGCTCCAGCCACTATTGGCCTTTTATCAGGACAAGATTTTTCACTAGCTCTCTTTTTTCTCGGAGCACTATCTTTGGAACCTATAGGTCTGCCATGCTTTTGATGCGTGGTAGATTCATTTGCCGCCATTATTAGACTTTGTCTAATTAGAACATTTATTCTGGCTGGTACATTCATAGCTGGCACATGCGATTTTGTTACCTTTGCTGTATCATTAAATGCATCACGTAGTTGATTTGTAATTTCTTGTAAATGAATCATTCTTCTCATTTCATTTTCATATTGTGAAGTTCTCGGGTCTTGATGAGACAAAGTGGGTGTATTCCATGTTAATTTACACCATTCACGCCGTTCTATAGCAACATTTTCTTTATTAATAAATTGTTGCTTACCTCCCCCTAACGGCGGAAAAATTGTCTCATCAAATTGGCAATCAACAAATCTTGCGGTAAAGACATCCCCTGTCATTGGCTCAAGATATCTTATTATAGATGAGGACTCAAAACCTATGTATATGCCCAAACGTCGTTGAGGACCCATCTTAGATCTTTTCAAAGGTGGAATTGGAACATGTACTGCACAACCAAATTTTCTCAAATGTGATATGTTAGGTTGTCTACCACTAACAAGCTGTATAGGTGACAAATGATGGTAACCAGTTGGTCGAAGTCTAACTAGAGATGCAGCATGCAAAATGGCATGTCCCCAAGCATCAAGTGGTAAACTGGATTGCATAAGTAAGGGTCTTGCTATAAGTTGAAGACGTTTGATAAATGACTCGGCTAACCCATTTTGAGTATGCACATGTGGGACAGGGTGTTCAACCTCAATTCCTAAAGATGTACAATAATCATTAAAAACTTGTGAGGTAAATTCAGCAGCATTGTCCAGTCTAATTGACTTTATATGGTTATCTGGAAAATGAGATCTAAGTTTGATAATTTGAGCCAAAAAATATGGAAATGCAAGATTTCTAGTAGATAATAGGCAAACATGTGACCACCTAGTTGATGCATCTATAAGTACCATGAAATATTGAAATGGTCCACTAGCAGGATGAATAGGACCACAAATGTCACCTTGTATCCTTTGTAGAAAAGTGGGAGATTCATTCTTAACCTTCAGATAAGATGGTCTAGTTATAAGCTTTCCTTGGGAACAAGGAACACACAAGTAATTCTTAGGTAAGCCAAGATATTGTTTTTCCAATGTATGCCCACAAGAATTGTCAATGATTCGCTTGAACATAGTTTGTCCAGGATGGCCCAAACGATCATGCCAAACAGTACATAAGGCGGGATTATAAACTCTTTGTTTTGCCATATTTGCATGAGACTCAATTACATTAATTGTGGTGTAATATAAACCAACTGAAAAACATGAGAATTCTTCTAATGTGAGCTTCTTGCTCCCAACATTAGATGTAATGCACAATGTCTCTTTATTGTCATTGTTCCGAGTTTCAATATGGTATCCATTTATGCGTATATCTTTAAAACTTAGCAAATTCCTCCTTGAATTGCTTGAGTATAACGCATTATGCACATTGATTTGGGTACCATTAGGTAACATGAGGTTTGCTTTTCCATAGCCCTCAATTATATGTGCTGGCCCAGCTATTGTTGACACTTTATATGTCTCAAATACTAAATTTGAAAAAAATTTCTGATTCTTCAAAATTGTATGGGTCGTAGCACTATCCACCAACCATATTTCAATTTTGTCCATTTGTATGTTCATACCTTCAACATAAAGTAAATAAGATTCATGAATATTAATTCTAGCACAAGAATAATAATAAAACAGTTAATGAGAAAATATACCATAATAAAACATGACTCACAAACCCATAATTAATGTTTCCAAAATAAACCAGACACTCATGGCCTAGACTTTCCATGAGGGAAATCAAATTTAAACACACATAACTTGTAAATGTAAATAGTTCAAAAGTTAAAAAAAATAACAACTAAGCAAGTATTAGTCTCAAAGTAACCAAGCAATTACACCATTGAAGGTGAATTTCTCAACATCTCCTCGAATTGTTCATTGCTAATAGGATTTCCATTCTGATCTTCAAAAAAATCAGATGTATTCAATTGAGTGATGTCCAATGGATCATTATTCCAATCTTCAATTAGATTTGTTTCCACTTTTTTTGATTCTTCGAACTTCTCAACCTTTTCTTTAGAAGTTCGGTAATATTTTGTCCAATGTCCCTCCTTGCCACATCTGTGACAAGCATTATTGTCTTTATTGGGTTTATTTTGAGGATTGGAATTCCCTTTGCTAGATGATGGTGTCCACTTATTCCATTTATTTCCTTGTAAAGCTCCATTGTTTCCACCTCTATAAGGGTGATAATTATTACCATTATTTCTTCTTCTTCCATGCCATCTTCCACGACCTTTACCACGACTTCCTCTCAACCCATAATTGGCATTCGCTTCAGGAATTGCCATTGAACCATTTGATCTAGAGTTGTAATTTTTTATAAAGACATTACAATTCGATTCTGCTACAAGTAGGCAAGTTACAAGTTCAGAGTATTTCTGAAAACGCCTTTCATGGTATTATTGCTGCAAAAGTATATTATTTGCATAAAAAGTGGAGAGGATTTTCTTAATTATTTGAACCTCAGTTATTTTTTCTCTACATAACCTCAAGCGAGAGACAATATTAAATGAAGCAGAATTGTATTCTTTCACAGTTTTATAATCTTGATAACGTAAGTTCATCCATTCACTTTGAGCAGTTGGAAGAATAACCATCCTTTCGTGGTCAAATCTGTCTTTAAGGATATCCACAAATTCATTGGTTCATCCTCACAGAGGTATTCTGTTTTCAAGTCATCGTGAATATGATGACACAGAAAAATCAATGCCTTAGCCTTGTGAAAGTCTAAATTCGCCCTGTCAATGTGACTATGGTTAAGGATCACACTATCACCTAACTATAAGTCTTCATTGGTTAAAAATGTAGAGACAACTTGCAAACTCTCATTGGCTATATTGAGTTTGATTTGATACGCAAATTGACAAAATCCATGAGGGAACTTATGGACCTTACACCTTGTCTTCAAAGGTTATTATACCATCCTCTTTTATAGCATTGTCAAGCTTGTTTGACTGTAAATACAACTTTGCATCCAATTTTCATGATAAATAATTGTCCCCGCTTACATCAAGAGCTTTAAATTCAAGCTTAGCAAGGTTCGTCATCTGTTTAAAAATACGTATATTAGAGGCTATTTTAAACAATATACTGATAAATGCTTTCCAATTTCGAATTTTTCACATATACAACAATGTGAAGAAATGTCTTTATGTATAGAGCGTTATCAAATTACATATACTACAATGTAATTCATTGATCGTATCACACATACAATAATGTGATTTAGTTCTCTTTTTTTTTTAATATATATATACATATATATCATATTGTAGATCCAAACCATGTAATATAGGTTGCATGAAACAATATGCAAAAATTATATTTCAATAAAAAAAACGTTGCTGAATATTAAAGAAACAATGCTATTCTAATATAAAGCGTTGCTGAAATTAAAAATAGTATAGAAAAAACTACGCTATTCGATCAGAAAACGTTGCTGAAAATTCAGAACAGTACAGAAAATCACGCTATTCTAACAGAAAACGTTGCTGAAAATTAAAACAGTATCGAAAAAAATCACGCTAGTCTATCAGAAAACGTTGCTGAAAGTCAGAACAGTACAGAAAACTACGCTATTCTAACAGAAAACGTTGCTAAAAATAAAAAACAGTATAGAAAAATCACGCTATTCTATCAGAAAATGATCTAAATACAAACCTTAATTATGAAGGTAGAACACAAACCTTTCTTAGAACACTCGTGTTGATAACGTGTTATAAGTTAGAGAGAAATAAGCAAGATAACTATCAAGAAACAAATAAGAACTTGAGACTAACAATAAAGGATTCTTCTTACTAGAATTTTAGGATACAATTACATGTAACAATGGCCTCTATTTATAGCCATATTAGTGGTGGTAGTAGTAGGTGAAATAGTGATGGAATTAATAATGATAGTGGTAATAGCAATAATGATGCTAGTGGTGGAGTGAATGGTGATAATAGTGATGGTGGTCTAGTGGTGGTCATCCACCATATTTACAACAATAACATAAAAGAGGAGAGAAAAAAAAGTATATATCTAACAAAGCACCAAACATCCACCTTCTACAACCTTACTAGATTGGCACCTTGATGGAAGAGATGTTTTTATTTCTCCAATCATATATATTTTATTTTTCATACATGACTAAAATACCCTTTTGTTGAAGAAAGAAGTATGCCAATTTCTTCATCTTCTTAATCTTCAATCTTCTCATTCTTCTTCTTCTTCTTCTTCTTCTTCTTCTTCTTCTTCTTCTTCTTCTTCTTCAGATGATGATGATTCTTCTTCTTCTTCTTCTACTTCTTCTTCTTCTTCTTCTTCTTCTCCTTGTTCTTCTCCACCATCTTCATGTCCATTGTTTATTCGGTTCATCTTCTTCTTCTCTTCATTTATTTGTTTTAAGGTTGAGAGAAAGTACTTAAACTTCGAACCTTCTTTTTCTTTATTATCACCTTCATTCCCATGATTGGTTTTATTTTCTAAAAAAAGCAATATGCAATTAGTATACAAACAATATGCAATCATATGCTAACAGAAAGTAGGGACTCTTTTGCCATGTACTTATGCAAGGGCATTGTTGTCCTTTCATATCGTCTTATAAAAATATGGGGTAAATTTATGAAATAATAGTTACTTGGGCTGACAAAGGTTTAAGTTTGCCCTATACATGCAACCGTGTACCTAAACCTAAAATTGGGTACGTCTTCATCATGACAACCAAAGTAACTCTATGTACAAAATCCACAGATAATTAGGAGTGACAGAGAAGCCCAAGCTGGGCTCCCCAGCCCAAACAAGCCTGACCAACCTAAAGAGCTACGCCTGGCCGCCGCGACCAGGTTTTAAGTTTTTTTTTTATAAATTGGGCTGGATTTTGGGGGTTTTTGTAGTAGCCCAAGCTTGACCTGAGTAACTCTATGTACAAAATCCACAGATAATTAGGAGTGACAGAGAAGCCCAAGCTGGGCTCCCCAGCCCAAACAAGCCTGACCAACCTAAAGAGNATAATTAGGAGTGACAGAGAAGCCCAAGCTGGGCTCCCCAGCCCAAACAAGCCTGACCAACCTAAAGAGCTACGCCTGGCCGCCGCGACCAGGTTTGAAGTTGATCGGGCTTATAAATTGGGCTGGATTTTGGGGGTTTTTGTAGTAGCCCAAGCTTGACCTGACTAATAAGAGCTTGACTACCCCAACCAGACCTAGTAAAATGGCTTGATCTTAAAAGTATATAAACCCTACACACCTTTGAAACCAATCCACTGCAGTTGAAGATCAACTTTACCACATTCAACTTTTTTCAGTCCCAGACAAATATCTTGAACAACCTTGCCATCCTTCACCAAAATACAGCTCTCCTCAGATAAGCAGTTTTGCCTGGTTGGTGTAACTCTTCTGATTATGGTACCACATGGAATTCCTTGCAAATACATCATTACAGCCTCTAAAAATGGTTTTATATCAATCTCAGCAATACCCATTTTGTCATGTCTAGTGAATGAGTCTTTGTCGTAAACTATCTGCAACAACAAACAAGTAGATAAATAATATTTTTTATTTTGATTAATAAGATAGATTAATAATTAATTATTAGATGTTAAAGTGTAAACGAGTTTTGAATTCTACTGAATAATATTATTATAAAAAGATGAAATAATGCTAAGAAAAAGATGCCACACCTTACGTTACAATTGTAAGTGACTTTTTTTAAGAAAAAATAAGAAAATTCAAATAAAAATCAAATAAAATAATACAAGACCTGGGAAGAATAAATACTTACAAGCTTTACTGGAAGATTAGGATCTTGAACACAAAGAGTTAGATCTTCATTCCACTCGGGATTTAAATTTTTTTTCTTCACATGGGTCTTCAGTTTCTGCATCAAAATCAACGTCATAAAAAAAAAAGAAAAAAAATTAATAAACAAAATAAAATTAAAAGTTTGTCTCTAATTCTTTCTAATTCGTGATGAAAAACAAACAAACAACATTTTGATATGAACCCACCATTAAACTCAGAATTAAAAAAATAATAATTAAAGATTAAGGGGATTAATATTGAAAGCAAACCTGTTTACCCATTTTGATGACAACGTAAGGATCACTACTACGAACATCACGAATGGCCAGATTAATTCCTCGAATTACTCGAATTCTAAGAAGTGCCAATTGATTTTCCATCTTTTTAGATGAAACAGGGGAACTTGGTGAAGAATGTGGAGATGAGGAAACAGAGTCTTACCCCATTTTCAGAGATATTTTTTGTATTTATAGGCTCTTAAATTTTAAGCAAAGTTGAAGTTTGTCACTATAACACTACAATAATTTAGAGAGAGAAACAGAGGAAGAGAAAGAGAGACTCAAATTTTTATTTTTATTTTTATTTTATTTTTTTATGATTTCAGACCGAATCAACCTATAGAACAGAATTTTCAGACTGGATCAACATTTTTTTTTATTAAATTTTTTTTTTTCAGTTTAACAATTTTTAGTTGTGGAGAAAGACTACTTTCGTGGGGTCAAAATTTGTTTTTGGTTTTATGATTCTGTACCACGTGTTCTCTTTTGATTGGAGGATATTGGAAGAGAAAGAAGAGAGGTATACGTGGACCAATAAGAATTTGACACATGGTAGAGGTTATGTTTGTTTTTGGTTATCCAAAACACTAGATCACCCACTTGGAATATATATATATTATATATATTTTTTTTTTGAGAACGAGGAATTTGTCAACTTTGATGTAGCAAAAGACTTCATTTCTGGGATGATGGCTGTCCAATGCAATTGGGGAATAAAAAAAAAAATATTTGAATTAATGTGAAAATAAATTTGAAAAAGACTTAATAGAACGGAAATACCCAAGAATCTATCAGTACTGAAACCTTCTCTAGTTCTGGCTTTCACCAATTTGAGTACTAAACCAAAACCAACAAAAATTGGAATTGACTTATTTAAAGGTTCGAATTCGTAGTTCAATAACCAAACCCGAACCAAACCATGGCACACCATTTATATCAACGCTACCAAGACTCGACAACCTGATCAATTCAATAAAAAACATTTTTCACTTAATAATAACGCATTTGATTCATTTAGAGGTCTTAAATGGATCTACCCTCAAGAATTAGACTGAAAATACCTAATAGCAAAAAAGTGGAACCGATTAATTATTAGTGGCAACGCATTTAAGGGTTCAGAATTTAGAGGTTGAAGATGGAGTAAAATACTCAAACACGAAGTAGGCTCACCACCCATGCCCTTCACTAAAACGTGGATGCCATTAGCAATAAATGGAGTCAACCCAGATTTGGGTTGCTTGGTACAAAAAGTCAACCCATTTACAATCCTGAATCGAAACCCATCGATTCGATACCCTCTTGTGCGCTTAAGCAAATACCGATGGGATGTTCACCAATTTTCACACATTTACCCTCCCCGTCTTTGGTGATATTATATGAACCACTACCCGAACCAAAATATGTCGTTGCTATAGGAGCCTGTAGCATTACAGAAGGAATGTTTTTTTTTGATTGGCAAGAAAAAGGGTAGGGGGGAAAATCAGACGTAGTTTCCCTACTTGGGCGTAATCATAGTTGCACCTACCCCGCTAGTCAATAAGAGCCATAGCTAAAACCAGCCCTATTGAAAACATTAGTGGACACTCAGCCATTAGTTGGAAATAATTCTAAGTTCTTAAAAATCCCATGGGGCGGGATTCAACCATAGGATCTAGGGTCCACCTAACCACTTGGGAGTAAGCCAAGCATTACTAGACCACCGCTCTTAGTGGTTACAGAAATAATGTTTAGTACTAATTCTTATAGCTAATTCCTGTGGCGTGAATTGCATGCCCATTTCCAAATCCTAGGGTTATCTGGTTTTTAAAGAGACAACTATTAGAACATTCATACTACTAGCTAAATTTATCAATATTATCTAAAACCAATCCTTATTGCATTGTCTAAAAATATATATTTAGAATAAGAAGAGAGAGAATTATCTAAAAATGGACATCTAAAAAAAAAATTACAAAAATAGATTGGCAAATTTGAGAATTAGCTTCGCATAAGGTGGACTCTGAGAGTTAGCCTAGTTATGGGGCACACTCTCAGAATTAGACTGACTGTTAGGCTAACTGTTAGAGTCCGCCCAATAGCCAGGCTAACTATTAGAGTCCGCCAATGACTAGGCTAACTATTAGAGTCCGCCAATGACCAGGCTAACTCTCGGAGTCGGCCTGGTTAAAATTTTTTTTTTTTCTAAAACTTGAATGAATATCACCATTGTTCCTGATTTTATTTTTAAATAATTTTATATATTTAGACAACCTAAGAGTATGGGTTTGTTTCTGGATTTATAATTTTTTTATATTTTTAATTTTTACACAATGAATGCTCTGGAATCTGGATGGTGTTAGAGATGATAAAGTATCACTCTACACATTGGATATGATAAAATATGGGCTCAAGAGAGAGAGTGTCCGGAGGAGAGAGAAAGAGAGAGAGATTGGAAGTTTCGAAGTGGAGAGCATGCAACAAAACCACGTTTAGTTGCACGCACCGCAGCACCTTGGCCTGTTTTCAATACTCTTATTATCTCTTTTTTATTAATGCAGTTTGGAGGAGGTTCATGAACCCAAAATCCTTCAAAACTTTTCATATTAATAAGTCTCAGCTTTTCGCCAAAATAATTGTCAGTGACTCTGGAAATTACAACCACACAAAAAGTATCTTGTTTTTGCCTCCAAATGTCGTTTAAAATATACACTGAGATACCCTGGATCACTCTCAAAGACCAAGTTTTCAACTAAGGAAAATGCTGTCAAGCCAAAAGAAGCCCAAGCCCGACCAACCTAAAGTAAATGAACAATACAAACTTGATAGATACCCATACAACTTTGGGCATCAACCAAAACAAGTGAACTTGACATGGCCCCGCGCAACCAGGTTTGAAGTCGATCGGGCTTATGCGGCTTGGTCTAGATTTTGGGTTTTTGGTTGTGGCCCAAGCTTGACGTGACTAATACGAGCTTGAGCCGAGCCCATTGTCATCCCTACAGAGACCTAATAAGATGGCTTGATCTCACAAACAAATAATGTGCACTGGTTTGGAGAAATTGTAAAGTTCAAGAGGTCTCATGTTCAACCCTAACATGAATGTAAGCATATATGTGGAATGAGAACAAAAACAGTTCTGACCTGTTTTTACTTATTAGCTATATAAATTTGCACTAATTCAAGACAGTTAAATTGTATATTACTAAATTACATGTAAAAAAACAACACTCTCTAAGCTCATTGGAAGTCTGCAGCTGAAGCATCAAACCGCTCTATTTTTTCTATCAAAAAAGAAAGAAAAAAACTATCTATATTTTTTACAGCAAGTTGATACTACTATGGATAAATTTATATATATAAAAACCCTACACACCTTTAGAACCAGGAAGATCAATCCACTGCAGTTGAAGCTCAACTTCACCACATTCAACATCTCTCAGTCTGAGACAAATATCTTGAACAACTTTGCCATCCTTCAACCTAATACAGCTCTCTTCAGCTAAGCAGTTTTGCCTGCTTGGTGTCACTTTTGTGATTATCGTACCATTTGGAATTCCTTCCAAATGCATCTTTACAGCCTCTAAAAATGGTTTTATATCAAAATCGGCAACACCCATTTTGTCATCTAAACTGAATGTGTCCTTGTCATAAACTGCCTGCAACAACACCACACAAGATGATAAATAATGCTGTTAACATCACAAAAAGCTTCCTAAAAAATCGTTCAGTAGTTTTTTTTTGGTTCCTGAAAATGTGTTTATAACACTTTAGATAAGTTTGTTGGTTCATATTTTCATCCAAAATGAAGATGGGAATGAATGCGTTCCGCAATGATTTCAACATTTAAGTAATGGTGACACAGTATGAAACAAGAAAGGTTAAGACTGACCATGAAATCCAAATTGGAATCCACCAGAGTAAAACGAATTCTTAAATAGAGACTATAGAGTAATTCTGAATATTATTATTGAACAACCGAGTCTCAACGTCCATTCTATAATAAACGGCTTCTAATCCTACTCAGACACGAATTAAGAGAAATTTTTTTTTAAATGAGCAAATTAAGAGAATTCTAATCTACAAAACACAGAAATAGAAAATATTGCCGGTGAGAATCTTGGCAGAATCAACGGTGAGCCATTCTGGCTCATAGAACTCAAGTAGGCCGTTTCATGTGTCTTCCTATTGGCCCATTGATGGTCCAAGAGCTCCATCTTCAGCTGCTTGTTATACATCATATAGGAAGAAAAAAAAAAATTGCGCATTTTATTTCATTGATCATGGCGGGGTTTCATAACCAGATTGAAATGTTATCTTTCCTATTTGTTCTGTTTTAGTGTCCAATTAATATGGTGTTTTACCAGGTGCCGAAGCATGAAATACGAATTCTAAGTATGCTTTTACATCTTGTGTACTCCTGTGTGTTTCAGATGAGGATGTGACATGTGACAAATTTAGACCTGTGCTTGGCCTGTTTCTCAATTGAGAAGTTTAGCTCTTTATTCCTCTTAATACAATAAATGATCACCTATATCTGAATTTTTGAGTCTTCATGATTAAGTGTGACAAAATGAGTTTCCTAACAGTCCCATGCATTTCCACCTTTTGGTTAGTACTACAACAGTTCTCTCTCTTCTAATGTCTACTTCTTTGGCTCTTTGAAGTAAATTGTTTTTGCCGACCTCATGTTAAAACTCACACAACATCAATCATATAACTTAAACGTTTTTACAGAATTCAGAACTAGAAAAATTAATAGTTGAATTTATGCTAATGATGACTGCAATGAGTTAGAATGTTCTGCCACAGAAAAACAGAACTCAAATCTCATTATGTAACAAATCAAGTTTCAACATCAAATCATTCTAAATACCATTTTTAAGGAAACAAAAGGTTTGAGCTAAGATTGTAAATGACATAAATATATATTTGCTCCTGGTCGACTTTTCCTGCCTAAGAGAAAGGACTAAACAATTACTTTCTCATGAATATAGTTTCTCGTTCATATATTTAATGGTTTAGCATCCTAACACAAGCTCTAAGGCTTCATTTAGGTAAACTTAATTAATAAAAGTGGATTTTAGCTTAAAATTTTCTTTTGGGTTTTTATTTTCCTGCTTGGTTTTTACTTTTTAACAGTTTAAATGGGTAACAACGGATCATCTTGCTTATTTAGGACAAGAAGTTGAAGACCTGCGTTATCTTATTGGTTATGCGTGAAGCAGTTTCTCACTTGAGTAAATTGTTTAAAATGATATCCCATTTAATCCTTTCAATCAATGATTAACAAACAAAACAGACCTTCACGCCTTAAAATAAGGCTTTTGAATGACAGATGCACTTTTGAGGTACCATTTAGCATGAGAAACATTAGACAAATGCAGATGCAATTGTTCAACACCATCATAGGGAAATCAGTTAAGAGACGAAAATTTAGTTAAAACCATCCAAATTGACAGTGCAACCACAAAGTCATGGAATAGCGAGGCATTCCTAGAGGAAAAAACAGTTTTACAATGTCTTCTACTTAACTAGAGATGCTTTTCATTGCGTTCCTTTCTTTTTCACCCTTTTCTTTTAAATAAAGACGAGGATAAATATTAATGAGATCCATGGTTTAAAAAGGGTTTCAATGGACAAAAAGAAGGTTTTGTATGAAAAAGGTTGGAAACGATCGAACCATATTTTTGCCTCTTAGCAGTCATCTTTTAACAAAAAGGTGTCATTACAGTGAGTGATGTGCCAATAGTTAGCTTGTAGGGAAGAATACTTACAAGCTTGACTGGAAGATTAGGATCTTGAACACAAAGAGTAAGATCTTCATTCCACTCAGGATTTACATTTTTTTTCACCACTCGGGTCTTCAGTTTCTGCATAAAATTTATGACATATTACACAACATCAGGAAAAAGAAAAACAAATTCAAGAATGAAAACTAAAATAAATGATTATATTAGATTTTAGTAACTAACTATTCCCCTTGCTATGACTTCAACATTTATAATTCACCTCCTGCTCTAAGAAACATGTTTTGACCCTATCACAGATTCAGATGAACTGATAAAGAGTGATATCTAGCAGTTCGCTATATAATTACTCTGGAAACATCAAAGATATTGTCTCATATTTAATCATGGACTAAAAGTTACATCCTTCGCTATAATCCCCGGAACAAAGAAACCCATGATTTCCACCATCTCTCAAAAGTAGCTGATGAAGCAGCCTAATATATAATACAACAAAAGATTCCTATTTCTACAGAAATAAAGACTCGAAATAGGATTTCGGCAAATCGTTATAATTAATAAGCAATAACCAAAGCTCAAAGCTGTCTCCGAATTTGACGAAAACTTGAGACCCTTTTTCAGTTTGTAGTTATTGATCATATAGAGTAGGATCAAGAGATGAATAAAGAGTATCACATAAAAATGGAAGTCAGAATGATTTTAGCCAAATTCATAAACTAAAACACTATTAACATGTCTGTATGAAGCAACGAATTCTAGTCTTCGATTTTGTGCGTACACCTAGCACAAACAACATAAACTACAGGGGTTTGGCTGCTTATAATCATTACAAACTGAAACTGCTAAAAAAAAAACACAGCCTTACTGTAAATTTCATCATGTCAACAAAAAAGAAATTAAAAGAGATAAAAGGACCAAAAAATTTCTTATGTCTCTCAAAGTTACTGATCTTCATCTCAACATAAAAGAAAAAGAAGAAGCAAAGAAAGAAGTGAAATCGTAAACTGACAGAGAGGTGAAGCGATTTAGACTACCAACTAGGTTCTAAATTCCTTATTTCCTTTATATGTTCAACAACAGATTTAATATTTCTATGAAAATTAAGACTCAAATTTGATTTCTGCTAATTCTTATAATTAACAGAGCAACCCCTGCAAAAACATAAAATTGACCAAAATATGAAGGAAAAAAAAAATTTCTTTGAATCCAAACAACAAACATTTCAAGATCATATTATGATATAGGTACCTTTTCCAAAAAAAAAAAAATCCAGTAAAGGGTTTTTAAGTGATCAGTTAATTAAATAGCTTTTCTCATGAAGATGATCACTCAAAATATAAGATACATAAACAGAGCAACCCCTGCAAAAACATAAAATTGACCAAAATATGAAGGAAAAAAATTCTTTGAATCCAAACAACAAACATTTCAAGATCATATTGTGATATAGGTACCTTTTCAAAAAAAAAAGATCCAGTAAAGGGTTTAAGTGATCAGTTAATTAAATAGCTTTTCTGATGAAGATGATCACTCAAAATAAAAGAAACATGAACTAGATAAAGAATCAATTAATGGGTACTTAAAAGAAAAATCAAGGGGATTAGTTGTGAAAGCAAACCTGTTTACCCATTTTGATTACAACATAAGGATCACTGCTAATAACATCACGAATAGCCAGATTAATTCCTCGAATTACTCGAATTCTAAGAAGACCCAAGACATTTTCCATCAAATTAGATGGAACAGGGGAAGTAGGTGAAGAAATAGGAGAAGAAGAAGGAGAAGAGAAATTAGAATGATTTGGACTTTCAGTTTGTGACTCCTCCATTTCTAAACCCTGATAATTTTTATATTTATATGCACTTATTACGTTGTAAGCAACGTTGAATTTTACTATAAAAATACTACAATAAATTAGAGAGAGAAACAGAGGAGAGAGAAACAGAAACAGAGGGACCGAATCTACCTAGAACAAAAGAAAAAACCAGATCTTTCAAACTGAACCATTTTTTTTTGTTATCAAATTTGGAGTTTTATAATCGTGGGAGAAAGACTTGTGTAGACTTCAGGTGGAAATTCGAAATTTGTTTTTTGGAGTGATTCCGTACTTGACGGATCACGCACTATTACAATGTGTTCTGTTTTTATTGGAGGACAAAGAAGAGAGGTAGAGACGTGGCCCAATAATAAATTGAAGTTATGTTTGTTTCGTGGTACTCGATGCAGTGGATCACCTATTTGGTTTTGTCTAGAACGAGTAACGACTCTGGAATTTGTCATACTTTTAATTACGAGGCAAATGCGTTATTTCTATCAGAAATTCAGAGTTACTGAACCCACCCTGAACTGGAACCTTAAAAAAAAAAATGTCGGTTCTGGATTTTGTCCGTTTCGGTTTTGGTTGTTCAATTGTAGGTATCGGTATATATTATGATAGTCGGTTCTTGTAAATTCTTGGACATTTCTGTTCCAATCACGCGGTATCCTCTTATCAAGAATAATATTAAAAATCGGCAATAATGTATAAAAAAAAAAAAAAAAAAAATCATTACTCGCACTCATATCTTCATACTTCGAATGTGTAAAAAAATCTGGGGTTTCAACATGCACTTTGCGGAGAATCCAAATGTTTGTTTGGAAATGCTATAATCACATATTACATGTTAGGATTAGTTGTGTAGAATTTTGAAAAATATCAGACTCCACTTTCCCCTTATGTTCCCACTATAGGGAATTTGTTAACCACTAGTTCATAGAATGCCCCTTTGCAAGGGTTGTATGGTTATTATTTCCTCGCTCTATTTATCTCCACCCACAGGGTCATCAAACCATTGAGGATTGGATATCTTCATGGTTTCAAGTTAGAGATGGAAATGGACCCTACTACTGACTGGCCAGTCATATGTGCAACCATTACTTGGACTATATGGAAAATCACGATGTAAGACTGTTTTTGAACAAATAATATCAATCCCACTACCCCTACTCAATCCCCATTGTTAGGGAATGTTGAACATGTCTCTTAGGGCAAGTCTAGTGAGGTTAACTGTTTGATCAAGCAGTTTTGGTACTCTAATGGAGTCCCTTAATATATTAAAATGGATCTCTTTCCACTTGAATAGAAATCCTTAGTGGAGAGACGAATGGATGAACACCAAGCTAAAAGAATGAGCGTGACGCTCAATGGTTGAGCGCAAGTTTTTTTTCTTTTATTCCTATTAAATAGGAAACTAACTTCTCTCACTTTTTTTTCCTATTTTTTCTCCTTTAAAAAAACTAACAAACTATATCTCTCTCCTCCTTTTTTCTCTCTCTTTCCTCTATCTTTTTTTTTTAACCCCTTTTAAGGGATTACCACTAGAGCAAAAGTACATCGTAACCTATAGGGTTGGACATTAAGAGATCTATTTTTACATATCCCACTAGACTTGCCCTTACTGGAAGGTTCCCACTTTTAATTATGTTAAAATTAACGATGATGCATCATTTTCTAAAACTAACAGGTATGTGAGTGTGGGATTTCTTATTTGTGATAATTTAGATAGATGCAGAGGTGCGAGATCCCTCACAAGTCTTGCCAACTCAGCAGAAGAATCAGAGGGATTAGCTTTGTCAAAGGCTTTATCGTTAAACCTTATGCACATAGTTTTTGAAGGTGACTCTCATGAGATCAACAAGTACATCAAGGGTAGCCATGGCGTGTTAGAATGGAGGACTAGGAATTTAGTTGGTGTTGTTATGGATTGTGGGATCTCTCTCCATCATTTTGAGTTCACATATGTAAATAGGCTCGCTAATAAGACTGCCAACATTTTAGCTTGGAAGGCTAGAATGAGTTCTATGGATGATACTTGGTCCGATCAGGCTCCTTCTTTCTTGTTTGACTGTTTGAACTTGGACCCTAACTCTATAACAGAGGCCTCGGCCTAGTTTGTTTTTTATATTTCTTTTTTACAAATTTGTTTTAGAAAATTAGTCAAAAATCTCTACTTAAAACATATTTTAAGATTTAGCCCAACAAACAGTTTCTTTTAGTCTAAGATTCCTAGATAACTATATAAAACCCTCTAACATATTTTAGGATTTAGCCCAACAAACATTTTCTTTTAGTCTAAGTCCCCTGGATAACTGACTGAAACCCTCTCCGAAGAGGGTTTCAGTCTGTGTAAAAGAGGGTTTCAGTCAGTTACCCATGGGCCTTAGACTAAAAGAAAATATTTGTTGGGCTAAATCCTAAAATACGTTTGAAGTAGGGGTTTTTGGCCAAAATCCCCAAAAAAATTATATAAAGTAAAAAATAATAATTAATGTTGAGATATGATAAATAAAATAATGGATACCAGAAATCCTCATTAGGGCAAGTACTATGGCAGCCTCAAACCTCCATATTAGAGAGGTTTGAGGGATAAGTTAAGTACTAAGGTGGGAGTTATCCCTCAAGCTCATTCCCTCAGCCTCAAATCTACTCATATTTGAGCCTGAGAATAGAGAAAAGAGGGATCGACAAAAGGACTAGAGGGCGCCAGACGGAGTTGAGGGCGACAAAGGGAGTGAAGGGCGACACTCCCTTTGTCGCCAAACCAAATTTTTTTTCGACAATCCCTTTGTCACCCCTTTTTTTGTTTTTAAAAGTTTTTTTGTTGTATGAATATTTTGGTATGCTTCGAAATACTAAGTCTGTAGGGCCCACTTGGATATGATCCAATAGTTGATATTTGGTGAAGTTATTCTCATCACCAAGTAGATCATCCTCACAAAAAATCATTCCATTATAAAATTTATAACCCCTTTAAAAGTTGATCGAAAATTGATTAAAAGTTAACACTGAAAAGAATAGTGAGGGAAAGAGTCAACTTTTGATGGAGTTAGAAGCTTTAGAATGTGATGATTTTTTGTGATGATGATCTATATGGTGAGGATAACAATCACACCGAATATCCGCTATTGGATCATATTCAAGTGGGCCCTACAGACTTGGTGTTTCGAAACATACTTAAAATACATAAAATAAAAACAAACTTTTGAAAAAAAAAGTTTTTAAAACCAAAAAAAAGGGGCAACAAAGGGATTGTCGCCCTCTACTCCGTCTATCGCTGCCCCAAATTTTAGTGCCTCAACCTTAGTACTTGCCCCTTCTTCTAACTACCATTTAAGACTTGTTGTACCAAATTTTGGGGGATACCATACTACTTGCCCTTATGCTCCCCTATATGATGGCGGATTATTTAAGGACTGATTTTTTTTGTGAAGATAAATTTAAATCACTATATAAATCATTCTTTCAAAAATCGAAATATTAGAATTATAATGATTCTGGTTCCGAGTAATTCGATGAGAACCAATATAGTATGGTCAAGAGTTGGCTTACGAATATGCTTCTTTCCCATGCTTTTTATAATTTTTTAGAACTTTCTAGAAGACTAGAAATAGGAACGTAGAATTGAAATACAGGAGATTTTGGCAAAAAAAAAAAACTGGGTGGAAATTCAAAACTGGAACTAATTATCGGTTCCACGTATTTGATTACTCTTAACCAAAACACCGACAACCAGAAACGGTTAGTTTTGATAGGTTCCAGTTCAGAACCGACCAATTGACACTAGTGAATAGTGATGAATCTGATGATTGAGAAGAAGTGAAAGGGTTCGTACAAAAGTTTTTTTTGCTTCAAAAAGAAGTAAAAAAATTACTTTTACAAGAAGTCATTTATAGTGTTATGGTACTAGACTTACCAGTCGTACTATAAGTCAAAAAGCAGGTTCACAAAAAAGTCAGAAACTCGTGCTACACGTTGGGCAATAATGAAAAAAAGATGCTTGGCGAAAATTTTCAGAAAATTTTGGAGATTGCCAGCCAGCAAACTTTTTTTGAGTAAGTGCAAGTCTAGTGGTAGGGGTTTGACTTGTTGATCAACAAGTTCTCTTTCATAATGGAATCCTTTAATATGTAAAAATAGATCCATTTCTACTGGAATATAAATCCTTAGTAGAAGGCTTAATAGTTGAGCGTCACGCTCAATAGGTCAACAAACATTTCACTTTTTTAATTGCAAATTACAAATCTCATGAGCTATCACTTTATTTTTATGTTTATCGGATGAGCTATCACTTTATTTGATACTTCAACTTGTAGACCCATTCAAGGTTCACTTTAGTCAATCAACTATGGGTCGCGATCATTGATGGGTGTTGCGATTCCCAACTACAACTAGGGACGTTGCAATTTGAACATTGAGATCAAATGTTATAATTGGAACATTGGGCTGTGGGACCCATATGGTTATACTTCATGAGCTGAAATTTTGTGAGGTTGTTCTCTTTACTATGTACATCATCTTCACAAAAAATCAGTCCATTCTAAAACTTCTAGCCCCATAAAAAATTGATCGGAAGTTGATTGAAAATTACGGTGAGAAATGAACGGTGAGGAAAAGAGTCAATTTTTTATGGGGTTAAAAGTTTTAGAATAGACTGATTTTTTATGAGGGTGATCTGCATATTGAAAAGAGCAATCTCACAAAATTTCTGCTCTTGAAACGTAACCATGTGAGTCTCACCCTCCAATGTTAGAATTGTAACATTAGTTTCAATGTTCAAATAGCAGCGTACCCACAACTAGTTAGCAAGATTTATGTTCCACAACTAGTTAGCAAGATTTATGTCCCACATTTAATGCGATCTTAGACAGGCACGATCTAAAAATTAATTTTTGGGGAAAATGATATCTTCACGTTACAATAGAAAATTAGCCTTTTCTAAAGGTTTGTTCAAATTCATGCTTTCGTACTTTTTGTATATTTTTAATGTTTTTGGATTGGATTGTTCAATCTCGATGAGCCATGAGTCGGTCAACGAGATACCTAATCGAAATAAAGAAGATTATGTTTACCAAATTTTAAAAGAGGGAGGTTATTGCACCCCCTCTTAGAACACTCCCTTATAACGCCCCCTCTTGTGGGGCCCATATGCAATGCATTTAGGGACTGATTTTTTAAAAAGATGTTCTTCTAACTATGTATATTAAAAAATCACTTCGTTCTAAAACTTCTAACCCCTTCAAATTAACCTTTAAAAATTAGTAACTATTTCGTAACTATTTGATGGGTTAAATATTTACCAATTTTTAAGAAGTAATTTGAGAAGGTTAAAAGTTTTAGAATGAGCTGATTTTTTAATATGATGATAAACATAGTGATGAGAACATCCTCTAAAAAAATTAGCTCTTGGATGCATCACATGTGGGCTCCACAGGAAGGGGCGTTATAAGGGGGCGTTATAAGAGGGGGTGCAATAACCTCCTTCATTTTAAAAACACGTAATCCAAACCCAAATGCCCTTATTTAAAATTTTAAAGAGAGCGGATGCCGGTCTATAGGCCTACTTAGAAATGATTCAAGGTTACTTTTGAATTAAGATATTATCTTGATCATGTTGATCATCATCACAAATATTTAGCTCATTCTAAAATTTGTAACTCCATCATCCATAGAGTGAAATCAGCGGTAAAATAAATAGCTCAAATACGGTTGATTTTTAAGTGATTTTCAATCATCGGATGATGGGTTTACAAGTTCTATAATGTGCTAATTTTAAGTGAGAAAGATCAACACGATAAGGAGAATATCCTAACTTAAAATCAGCTATTGAATTATCTCTAAGTGGGCCCCATAAGTAATGTATGAATAATGGTGTAACTTGATCCGCTCTCTTATTTAAATAGATATATGATCAGCATATTTCATTATTCATACTGAGTTTATAATGTGGTTTGTGGGGCCTATATGGAGATGATCCAAAAGAAGATTTTAGGTGAGAATGTTATCATCATCATGTCGATCATTCTCACTAATAATCAGGCATTCTAAAACTTATAACTCTATTATTCACTAACTGTAAATAAATGGTGATTGAATCATCAATTTTACCGTTAATTGTAACCAATGGATGATAGGTTAGAGATTTTAGAAAGGACTAATTTTCGATGAAAAAAAAGATCTACATGGTGAAGAGAACATCCATGAGCTCGACGCGACACGACTTAGTCGTTTCGAGGAATTTGAAAATTGACTGCGATGCTAACATTAAGCACGTTAAGCGACGTGACTTAACGAAGCATTCATGAGTTGATCTGCCTAATTACAGGTATATCTTAACTGATTAATAGAGATTTATGTTTTGTAATAGAGGTGGGAGCTCAGTTATAAATAGAGGTAACAGCCAAGAGGTAAGGCCAACTTATAATCTACATCTTCCCTACTTGAACTCCATGCTAATTTGACCATCGTAGTGCTAACTCAGCAAGGCGTAGGTTGTCCCAGGAGCGCATCAGTTAGACAACGGTATAAGATTAGCAAAGTCATTTTAGAAGCCAGTCAATTAGGCAACGTGATAGCTGAGCAACGTTGCAGGATAGAAGTTCAAGAAAGCAATCTAATCCATCGTCTCATTTTCCCACGGAAAATGCTATTGGGACCGAAAGTTTTAGGAGCCGAATGGCCCGAACCCAAATCGAATTAATGTGGAATCTATTTGGATTGTATACAAGAGTTAAAATTTGGTGTGAGGGGTTTTTCTAGCTCCATGTAGATCATCTTAAAAAAAAAAAAAAATCAGTTCAACTTAAAACTTCTAAACCAATTAAAAAATTGATTGGAACTTGATTGAAAATCAACAGTAAAGTCTTTCATTAATTTTTGATAGGTTTAGAAGTTATAAAATGAGCTGAATACTTATAAGAATGACCTACATTATGAAAAAAAATCCTACCAAATTTTAGCCCTTGATACAATCTAAGTGAACCAACATCAATTGGATTTGGGTTTGATCCCCACGGTCCCAATAGCAGCTCCGTCTTTCCAACTCACAGGGACATGACAGTAGCTTGGTTTCTTCTTTCTCAAGCTCCTCGTACTTCGTTGACGTCTAACAATAGAGTATAGATTACATATCCGTTGTTATCAATGCCATCGATCTTGCCACCAATTTTCAAATAAAAGAACAAAGAGAGAAATCATCACGAATTAATAAGTCTTCAGTATGGAACCTTAAAGGTCACGGCACCAACTGTTTTATATGTGCACTATGAGTTAATTAGTAAACTTCTACTATTATTTACAACTAAGATTTGAGGTTGACAACTAAGATTTGAGGTTCATTTTTAGTTAGCATTGACTAATTAAACTAACCTCATTAAAAACTAATAATTTTGACAGACAAAGAGTTGCACATGGGCCTTTGCTCGAGTGGTTGATCTTGGGAGGTCTTGAGATCAAAACTTTTTGGACAGCAGCGGATCCGTGATTATAAAGTAAGAGGGGGCCAAAATATAAAACATCTATTATTTTGAAGGAGCACTATGAAAAAATAGTATTTTTAGAGGGACGAAGTGCAAAATTTATACTGTTTTTATCTCAATTTGATATGCTTTACAATAGAATGCACAGTGTAATGCAATGACCTGAGGGTGCCATAGCCCACTCAGGTCTCAATATGGCTCCGCCACTATTTTTGAGTGTGGTTTACCATTAAGTTTCTACCATGTAATATGTTGGAGCTATCTCTTCGTCGGTGGTGGCGACGTATGTTCGTGGAAATTGTTGGTTTCGTTTCTTTTCGTCTGTGGTGACGATTCTTTTATGATCTTGGCGATGGCTTTATACTTCTCACACACCTATTGCTAGTAAGCATCGATGTATCTTCACCTTATCATTGTAATTTAGACAATAGTCTCTCATCAATAAAAAAGAAAAGAAAAGAGAAATAGTTGCACACGTAAAGATCATTCAAGAGGTTATTTTGATCTACAAAGTCAAAAGAGTATTAACCCAGGCCATAACCAATACCGGTTCCCGAAGGGGTGGAACAGGGATCCTGATTCTCAGTTCCGGTTCAGTTCCATTCTCGGGTAAACCATTGACACAATGGCACAGTGGCACTCCTATCCACACGCGTACAACGTGTTCCTTTAGGGTTTTTATAACTGGTCTCCATTGGTCCACTTGGTTAGGATACTACCATCTAATGCCCACGTCGGATGGCTGTAGCCAACCACGTGGTATAGTCCCCTCCAGGAAACTGTATTCTTACATAATTGGTTGTCGACTCTCGAGTTCGAAAACATTTTTCTCTGCAACTCTCTCTCTCTCTCTCTCTCTAACACAACTCAATCCCGACTACAATCGTTGAAGCCCTTTATTTTCTTTGGTAAATCTCGGAAAACCCACTTTTTTATTATTTGGATTGCTGTGTAGATTAATTCTTCCTTAGTTATTAATTTCATTTTTAGCTCTTATTTCTGTTCTGGATTACTGTAATTCCATTAAAATCCATCCTGTTTATTGTAGTTTCTCAACCACTGCAATGTGTTTGAATAAATGTCGATTCCGACAGAACTTCAATTCTGTAAAACTAATTATAAGATTGAGCGGAACCCAAATTTAGTTTTTAGTTCTGTACATCTCTATTACTGTTTTGGTACAATTTGGAACTTAGGATTTTACAGCAGTGTTTAAACTTCACCAGGAAAACCTCCTGAATTTATATGTTAGTGTACATAAACATGTGCTACTCAGTTGTAAGTGACTACATGTTCTGCAAGAGTAAACGTGAAACTTGAACATCTGATACTCTTAGCTTCATCGAATTTAGATACCCAAAGAAAAAAAACAATGGATTAGATTTCCACCTTAATTTTCTCAGAAGATTCCTTCCATTAGATCCAAGTAATGGCTAAGGGGAGTACATGCTGTAGTTTCTTACCATAACCGAATAAGGGACTGCACCTTGCTCAAATGGGACCACACTTTACTGGATAAAGTGCATTTAATAAACAAATGCTCCTTCGGTTCCCAACGACAATTACACAAAAAACATCTTTTGGGAATAATCATTCCCCCCTTCTTATAAGCATTCTGCTGTAGGAATTTTCCTAAGAGAAGCCGCTCAAACAAAATTGCTAATTTTGTCAGAATCACTAGATTTCAAATCTTCTTTCCTGGGGTAAAACTTTCCTCGTCACCATGGAGCCACGTAATGAGGAGATAATTTCTTCTTACTTTGGTTAAGTCTTTAAATCCATATTGGCTTCTCAATAAATACTTTGAGGAGATCAATTTTCTAACGTGTGATGTTTATTAGGGATTTTGTGAGGAACCGTAAGCCCATGACGCCCATGTGTGGGGTTAGGGGGATAGTCTGTGGTATGAATAGTTTCACAATGTTCGCTAAGTTGCTAATTTTCCTGTAGATGTATGAACAATAATCCCTAAAGTCGCATTTTTCCTTAGGAAATGTATAGACATAATAATCCCTATGTAGCTATTGTTATCTACATTTCTGCTTGAGTTCTGCCTTTAGCTTCTTAATATATTTCTGTTAGAATCTTGTTCTCAGCTTAACTATAGAAAGAAAACAGGATGCATGTTTCAAATATTAACAATCTCTGATGATTACAGATGCTGCTGGAAAATAAGTGACGCTCCGGATGTTTGATATTTTCTTGTGCTATTTGGTAGTAGGAACTCTTCGCTGCAGACAACCAAATGGCAAGTGTTTCAAGGTAGACATGCTGGACATGCATACTTGGAAATTGGAATTACTTAATATCTTATAAATGGAGCTAGGTCATTCATGTGTTTCTCACTTTTCAATTGTAAACCTTGCTTCAATACTCAGGTTTTAGTAAGTATTAAGTTCTATATGATATGGTCGACCCTTTGTGTGTTCTCTGGGTCACATTCACTCTGCTGATCTTTATCTGAGAATGTACTTCTGTTTGTTCGTTTGTAATTCAGACTTTTGTCTTATATGAAGTTAGCTTTTGGTTAGGCATTTCTTCTGGATTCTGCTCACCTGTATTATATTCTTGATAGGTGGTCTCCTCATGGGTCATGGATTTCTTTGCATTCAAAAGCGTTGGCTTCGGAAGATATCCATAGGCTTTCATGTAATATGGCTATCCATAATCTAAGGAGGGGCTACTCCCAAAGTTTAACTCTTCTACGTTATGCTTCTATTGGGAAATATCCCACATGCCAACCATCTTTGAGAATATTTTCCATGCCTGTTAGTCTCGAGGACAAACCTTCATCATCATCTCCAGAAGATGAATCAAGCATTAATGAGTTTGATCCCAAGGATTCATCCCAGAAGGTTCTTCCCCAAAAGTTGGCCAATGAAGAGGTAGAACTTAAAAGATTTCATCTAATTTTTTTATTCATTCTCATCATCATAGTATATATAACTTTCAAAATTCTATTATCAATGGGTGATTTCGAGTCATTGTGAAGTACAATTATGATAGTGTACTTAAGTAAAATCCACCAAGGGTACATTTCCAGCTATATGAGTTGAATCAATAACTTTACCATGTAGATTTTTGGTTATGATAAGAAGATCCCACTTAGATCATGACACAGGAGAGTCCAAATGATCTTATCTTTTCTTCTGGAGGAGTTAATTCTTTATGACTTCTTAGTTTGTTTCTTTTGTAAATTGTAATGTATCATGGAAACTCTAATTGCCTTGCAGTGCCTAGCATCTTATTTGGATTTATTGGTTAAAAGTAAGATGGGATTGAAGATGCACCCTGATTTTGCGATGAAGAATGTCAACTAACTGAATAACAGAAAATTTGTTGTCACACTGCAACACCATGGAGGCACCTTGTAGTTGAAGACGCTGCCATCTATACAGGAGGGGATGAAAATGTTAATTTTGTGATCCCCACCTCCACATGTGTTGGTTCCGGCTCGTTTGCCTGCAATACCTGCTGTATGATGTCTCATTGTGACCGCGAAAATTTTCTCAGCAACAAACATACCCCTGAATGTAGGGTGTCAATGGGTACCCGTTTATTTGGGAGTTGAGCCAAACCAGAACCAATAATCCCGATTCCTGTTTCACATATTTTAGTACCGGAACTGGAACGTTTAGTATTGTAATTATGTTCCAGTTCTGCGCTTTGCTATCCACGGAAACAACTTACAAATATCAAATTTTTTTTTTCCTTTGATTGTTCTATAATAAGTTAATAACTTCACATTTTTTTTTTGTCATATACAAATTAAATAATGGAGAATTGGAACAAAAAATACAAAAGAACTGACTAGAATCGGGACCAATTTATCTCAGTTCTGGTACCACCCTTTTGAGTACCGGAACCGACTTATTTTGTAGGTTCCAGTCTTGGGTGGTTCAATAACTGAACAGCAACTGACCTGTTGATACCCTTGTTGAATGATTCTCTATTTGGTTCATTTTGAAATGGACTGCTTGCTTTCCGATGTTCTCTGCTGCCCTTGTCCTTGATCCTTTTGAGAGACTTCTCACCCATGAAACATATATGTTGACATATGCCATATTGCTTACACAACTTGTATAATTAAAATGGAACTTCTCAAGCAGTCTTTTATCCTATTCACTAGCAGCTAGTAGCAAGCTTTTAGAATAGTTAGATTATAAAGTCGTCAACACTATTACTATTTTTTTTTTTAATGCATAAGGTTCCTGTGGAGGACTCTTTTTATTTTCTAGGTCATTGATGTCACTTAACATGATTCCTTGACAGCTCATGTCACTGCTCACTGATTCTGAAAGATCAAAGCTAATCAGAAAACTGAGTGAAGCTAACCAACACAATCGATTCCTCAAACGACAGGTTTGTAATAATTCATTTTTACATGCATGTCTTTATGCATAGTCACTAAATTACATTTGCACTTTGGAATTCTCTTTTATTGTTTCAAGGTATTGCTTTAATGCAGAAGAATCATTCAATGGTTTGTCCATTTTGGATGTTCCTCTTTATTAGTTCTTCCTTTTGAGGGAAATAGACTAGACTTCCACCCTTTTTTTCTTTGAGTGTCCAAGTAAACTCTTGGTTGGAGATTGTGTTGCAGAATGATGGCCGTATAAGCGACACACATGGCATTAATAGTATTCCTAATGCTTCATTTGAATATTCAAAATGAGGGTTCTTGATATGATATCTAAGATATTATAGAAAACGTGCCACTTTTTGGCTCAGTATTGGTTTGTCATCACTCATCAACTCGAATGAGTGGCTAACATTGGATTGGATACCGTATATCTTTAGCAAGATATAGGTGTCATGTTAGTTCTCCACTAGGAAAACTACTTACAGACACTTTTTTTTTTTTTTTAATCGTTTGTAAAATTTTATTTACCCATATCCATTAGGACCCATTACTACGTAAGGTATCTGAAATTTACTCATTTGCTGGATGACATTGGCATGCCATATTGGTTTAGCTATTCATGTGAAAAGTATTTCACATCCTAGGGATAATGCTGGTGAGTTCAATATGTTGTGTCTTTGAGTGTTCAGAATATAATCTGCTTGACTCATATTTATTTGGGTCTATATGACTTTGTATAGAGCATTTCATTGTTGGTCTCTAGTGCTGTTATATGTTGCATAATCTGTGAAGTGATTTCAGTATTTAGTAGACCTACTTCCTGCAAAGAAAATTATAATAGAAGCTGCATAATATTGAACTATAACTCTATACGTATCAACCATTACGTATTCCTTCTGCATCTAGAGTACCATATATGCCACTATGCCAGTATGCCACAAAAAGTTGTAATACGTGTGTCCTAACAGCTTCCATTAATAATGGATGAATGAAAAACTTAAGCGAAAAGCCATTATGTTGCATTTGAATAACAACTTCTGCCCTTTTATTCTTATTGGAAATTTTACAATTCTAGTAACAAAATATGAGGCTCCAAAGTTAATTGTTGACATGCTCTTCTAATATCTGTTTGCAGTTGCAAATAAAAGAAGATGCTTTGTTAAATTTTAAAAGCGAACTTGCTGTCATGGAATTCGAAATCCAGGTCTGTCTTTTGTAACTACATCAGTGTCTACTTGTTTTTCTTTGTTGTTATCCATATGGGTTAATTGAGCATGATTATTTGCTTCTACAATTGGTTGGGCCCCTTCTTGAGAACCCTTTTATGTATTTTAAGAATTTTGTGTCAGTAGAAAATGGAGGACTGTAGAACTAGTCTTACCGTCCACTCTAGTAAGTAGCAGCAGCTGCAGCACTTCTTGTTGCAGCTTAGTTTTCTTGCTACTGCCAATTACTTGCACTTCTAGTCTTGTGAATAGTATGTAAAAGTTACTCTATGAAAGAGGTGGAACATATGAACTTTCATATTTTTGTATAATCAAAAAGCTTGGAAATCCCTCTAATGGTACTGGAGGAAATTATGTAGAATGTTTGGAGAGAGACCACGATTTTCCACCTTCAATAGTGGTTCAACATGAAGGACAGCATCTTTACTTGTTTCCAGCAACAATTCGGTCAAAGATGGAGTGTACAAGTTTAACCATTTTCGCCATTAATCCATCTTCAATAGATATCATATTTTCTTCCTACTTTTCACCATTTCCAATCCACCTCCAATTGTGGTCCCTTGCATGAATCATGATTCCCCATTCAATTCTACCTAGAAGGCCAAGAACTATTAGCTATATCCATGGTGGAGAATACTAGAGATATTTTTGTTGAAATATTTCTTACCACTGTATTTCATGTCATTTTTTAAATAAGAAAAGGCACAAAATATTTAAACAATTGGAAAATGTTTGGATGGGAAAATATTGTAATATTTTGATATTTCTGTAAACATTGTTTTAGTGCTGTTACATAATTGTCCAATGCTCTATGACATTGAAAGTGATATATAATAACCACTGAATTTCTGATAACGCGCCCTTAACTACTTGCGTGCTTACTATTTATTTTATCCCTCATTTGTTTATTTCCTTTAGAAATATCTGAGAGCATCTATGGTGGGTTCTAATTCATGATTTCTGTTGGGCAGGCTTTGGTCACACTGGCAGAAGAAATAGCTAAGACTGGTATTCAGCCAGGTTCAAGAAAGATAAATGGGAAATACATCCATTCTCATCTCATTTCCAGATTAGAAGGTTTCATTATATTTCATGTAATTTTATGTGTCCATTGTCCCTTTGTCCTTTTTCTACCTTGGGTTTTCATTTAAATCCTTGTCCTTTGATTTTGGGGTTCGTTTTTTTATTTTTATTTTTTTAATTTCTATCCTATTGCATCTCAGGGACGTAATTTAGGTGGTTTCTATCATGATTGTCCCCAATCAAGTCATATTTTCTTTGAGCACCTATACAATAAACTCTAATAATTTATTCTGCTGACTTACCAAAAAAAAAAACCGAAGAAGAAGTCATTTTCTGAAGTTTTTGTAAAGTCCCTCCCTGTTTAACAATTGTCTTGCATCTCTGCTGAAGCTGTGCACAACAAATTGAAAGAACAGATAAAGGATGTGGACGTTGTACAATCCAAGGAAGTTCGCTTACATTGGCATGGCATGGCTGAGGTAAGTTGACATTCTCATTAAATGTTTTGATTATTATACTTCACTAACAAAGATCATACATTGTCAGACCACTATGCTATTTTATTCTCATAAACTTTAGGAAAACTAGGGGCTAGTTCTGTTATTCGAAAGTTCGACAGAAATTCAGGAGTGCTAAAGTTGAACAATGCTTTATTGTCTATTTCAACTAAATTATGCACTCTTCACTTTAGTACTCGATTTCTGCTTGATGGGTAAAGAAATTTTGATCTTGTTCTGAAACATGTTCAACTAAAATGTGCACTCTTACTATAGTACTTGATTGATGCTTGATGACTAAAGAAATTTCGATCTTGCTCTGAAATACTTATTTCATTGGGTATCAGAGTGTGCAAGTAATGGGAACCTTTGATGGGTGGAGTCAAGGAGAGAGCTTATCACCAGAATATACTGGTTCTTACACACAATTCTCAACAACATTAATGCTCAGACCTGGCCGGTACGACATCCTCTCTCTCTCTCTCTCTCTCTCTCTCTCTTTCTCTCTCTCTCTGCACACACATATACAACTCATTTGGTATTTTATGCATCGAAGGTACGAGATCAAATTCTTGGTAGATGGAGAGTGGCGGTTATCACCGGAACTCCCAACTATAGGCGAAGGAATGCTCGAAAACAACTTGTTAATTGTAGAATGAATAGTGTCAGTGCCAGGGAGGGAATTATGTAAACCATGTAAAGCAATTAATATAAATAAATGTAATCACAATCTCTATGTATGCTTTCTTCTTTTTTACTGCCGGAATGTAATTGTTCTTCCTTATTTTGTTTCCGGGTTGGTTAAGACCCTCTGGTCCAGACCCTTGTTTTGTCAGTTTGGATCCTTCAAACAGTTCTTCTGTATCAGGAAAATTGAGGAGTTGTTTTAAGAACTGTTTTTCAGTCTGTAAAATTCTTATTCATTTCGATCTATTCATTTAATTTCTGAACTCATTGAAGAGTGATACTGACATAAGCAAGGATAAAGGTGATCTGTATCATAAATTTCAAGCAACAAATGAGCTAACTTCAAAATGTTGGCCAAAATTTTTTCCATTGTGTTGGTTACATTGAAATTGAAACTGTATTAAATACTGTTTTTATGATCCTTTCAAAGAAGGAATTTATCCCAGAATTCCTTTATCAGAGCCCACCCTATATCTGGAACTAAAAACCTGAGTTATGCTTTTTAAACGTTAGGAAACTACTTGTTCTTTTGATGTATGGTCTAAGATGATTTGATCAAGTTGATAGTGTAAGAACAAGTGCGACCTAGCTTAGTTAGTAAACTATGTTACTGTTGATAGCCTAGACCTTAGTTCAAATTCTGTTTGCACTGTTATTAGAGAAAAATGTTGGAGGACTATGCACTATTTAGGAGCCAAGTCTTAGTAACCAGAACCATGGTATAGAGCTAAGTAACCAGAGCGCGGGTCGGAGCGGGAACGAAAGTGGGAACGGGAGCGTCGGAGCAGCTGATTAAAAAATGTTCTTAGTTCTAAAATACCTTCGGAGCGGGAGCGTCGGAGCATAATTCGGAGCGGGAGCGCGAGGTTCCGGAGCGGGAGCGTCACCCCTGTACCAAGGTTTCGGTTACTAAGGTATAGAGGACTGTACATCTGTGCACAATCTAAGGGCGTTCCAGTCTTAGTAACCAGAACCATGGTATAGAGGTGACGCTCCCGCTCCGGAAGTTCATGCGCTTGCTCCTAACCATGCTTCTTCGCTCGTGCTCTAAAATGCTAGTTCATGTACTCCCCAGTCAACCAGTAATTTTTGCACCAAAATAATTCTGATCCGGAGCGTTCGATTAGATCCGAGTTACAGACTCCGATTCCGAGTTTTAAAACCGTACTGTAATCGCACTCTCCCGCCATATCTCTTTCAGAGGGGGAAAAAAAAACATGGACGACGCTTGGGAAGCTCTTGACGTCGACGATTCAGACCTTCCTTCTCTGGTCCGACCTCCCATTCTTCTTCCCTGCAAACGCCCTCCTCCTCCTCCTCCTCCTCCTCTTCAACAGCAAAAACAAAACCCCATCAAATCCAACATCAACAACAATAAACCCTTTCTCTCTCTAGAACCCTGTTCTCAGTTCTCTCGCTCTTCCCAAAATCAACCCAAATTCAACGACCCCGAAACCCTAGATTCTCAATCTCAATCTCAACAGAAAACCCTTCCCCATTTTGATAACGAGAAAAATGATGGTCCTCCATCGACTAGCTATTCACGTCTAATTCCCGGTCCGGCCGGTACCATCCAGGCTACAATGAAGAACTGGCAAGCTCGTAATAATCGAACAAACGAAGATCGAATCCCAACTCAAGAATATCTAAGGAGGATGAATGGAGAAGATGAAAACGAAGATGATGAGGATTTCAAGCGCAATTCATGGCTTTGTGCCATGGAATTTCTTCGTAATGAAAGTAGTAGTATGGATTCTTCAGTTTTTGAGGGAGGTTCTGTTCTTAAGTCGAGTTTGAACTCGATCAAGAATTGTATAACCACCGAAAGGGTTCCTCTGGTACTTCCCTGTTTTTCAACCCATCTCATTTTCTTTTATAGTCCACTTCAATATTAATTGTCAGAAATTCCTGAGTTGATGAAATTCAAATTGGATTTGTATTGTTTTTGAGAATCTAAAATGTTGTTGGATGGGCGATTAGGTTGTTGCCATCGTCAAATCTTGCACGCCGAATGGCCTAGGCGATCTAATTGTAACCCTAAAGGTGGTAATACTAACAAACTGTTACTAATTTGTGGATTTTGTTATTTGGTTTTCTACAAAGATTTTATATGAAGCTACGATTTTGATTTCAGGATCCTACAGGTACCGTTAGTGCTAACGTCCATCAAAAAGTTCTCACTGAGAGTGAATTTGGAAAGGACATCTCAGTCGGGTCTGTTTTGATTCTCCAGCAGGTTTCATATCTAAACTTTAAATAATTAACATCTATCACATCATCAGCTGATATGAGCATTGATATGAACCCATGGGTAGAACTTGCCCTTGAAATACTGGCTTACAAGAGAAGGGGAACCAAAATATTTCAGGTTGCTGTATTCTCACCTTCCCATTCGGCACACTATCTCAATATCACTCACCGCAATTTGGTCAAGGTGCATACTCTTTCCTGTTGTCTTTGCTTTAACTAAGTTCTTAATTGTGTTTTGCTCGTCGAATTTTGTTGGTGTATTTCATTTTACTTCAAGTTTATTGAACATCAGAATGAGCCCATATGGACATTTTTCTATAGTTTAGTTCCGAGACAATTGGAATTTGCATTCCAAAAAACGTGCAACTTCCAATGATAGTGAATTAATCACAGATGTACCCCAAATTCAAGTTGATATAATTAATGAGCCTGATATGTTTCTTGCATGAGTTATCAATTGACTCAGTAAATATGGTTTGAAATCACAACTGTATCTGTCCATCTATCTTTTATGAATTAGTGAAACCCAAAATCTTTTTACGAACTAGTACGCCAATTTGAAATATTAAATTCATAGTTAGAAATCAACAGGTTTTTAAGTTTCTTTTAGGTTGAAGAGTTTCTTTTTAGATCTTTTTTTGTGGATAAACAATGACTGATCTGCCATGAGGATTGCACAGGAAAGATCTAATTGTTACTTGTGCATGTTGGAAAGGGTTCAGTGTAAGCAAACATCCATCTTGGAGCACCCAGTGGGTTTCTGGTGTGGAGAGTCATTCTTTTTTATCCCATGCATCTCTTTGTAAGATCAATGTAAACAAAAACACTTCGATGATCTTAAAAGCCTTATGATAGTATAAGAGAGCTCAGTAGTTTTGTGTGTGAGGTTCTTTCAGAATCTTAAATACCATAAAGCAATGGTCCTTCTCGAGCTTCTATCAAACTTGAGAGAAAGTTCGTTATGATTCACATTTTATACCAAGGTAAGAAGCTGGAAATCGAACCACCGTGGATTCAAGATGGTAAGATTTTAAGATAAAATTTGTTGATTGTCTTCAAATTAGGAAACCATCGTTGCTTCCTGACTGGTCATCTTTTGGTGGTCATGATGTATAGTCTTTTCTTTTCCTTTTATAGTCTTCCCTTAGGATCCCCTTTGAATGTATTCTTTTAATGATCAAATTGATATATTAGGCAATTACATTTTATACTCATGCAGCTTGGATGCCTTTGTAACCTTGGTGCCTAACTTCACACCTTTTGAAATTAAGATGAGGCAATAATCAAAGAAACCAATACTCTGCAGATGATTACTTTTCAGAAAGCATAGGGTGTTAGCGTGATCATGTCATATGAAGTGAATGGCTGTTCTTTATTAACTCCTCTGTGTAATTCACTTTGGAATTTTCAATGATCTGTTTCTGGTAACAGGTTATCTCTAAAGACAGTGGACCTCCAACAAAAGGGTATGAAGCATCTACAGTTAGATTTGCTGCTTGGGCCACAGGTAAGACATGAACGTCTTTTTTAAATTGGGAAATTTAGTGCTACCCCTATACTTATGAACTCCTTTGCTACGCTCCTATGAACTGAGCTGTTAACGATTCAAACAGCTAATGATGTGACCATTGCCCCTCAATTAGTACAAATGGCTAATGACGTGCCAATTCAAAAAGTGGTTTGACTTCGTATCAAACATTGAGAGTAAAAATGTGAATTTGTATGAAGTCAAGCAGCAATGTTATTAACCATTTGAATCATTAATTGTGACTTCAGGTAAATAGAGGTAAAAACTAAATTCCCCTTCCAATGATTTTATCCATTATCTAATCACCAATTGCTGCACTACCAGAGGAAAGCAGAAAAACTAGGCCAGAGATCGCTGAGAAGGCATCTAATACAAGATTGGGAGCAGCTGAAGGAATCACAAATGAGGTAGTCAGAGGATATACAAACAAAAAAGGATCAGTAGATGATGATAGACAAATGGAAGAAAGCATAGCAGCAAGAGTAAGCTTTCATTTCAACAGCAGCTACCAACCTGCTGCTGCACCTGCTGCAGAGCTAGAAAACGTGGTGGTTAGACAGCGGGAGGCAAATGGAGCTACAGTGGAAGTGGAGACTGTTAGGGGAGATGTCATGAATAAAGAACAGAAAATAGATGATATTGATAGGTGTCCAAAAGGAGGTGGTCAAATTGAAAGCTTGAACTGCAGTAGCAGTGGGTTACGACATGATTCTAGTGCAGAAAAATTTGTTGATCACCTTCAACATCAAGAAACTGGAAGAGTAAGTGGATTTAAGAAGCAGAAGCAGCAGCTAATTTCAACAACTTCACTCCCTGAATGGACAGATGAACAGTTGGAGGAGCTTCTTGCAGCCAGTTGTGAAGATGGTACCTCTTTATTCTGATACATTTTGAAATTGTTTTGTTTGTTTCTTTCCTTTTTTTTTTTGTTTGTTTGTGTTATATCTGCAGAAAATTACGAACAGTAATTGCCATGGCGAATCTTGGAAACGAAATCTGATTACATGTAGGAGGATGCATTACCTTGAAACTTTCTCGTAAAAGTATTTGCACATATGAGAAAGAGAAGAAAAAAAAAGTCGTCTGAACAATTTAGACCTCAGTATTACTTTGTAATTGTTTCTTGATTCTTTTTACTTACCTTGGTAGCAATAGCATGAGCATGGGTATCTCTCTCTCTAGCAGGTGTTTGTGCCGCGAAGTAAAGCTTTAATCTAAGCTCCGTTCCATGAGTGAATATGAATAGATGGGCATGAAATTGTTGGAATTGCTATTTATGGTTTATTTGAGATCTGAAATTATTGAATATGTTACTTTGAATATTGGGTTTTAATTTGCTATTTATGGTTTATTTGAGATCTGAAATTATTGGAATTGCTTGTATAAGAGAGAGACGTAAATAAACAGCAGACACCCCAACTGAACTGGGTTTACAGTGCACACACTACATCCATGCTATTACTGCAATGGTTTGCTTAGAGGTGAAAAGCCAACTCCTTGGTGACTTTTTCGAGCACAGGCATGTAGGCAGTCGGAGTAGGTGCATCTTCATTCGCCTTCTCAAACTCCAAAGACCATTTCACCAAACACCCATCATCACCCTTTGGAGTAACAGAAACCAGTTTGAGTTCAAAACTGTTATAATGATTCAACAATTCTCCATCGATGATGCTCCAAGTGATTGCCCTCTGTTTGTCGTCAACCATTGTTGTCCTATCCTTAGCCATAATACAAGTACCCTCTGTTTCACCAGTTCACCCAAATTAACCCAAGATTCAAAAATAATTGATCTAGCTTTTCTCATATTGAGAAGAAGTGATGTATGTATAATTTCTTACCGATTTCATATTTCCAGAGCCTGACACTGCCCACGCTCGCTCCATCTCCTTGGATAAGTTCGATGCTCTTGTAAACTTGAGGAAAAAACTTTGGGAGTTGGGTAATATTGTGCTTAAACGTACCGTAGAACTTATCCGCAGAACACTTGACTTCAGCTTCAACCCCAAGCTTTTGAATTTGAGCCATGACAGTCTTACAGTACTACTTAGTTATTCAAGCTAGCTTAAGTGTTGTAGTTAACAATGAGAAAATTGTACTGGTTTTTATAGAGCTAGGCTAACAGATTCACATAAATAACTGAAAATCATCAATAACTTCCAGCTGCAACTTGGACTCAAAAGAAAAAAAAGATTGAAAATTCGATTCCCACTTAAAATTATTTTTTTATAAATATATACTAAAAGGGATTAGCTAAATAGGATTTTGGTTTATTAGTGGGTAGGGACTGGTATTTTTCTCTTTTAAAAACCCTTCAACTTTTGAAAACATGGGGAAGTACCCAGAAAGCTTGTGCACAGAGTCTCTTAGTAACCGAAACCTTGGTATAGGGGTGACGCTCCCACTCCGAAACCTTGCGCTCCTGCTCCGAACTACGCTCCGATACTTCCGCTCCGAATGTATTTTAGAACTAAGAACATTTTTTAATCGGCCGCTCCGACGCTCCCGCTCCCGCTCCCACTTTCGTTCCCGCTCCGACCCACGCTCTGGTTACTTAGACACAAACATCCAACATTTGAGTACAGAGGAGGGATGGAATGATGCATGCGCTCTCCTACTCCTTGTTGTTGACCCGTGCGTGATGGGTTGGGGGAGCCGTTGGATTGAGTCCAATGAATGGTGGAGATCAGGGTCAGGTTGGCGCTACTTCTACTATGTTTTAAGTTTTAATTCAAGTTAACTGAATACTAACTGCAACGTTCCTTTGTTTTTTCTATTTTTTTATGACGCAGGCTACTTGTTAGGAGGTCATCCATCCTAGTATTACTCTCACTCCAAATATGCTTAACTACGGAGTTATGATGGGATTCGGTGCAGTAGTACTGGTATAGTATTTGATTTAGTGGAAGGGATTACAACATCGACTTACTAATATCTCTGTTTTATTTCATTTTATCTTCTTTCTTGATCTATATTTTTAAAAAAGAAAAGAAAAAAGAAATATATATTTTGGTTGATCAGAACGAGTTCTTCTAATCTGGCTTTGGGGTCTTAGCTGTTGAAAAGATCCTAGATTAATCTTAATTAGATCTGTTCTTTGACAACATGAAGTGAACGTCTGTTATGCTTCAGATCAGTTTTTCTGGTATTGTTTAGAATTATTTCCATGTACGCCCTACAAACAGGTGTAAACAAAGTGTAACAAGGAGTGTGGAACTTGTAAAAATCTGGGTGGAAATATCCAACCCTATTGCGTCACCCGAATGTAAAAAAGAGAAAAAAAAAAAAAACCCACTAACTTCCTTCCAAATGCTGGCCAACAATTGGTAGCACTCTTAAATTGAGAGTCCTCGAACATCTTTCTTGAAGGATGCAGTCAATTAAAATTTTTTTTGGTCCCATGGTCGTATTGATGGGAGGCCTAATGCCTATGTGGCATTATGGGCCCACAATTTAGACTAAAATTTTTTGTTGGGGTTAGATGTTTTAAAACGATATGATCTTCACTAAACATCATTTAAATGATGAGTTAAAAAAAAATTTAGTCTTTGAAAAATTTCTATGTGGACTTTAAAGATGTGCAAAATAAAGGCAACTTAAACCTACCAACCTATCGTGCCTCTTCAATAAACCTATAAAAATTAGAGGTTTTAGTCTAAAAACCGCTCCAACTTATGATCTAAAATATCAAAGTGGGCTTAATTAACATAAAAAATGGGCTGTTTAATTAATACTCTTGAGATTTACTTGTTCTACCCTATACCTAATTAAATGGGTAGAATTAGGTTATTTGATAATTAAATTCACTATTCAATCTGATCTCTTTACTAGGGTTTCGATCAGCTGGTAATTGATATATTAATTCTCTCTTCTTCAATCTTCTTTCATGATCATTATTATCCATAACATTTAATCACAATTATTGTTTTTTTAATTTTTAAGTTTGTGTATTTTTATTTAACGAAAAATGAGTAGGATGCCCTTGCATGGGAAAAAAATTGAAGTAGAGGACATGCTTTTTTTTCATGTAAGGACAGTCCTCGGCACACGTTAGCGCGATGTAAAAAGACGAAAAACCCATCTGTTGAATAATGACGGTGCACGTTAGCAAATCCCAATTAATGAATTTTAACATAAAAATGACCATAACTTTCAAAATATAAATC
>MVGT01004039.1:263905-316769 GCA_002174775.1 Macleaya cordata | reverse complement strand
TTTAAGGAATTAAGGTTTCTTGGTTGGGTGGTAATCCTAAAATATTTAGTAAGTGTAGATTCTCTAAAACTCTAGTTTCCTTGATGGGTTAGGAAAATCTAGGGTTACAGTTTATAAATAGAGAGGAGGTCAACTCTTAGCCTTATGCAATCTCAGCCCCATCATCTGCTAAAGGCATAAGGGTTGTAGGTTCCTCTTTGGTGAAAACCTCCATTGGACTTCTGCGATTAACTCAGGTACGACGATCAACTCTACTTTTATATATTCAGTAAATCAGCATGCCTAGATCCATGTATAAATTCTATCATGAATTCCTCATCATATCGATCGATCATACTGATCGAAAACTGTGTCGTTTTAAAACCTTCTAACCCATGAATGACAGCAGAAAACTGATCCCCAATTCCAAATTCACCGAACCAAACATACCCTTAGTGAAACAACTTTTTTTTAAAAAAAATTAAATAATTTTTAATTTTTTTTATGAATTAAACATTTTATTTATAAGAAATTTTTTTCTTAATATTTATTTTCATTATTTGGTGATGCAGTACGCGTTGGATTGAAAGGTTTGCTACACAAGAAAGTTTCTAATTTTTTATTTTTTAATTTGCGTGTTTCTAATTATTATTCTAGTTACTAGTATCTTAAACAGAATTGATTGTGTTTTAGTTTCTAATTAGGATCTGTAGTGTTTCTAATTAATTATTAAGAATACTTCTAACTAGTTTTGGTTTCTAATTAATTAACAGGGCCCGGGATTTCCCTTCATAAGGGGGCATAATGCATGCGTGTGTTATAAGACCTACAGTTGATCAACAAAGAACTTAATTTTGAGCTTTCGATCACAATAATTCAGATGATGAAGAAAGTTCTTCTCCTCTCTCTCCTCTTATTCTCATGTTTCAACATATTTTCGAATTCGACACTCTTCATATCAGTTTCAGGTATATTTATATAAATTTATGTGTTTTTTTTTTGTTGTATTTATATATATGAGTGTGTTTCTGTGGTTGGAAATTTAATGGTGATTGGACGACCATCTTACCATAAATTTTTAACGGAAAATTAGAAGTTTAGAAGTTTTAGAATGATCGATATGATTTCTGGTGAGAATGCATGGTGTAGAACACATCCTCACCATTAATCCACCATTGCATCATCTCTATGTAGAATGTGCCCCACACGGTGTATACTTTGTGTACAATAGTTTAGGGTTAGAAGTCATAATGATCGATATACCTTTTGGGTTAATTAACTAAATAATTAACATTTCAATTTATTTACATGTTTTCAGCTTATGATCATGATCATTATCATAATAATATTGCACCTCAATATCAACACAACAAAAACATGAATGTGTACTTGAAAAAAGGCGGTGGCGGTGGCGGTGGCGGTGGCGGTGGCCATGGTGGTGGTGGTCATGGAAGTTCCGGCGGTCGCAGTGGTTCTAGAGGTGGTGGTGTTGGTTTCGTTACAGCTGGCAGTGCAGCCAGAAGCAGCAACAGCAACCACCTCAAGGGTGCACTTTGGGCTGTGATCACTACAACCACAACAGTTACCCTAATCAATTTAATATTGTTTAGGTAGAGAATTCTTCAGTTTGTTATAAACCCACCACCTGTAGGTGTATAATCTTTGGAATATGGTGGTGCCGTTTTGTACGTTCTCACTAATGCACTTGAATTATTATTATTATAATTGATTTTCATCAGTAATCGATTCTCGTATTTAATTTTATGAACTAGTCTGGTTGTTAATACAATTTTTTTTTAATCAGATAAAACAATCCCAAATCGTTATTGCAAAAAAAAAATAAAAAATCACATTTAACCATATTTGTTAATCTCTAATAGTCTGTTTTGACAAGGGATTTGGAAGAGGGATTTTGTGGGGACCAGGGATTTGGTGGAAAAATGATGTTATATTTTTCCTCAAAATTCATGGTCCCCACAAAATTCCTCCTTAAAATCCCTTGTCCAAACAGACTATAAATTAATTAATTATGGGCTTAAAATAGATTATTATGAGGCCTTTTTATCTCTATATAAGGGGGAAAAAAAAAACGATAATCAATTTCAGGCCATAACCAATTAGTTACCAAAGTAGGGTTTTTGGCCACAGTAAACATAGCACTGTGGGTAAAAGTATCTGAAGATAAAGAACTGTTGTCTGAAACGCGTCTAACGGCTAGTCCTCTTTGAACCTCCATTAATGTTTCTCTCTTCTCCAACTTGGGGGTGGGAACCTCTCCTATTTGCTTCACCAACCATCAACTGATTGTTACGCCGACCGCCAGGAGCAAGTGATTTTCCATGTTACTCTGAAAAATAAGGGAAGAATTGAGGGGAAAAAAATAAAAGTAATTAACTTTTTTTCATGTTTCTCTGGAAATACCCAGTCGATCCACAAATGAGGTAATTGTGGAAAAAAAACTTCAATTTGGGTGACTTAGACATTAGGGTTTTGTGTGCCTAAAAGTATATTTTTCGTTTTCATTATTTGAATTTTGTTTTGGGTCTGTGTGTGTTGGGGAAGGTTGGAGGTTAGAGCTCAGGGTAAAGAATTGAGGAACTAAGGAAAGTCATCTCACTTTATCAGCAGCTGCTATAGCATGGTGCATTAAAATTTCTAGATATATTTCAGATTTCATAGCACTTCTGTGGCATGCCCCTCTCTAAAATCCCTTAAACTTTGAATTGATTTCTACTTTGATTAATTTTATTATGCAAAATGAGACTCCCTTGAGCATTAAAGTTGCTGTGCAAATCAATCTGTGATATGAGCTTAATTTATCTCTTATCTACCCTTCATCTATGGAAGTTGCATTTCTTGGAAAATTATTGAAATCTAGACGCGAGAAGTGACTGATGAAAATGGGATATGGAAGAAGAAACAAAGAATTGGAAAGTGAATGAGATTCTATCTGAACTTTACTTCTTGGTTTCTCAAGCTACCAAGTTAAATTTTTGCATTTGTATGAAGTTAACATTTTAAAGAGGAGGCACCATTTAGAGAAAGAAAAGACAAAGAAGAAACATATAATCTAATGCTGGACACGCAGATGGAGAATTTTGTATCATGATTTTAGACTGGTAACCGATATGGATGCTGATCCATAGGGAATTCATACGAGTATCAATTGTTAACCACATGTCAGGAAACAGATTTCAACTGGTGAAATGAGGATTTTCAGTCCTCTGTTCTAGGCAGCAGTTAAGTTATCCCCATGTCTGACCCTTCTCTAGGCATTAATTCCTTCCTACCTACTAGAGGGATTGTTTCTATGTCGATATAAAAAGCTAGTGTTATAAAGACTGATCCTCCATTAGAAATGCATAAGAAAAATCTAATAGGTTGCCACAGCTGCTATTTTGGTGAGTAAAATTGAAAAGGGATCTGCCAGCCTAGTAAGATGTCAACAAATCTAGCTAGCTGCTAGACTCTTTTACCTGGAACTTTTAAACAAGCAACATTGTTCTTGGAGTATTCCTCGTTGTTTATTTCTGTGTGGGGAGTCAGATTCTCAAAGTATTGTATGCATCTCGGTATAAGATCAATGTCAAAAACACACTATGACCTTATAAACCCTATGATTTCAAGTATGAAAATTCATACTCGAAGTGTGTTAGTAAGATCGCGTCGTCCCACTTTGTCTTTAGTGTTGCTCTTCCCTTTCTAGTCCTAATTCACTTGGAAAATTTCAGTTATCTGTTTCTGGTAACAGGTTATCTATAAAGACAGTGGACCTCAAAAAAAAGGATATGATGGAACAATCTACAGTTTTATATTTGCTGCTTGTACCACAGGTCATAGGTCATGAAAATCATCTTTTCAATTTCTTCCTAGCCTTATATATAGCACTAAATGATTTTATCCCATTGTTCTTCAATCACCTTCAACCAAAGGATTGAAAGTACCTGGATCGAAATCGATAAACAGAAGTAAAGAATCAACATACAGAGATCTAGCTTTACCAAAAGTACTAGGATATGAACCATCTACAGTTAGATTCTCCAACTTATATTGACAAACTCAAACTCTAGGAAATAAACATTAATGTAGCTTTTAAGCTGATAATTTATTTATTTTTTTATCGGCTTAAACTATACTATCTAAACGAATCGAACAAGACTACAACATAAAAACAAAGTAATTAAGAAACAGAATACTTAAAGTTTGAGTTTAATTCGTGTTACTTTTATCTTTGCCGCAGTACCAAGAGGAATGTATAGAAACTAGGCCAGAGATGCAAGAGAAGGCATCCTTTGGAAGACGGAGATTTAAGAAGCAGAAGCAGCTTATTTCTACAGCTTCACTCCCTTGAATGGGCAGTAGATGAACAGTTGGATGAGCTTTTTGCAGCCAGTTGTGAAGATGGTACCTCTCTAGTTTCTGATACATTTTGTATTGTTTTACTGTTATAACCGCATAAATCTACGACAGCAATCACCATTGCCGCTGCCACCTTGTTGGGGGTTGTTATTTGTTCAGAAGATATATCAATCGTTGCCTCTTGGGGCCAATATCTGATTACAGTAGGAGAATACATTTCATATCTAAAAACTGTTAATGAAATTTAAAAAACTTTGAAAACTAATACAATTTCAATGAAAACACCTAAAGGGACTCGTTTTTCGTTTTCAGATTTCGGGCTGTTTTCAGTCTTTCTTTGGGCTTTTATGGCAGTCCGTAAATTGCCGGATTAAATGGTTAGTAGCGACAGTGTATCTAGAGCCGCAGCTAAAAGACTATATTAGCGCGCATTTTATCAAGGCGCCGGTAAACTCTGGTTGCTACAACCCCACTTTCATGTAGTGACGCAGAGTGCACAATGCTGGTGTTTAATTAACCATTGCTTCTGTGTCACCAACACTGAGTAACCTAGTTTTTATTAGGTTGATCAAGAGTGGATCCCCAATAGTAAAAAAAATATTGACTAAGGTTGTCAGTTTGGTGGTCAAAATTTGTGTCAATCACAATAACATTATTAACAGGTAAAAAGTTGAGCAGAAATATGTGATTCTTTTGTTAGGCATTCTAAAGCACATTTTTGAACCATTATGAAGCCAACCAACAAGCTAGGGTTGGTTATTGTGGTTGTTCATTGGAATTAATATGTATCTTGTTTTCTCGAGTTTCAAGTCTTCCTATATTGCTATGGGAAAAGTTAACCACCTCCATGGGAGCACAATTTCTTTCCGTTGATCACTCCCTATAATTTCCTGTCATGTGTGGGAAGGTTTTTAATATGAAAAGTAGAGAACAAAGAAAGATCATTGAACAGCTAATTAGGTTTTGGCAATAGAAGATTCTTTATTAATTAAATTTTTTTCATAGTTTTCGTATTTTATTTGATTTGGTGATCCAAGAAAACAATGATGGTGAGAAAGAAGAGAACACCAATTACAGTCGTCCTTCTTCTTCTCCTCTCCCTCTTCCCATTCTTTAACAACAAATTTTTCACCTCTCTCCATTTCACCAGCATGGTTTCAGCAACTTATAATAATGATCATCAACCCAACAACAGCAACAACAACAACAACAACAACAACAACAACAATATCAACATCAACGAGTATTTGAGGAAAGGAAGCGGTAAAGGCGGTCATCGTAGTCGTAGCCGTAGTCATGGCAGAGGTGCTATTGCCAGGGCTCATGCTGGTGCTCCTAGTCCTAGCTACAATGATTGGAACAGCAGCAACGACTCCGAAAATTATAGCAGCAGTAGCAGCAGCAACCACCACATTAAGGCTACACTTGAGTCAGCGTTTGTGACTACTACTGCAGCAACCACATTTAGTACCCTAATCATTTTAGTACGTACTGTTTCGCTAGCTAGCTAGATTTTATATATATAGTTCTAATATTAATTAGTGAAGAAAAAAGAAGAACAAACATATATGTAATCTAATTTCTTTTCTTTACCAATGTATTCTTTAACCATCCATCTATAAAATATAGGGGGTCTTAATTATTTCTAGATACCCCCGGCCAGATGAAGAAGTATCAAGATCTTAGACTGTTATTAATCGATATGTATGCTGATCGATTCGGTAGCGAATTTGAACGAATATCTATTGTTAACAACATTTCGGAAAACAAAGTTGAACTGGTGAAACTAGGATTAATTTTCAGTCCTCTGCGCTAGCCAGTTCAGCTATCACCACCGACCCTTCTCAACGCATCATTCCCGTCCGGCCTACTAACTGGAGGGATTGTATCTATGTCAATTGAAGATTCAAGAGAATAAATTAATAAAAAGCATTACAAAGACTGATATCCTCCATGAGGAGGATTGCGCTGGAAAAATCTAATTGGGGAACCCATCATTTGGGGTAGGGATTTAAGGTTTTGAGGGAAGGTAAGTGCCATGGAAAATCAAGGTTGGACGGTATTTATTTATCTATATTATATATTTCAATAGTTTGGAGATGAGGCAGAGAGTAGTGTGATGTATGGTACGTACTTGTATGGCACAATCTGTGCCATACGACACATTCTTTGTCTCCTCTCTCAAACCACTTGTGTTCGCCCCAAATTTAAGACTAAGGAGAAGGACTTAGTTGTTTGTAGTGCCCATGCGGTACTTGCCCAAACCTCAAAAAAAAAAAAAAATTTACTTGTTTGAAGTATATCCATAGCACTTGCTCACCCTTAGATCATCTCATGTAGCTCCCAAGAGAGGGGCAAAAGGTGAACATACTAACTAAAAATTACCATTCCATCATCTCATATGACCCTACATAACTACTATAGATTTATTAGGCCCTTTTAAAATAAGGGTCAAGTACGAACTACGAAGTATCCCTCGCTCGTCAAATCTTTTATTCCTCCGAGTACTGTTGTTTAGACATCCCACTGCCACATCAGTTGGCGTCCCCTCATAGCACTTTGGTAGAAGAATAGTAGTGGATCCCATCTTTTCACATAAGCATTTGGCATGTTTTTGCAAAATGGTCGGTACAAAAAGCATTCTCCTCGTGTATAAAACTGAAAAAGAGTCCGGGAAAAAAAACAATTAAACAAACGCGTAATTTTGTTTATTAGAGAATCCCTACAAAAACGTCAACGCCATTGGAGAATTAGAAATATAAGAAATTAGAAACTAGAAACTGACGGACAAGAAGAGAGAATTTAAAATTAGAAACTTACCTTTTGAATCCAAACTGCTCTTTTTGTTTTTTTTTTATAAATTGATTCTCCTCCGAACTCATCAATTCATTCATTCTCCCTCATCAAAATCTCTGCTTCGGTTCTGTTCTTTTAATTTTTCAATCTCTCTCTCTCTCTCTCTCTCTCTCTTTTCTAAATAGAAATCGTGAATGGTAATCGTACTGGACTCGGTACTTTTCTTCTCCTCTGCGAAGGCAACTGCGCGTAATTCTTCCGCGCAGTTCCTTCACAATCTTGATCTTTCTTCCTCCTCTGTTTTTGCTACTTTCTCTTTCGGATCCTTAAAACAGTCCTGGTACTATCGCTGTATCGGCCTCGATCCCTAAATCTCTCTCTCTTTCTCTCTCTATCCATCTTTCTCTCTCTATAACCCTCTTTCTCTCTCTAGAATTCTTTTTCTCTCTCTAGATTTCTTTCTCTATCTCTAAACGAAACGAAACGAAACGAAAAGATGTCGATGCTTCATCATCAGAAGCCGAAGAAGAAGAACACCCAATTGTCACAATCAAAAGCCGGTGGAAATCGTGTACTGATAAAAGTGAATGTTCTTGGAAGCACAGGACCTTTACGTTTCCTAGTTAACGAAGAAGAACTCGTTGCTGCTGTTATAGATACTGCCCTAAAATCCTACGCTCGTGAAGGTCGTCTCCCTGTTCTCGGCTCTGATCTAAATAACTTCCTTCTCTACTGCTCTAATGCCGAATGCCATGGTAATCTATATATTGTGCCTTTTTCTGTAACTTTAAATTTATTTTTTTTTAACATCATTTGTGGAGATGGGTATACCTAAATTTTGAATCTTTTGAATTTGCAGCTTTGAAACCCTGGGAAAAGATTGGGTCATATGGAGTAAGAAATTTCGTGCTGTACAAGAAACCAGAAGAGACGACGACGACGACGACGACGAAGATGGGGATTAGTGGGAACAAGGGGAGTGGTAATTGGAAGGCATGGCTTAACAGAAAGTCTCTTATTTATTCCAAGATGATCTCTTCTCATTGATGTATCCCACAATATATTTTAGTACCCAGGACAATCTAATTTTGTTCCCCAGATTTTTCTTTTTTCTGTATTTCTTTATTTCGATATTGTTGTTCTGCAGTTGCAGTTACAAACGTGTGATTGTGCGAAAACCTAACTAAAAATTGTGTGAAACGTGGGATTTATTTTGCATTTTTCTAATATTTGTGTACATTATTTTTTGAAATTGAATGAGTAAAAAAGAAAAAAAAAACTATTAAATTTGGTGAAGGGCACGATCTATGATTCTATTTTTATTTTTCATAGAGATCATCATGTTTCTATTTGGTTGGGGCCATCAGCCTCCTCATTGTCTAGATCATCATGTTTCTATTTGGTTGGGGCCACCAGCCACTTCAGGAATCTTTTTTTTCTTCCTCCTCCCCCCTCCATCATCATCACCATCTCCACCACCCCACCCTCCACCATCACCTCCACCACCCTCTTATGTCCATCGTCGACCATATAAGCAGGTAAATTCGACAACAACCGATCGAAATCTTGATCATTTTCGATTTTTTTTATCAAAAATTCGTTTTTTTAAAGATCTGTAGGAGATGGGCGAGATCTGGAGAGAAGAGTGGAGGTGGTGGTAGAGAGAGGCACAAGATGATGGCGGTGGGGTGATGCTTCAAATTTACCGTGATTTTGTATATTGTGTGTACATCACCCTCACCTAAAATTTATTTGGATCATGGAGTTAAGTACATATGATGTTGAAAATCAGAACATTTTTGTTTGGGAAGTTTTATTGGCACTCAGCAAAACCTTGTTGGCAGGTTCTACGTGAGTTTTTGTAATGCCAATAAAATTTCCTATTTTGTTTCACTTTCTTAATCACATCAAGATAGGAAAAAAAATAAAAAATAAAAGCACATTTTTTTCTTTGAATCCAAGGTGTCCAAGTCATCACATAGTGCACCCGACTATTCCTTGGGGTGTGAACAGACCCCTCTCATCTATACACAACTAAGTCNAGAAGCAGCTTATTTCTACAGCTTCACTCCCTTGAATGGGCAGTAGATGAACAGTTGGATGAGCTTTTTGCAGCCAGTTGTGAAGATGGTACCTCTCTAGTTTCTGATACATTTTGTATTGTTTTACTGTTATAACCGCATAAATCTACGACAGCAATCACCATTGCCGCTGCCACCTTGTTGGGGGTTGTTATTTGTTCAGAAGATATATCAATCGTTGCCTCTTGGGGCCAATATCTGATTACAGTAGGAGAATACATTTCATATCTAAAAACTGTTAATGAAATTTAAAAAACTTTGAAAACTAATACAATTTCAATGAAAACACCTAAAGGGACTCGTTTTTCGTTTTCAGATTTCGGGCTGTTTTCAGTCTTTCTTTGGGCTTTTATGGCAGTCCGTAAATTGCCGGATTAAATGGTTAGTAGCGACAGTGTATCTAGAGCCGCAGCTAAAAGACTATATTAGCGCGCATTTTATCAAGGCGCCGGTAAACTCTGGTTGCTACAACCCCACTTTCATGTAGTGACGCAGAGTGCACAATGCTGGTGTTTAATTAACCATTGCTTCTGTGTCACCAACACTGAGTAACCTAGTTTTTATTAGGTTGATCAAGAGTGGATCCCCAATAGTAAAAAAAATATTGACTAAGGTTGTCAGTTTGGTGGTCAAAATTTGTGTCAATCACAATAACATTATTAACAGGTAAAAAGTTGAGCAGAAATATGTGATTCTTTTGTTAGGCATTCTAAAGCACATTTTTGAACCATTATGAAGCCAACCAACAAGCTAGGGTTGGTTATTGTGGTTGTTCATTGGAATTAATATGTATCTTGTTTTCTCGAGTTTCAAGTCTTCCTATATTGCTATGGGAAAAGTTAACCACCTCCATGGGAGCACAATTTCTTTCCGTTGATCACTCCCTATAATTTCCTGTCATGTGTGGGAAGGTTTTTAATATGAAAAGTAGAGAACAAAGAAAGATCATTGAACAGCTAATTAGGTTTTGGCAATAGAAGATTCTTTATTAATTAAATTTTTTTCATAGTTTTCGTATTTTATTTGATTTGGTGATCCAAGAAAACAATGATGGTGAGAAAGAAGAGAACACCAATTACAGTCGTCCTTCTTCTTCTCCTCTCCCTCTTCCCATTCTTTAACAACAAATTTTTCACCTCTCTCCATTTCACCAGCATGGTTTCAGCAACTTATAATAATGATCATCAACCCAACAACAGCAACAACAACAACAACAACAACAACAACAACAATATCAACATCAACGAGTATTTGAGGAAAGGAAGCGGTAAAGGCGGTCATCGTAGTCGTAGCCGTAGTCATGGCAGAGGTGCTATTGCCAGGGCTCATGCTGGTGCTCCTAGTCCTAGCTACAATGATTGGAACAGCAGCAACGACTCCGAAAATTATAGCAGCAGTAGCAGCAGCAACCACCACATTAAGGCTACACTTGAGTCAGCGTTTGTGACTACTACTGCAGCAACCACATTTAGTACCCTAATCATTTTAGTACGTACTGTTTCGCTAGCTAGCTAGATTTTATATATATAGTTCTAATATTAATTAGTGAAGAAAAAAGAAGAACAAACATATATGTAATCTAATTTCTTTTCTTTACCAATGTATTCTTTAACCATCCATCTATAAAATATAGGGGGTCTTAATTATTTCTAGATACCCCCGGCCAGATGAAGAAGTATCAAGATCTTAGACTGTTATTAATCGATATGTATGCTGATCGATTCGGTAGCGAATTTGAACGAATATCTATTGTTAACAACATTTCGGAAAACAAAGTTGAACTGGTGAAACTAGGATTAATTTTCAGTCCTCTGCGCTAGCCAGTTCAGCTATCACCACCGACCCTTCTCAACGCATCATTCCCGTCCGGCCTACTAACTGGAGGGATTGTATCTATGTCAATTGAAGATTCAAGAGAATAAATTAATAAAAAGCATTACAAAGACTGATATCCTCCATGAGGAGGATTGCGCTGGAAAAATCTAATTGGGGAACCCATCATTTGGGGTAGGGATTTAAGGTTTTGAGGGAAGGTAAGTGCCATGGAAAATCAAGGTTGGACGGTATTTATTTATCTATATTATATATTTCAATAGTTTGGAGATGAGGCAGAGAGTAGTGTGATGTATGGTACGTACTTGTATGGCACAATCTGTGCCATACGACACATTCTTTGTCTCCTCTCTCAAACCACTTGTGTTCGCCCCAAATTTAAGACTAAGGAGAAGGACTTAGTTGTTTGTAGTGCCCATGCGGTACTTGCCCAAACCTCAAAAAAAAAAAAAAATTTACTTGTTTGAAGTATATCCATAGCACTTGCTCACCCTTAGATCATCTCATGTAGCTCCCAAGAGAGGGGCAAAAGGTGAACATACTAACTAAAAATTACCATTCCATCATCTCATATGACCCTACATAACTACTATAGATTTATTAGGCCCTTTTAAAATAAGGGTCAAGTACGAACTACGAAGTATCCCTCGCTCGTCAAATCTTTTATTCCTCCGAGTACTGTTGTTTAGACATCCCACTGCCACATCAGTTGGCGTCCCCTCATAGCACTTTGGTAGAAGAATAGTAGTGGATCCCATCTTTTCACATAAGCATTTGGCATGTTTTTGCAAAATGGTCGGTACAAAAAGCATTCTCCTCGTGTATAAAACTGAAAAAGAGTCCGGGAAAAAAAACAATTAAACAAACGCGTAATTTTGTTTATTAGAGAATCCCTACAAAAACGTCAACGCCATTGGAGAATTAGAAATATAAGAAATTAGAAACTAGAAACTGACGGACAAGAAGAGAGAATTTAAAATTAGAAACTTACCTTTTGAATCCAAACTGCTCTTTTTGTTTTTTTTTTATAAATTGATTCTCCTCCGAACTCATCAATTCATTCATTCTCCCTCATCAAAATCTCTGCTTCGGTTCTGTTCTTTTAATTTTTCAATCTCTCTCTCTCTCTCTCTCTCTCTCTTTTCTAAATAGAAATCGTGAATGGTAATCGTACTGGACTCGGTACTTTTCTTCTCCTCTGCGAAGGCAACTGCGCGTAATTCTTCCGCGCAGTTCCTTCACAATCTTGATCTTTCTTCCTCCTCTGTTTTTGCTACTTTCTCTTTCGGATCCTTAAAACAGTCCTGGTACTATCGCTGTATCGGCCTCGATCCCTAAATCTCTCTCTCTTTCTCTCTCTATCCATCTTTCTCTCTCTATAACCCTCTTTCTCTCTCTAGAATTCTTTTTCTCTCTCTAGATTTCTTTCTCTATCTCTAAACGAAACGAAACGAAACGAAAAGATGTCGATGCTTCATCATCAGAAGCCGAAGAAGAAGAACACCCAATTGTCACAATCAAAAGCCGGTGGAAATCGTGTACTGATAAAAGTGAATGTTCTTGGAAGCACAGGACCTTTACGTTTCCTAGTTAACGAAGAAGAACTCGTTGCTGCTGTTATAGATACTGCCCTAAAATCCTACGCTCGTGAAGGTCGTCTCCCTGTTCTCGGCTCTGATCTAAATAACTTCCTTCTCTACTGCTCTAATGCCGAATGCCATGGTAATCTATATATTGTGCCTTTTTCTGTAACTTTAAATTTATTTTTTTTTAACATCATTTGTGGAGATGGGTATACCTAAATTTTGAATCTTTTGAATTTGCAGCTTTGAAACCCTGGGAAAAGATTGGGTCATATGGAGTAAGAAATTTCGTGCTGTACAAGAAACCAGAAGAGACGACGACGACGACGACGACGAAGATGGGGATTAGTGGGAACAAGGGGAGTGGTAATTGGAAGGCATGGCTTAACAGAAAGTCTCTTATTTATTCCAAGATGATCTCTTCTCATTGATGTATCCCACAATATATTTTAGTACCCAGGACAATCTAATTTTGTTCCCCAGATTTTTCTTTTTTCTGTATTTCTTTATTTCGATATTGTTGTTCTGCAGTTGCAGTTACAAACGTGTGATTGTGCGAAAACCTAACTAAAAATTGTGTGAAACGTGGGATTTATTTTGCATTTTTCTAATATTTGTGTACATTATTTTTTGAAATTGAATGAGTAAAAAAGAAAAAAAAAACTATTAAATTTGGTGAAGGGCACGATCTATGATTCTATTTTTATTTTTCATAGAGATCATCATGTTTCTATTTGGTTGGGGCCATCAGCCTCCTCATTGTCTAGATCATCATGTTTCTATTTGGTTGGGGCCACCAGCCACTTCAGGAATCTTTTTTTTCTTCCTCCTCCCCCCTCCATCATCATCACCATCTCCACCACCCCACCCTCCACCATCACCTCCACCACCCTCTTATGTCCATCGTCGACCATATAAGCAGGTAAATTCGACAACAACCGATCGAAATCTTGATCATTTTCGATTTTTTTTATCAAAAATTCGTTTTTTTAAAGATCTGTAGGAGATGGGCGAGATCTGGAGAGAAGAGTGGAGGTGGTGGTAGAGAGAGGCACAAGATGATGGCGGTGGGGTGATGCTTCAAATTTACCGTGATTTTGTATATTGTGTGTACATCACCCTCACCTAAAATTTATTTGGATCATGGAGTTAAGTACATATGATGTTGAAAATCAGAACATTTTTGTTTGGGAAGTTTTATTGGCACTCAGCAAAACCTTGTTGGCAGGTTCTACGTGAGTTTTTGTAATGCCAATAAAATTTCCTATTTTGTTTCACTTTCTTAATCACATCAAGATAGGAAAAAAAATAAAAAATAAAAGCACATTTTTTTCTTTGAATCCAAGGTGTCGGAGTCATCACATAGTGCACCCGACTATTCTTTGGGGTGTGAGCAGACCCCTCTCATCTATACACAACCAAGTCAGAATTTAATGAGAGTGTCCATAAGGAGGATCGAACCCATGACACCCATGTTGAAATCCAAGGGCTCAACCACTTAGCCATTCCCTGATGGTTACGCTACCCACATATTATTATCCTTTTCTATACACTGGTTTGTTGAGCTCACATAAGATGATTCAATGGCTGATTTTTTTTTTAAGATGATTTCCTCAACTTTTAGATCACCCTCACAATAATTAGTATCGCTTGACTAATTTTAACCCCATATAAAACTAATCCAGATTTTTATCTACATCATTTAACGAAAACTCAACTTTTAGTAGCGTCAAGGAGTTTGAAAGACTTTCAGAAAGAAGGGGAGCATTTTGAGAAAGAAGAGTTTTAAAGATTTTGATAGGTAGTGACAGATTCTTCTAGATCTTAACAGAATCTAACGGATTTAAAAAATTTCTTAAAAAATATCCAAAGATTTTTATAGATTCGTGTTTTTGAGTATGCCAGAGTTTAAAGGATTATGAAATGAAAAAAATACACATAACAAGTCTTCAAAAGTCTATAAAAATCTATGAAAGTCTTGGACCCTTATAATCCTTAAATATCCAAGTGAAATGAATACTTCGGAGTTTTAAAGAATCCTTGGAAATCATGTTTGAATATCACAGAGTTTGAAAGACTTTAAAATCCATGCAATTGAGTTCCTCTAATATTTAAAGAGTCCTTAGAAATTATATTTAAATATTACAATTTTAGTAGATATTTAAAATTTCACTAATATCCAAATTCAATACACCCCAAAAAAAAGAAAGAAAAGAAAAGAAAAACTCGTGACATCAAGTCATGAAGGCCCAACTTGTTACAAGTGTTGGACCTAAGAGTATCCAATAGACCCAAATAAATTAGCAGGTTTGTGTTTAACCTATTAATGGGCCTAACCTAACATCAATCAGACAATCGCTATTTCATACACCCACTTATAAAGTGGGTGGACATGACCATCCTTTAAGTGTTCAGTAAGATTGACAGTTGGAATGACAGCAGGATGATGGACGTAATGTCCACCCAGTTCTAAAGTGGGTGGACAAAATAGAACTCCTATCTGACCCATGTTTGCGAGATGGGCATTGAAGGAGCACAAGCTTGGATTAATTAATTGAAGCACTAATAAGTGGTTCTAGTATCTTGGTTCCAGAACACAATTGGAACTGAAACAATCAGAGGCAAATTTTGGTTTTCATTTTCTGTTCTCGTTTTTTTTTTCTCTTTTTTTATGTGTATAATGTTTTTCATGTTATTTTTTCTGGCTCTACCTATTTTAACACTTGAATTAAATTTTGTCCGAACAAAGCCTTGTCGCATGGCCTGACCTACACAGAAGTTTCCCAACATGCAACTGGGTAAGTCAAGAATAATCTTGGTGGATTGGCCACTAGGGGGTTTTGAACCCACGACCTCTTAGAGATGTGTGTCTTTACCATTAAGCCACCCCTTTAGTGGTTACGTACCCTAAATCTTACTAGGAACCAAAACCGTTTACAGTTATAATATAGGGATATAATTTTTTTTTTTTAAGGAGATTAATGCTCAAGATATATATTTAAGGAGGTACAGATACATCATGAAAGACGAGTGAAAAGCACAAAGACTGCCATTGTAGCTGCCACCGTAGGGGCTATCATAACTGCCACTTGAAGGGTTATTGTAACCGCCACCGTAGGGCTATCATAACTATTATATGGGATAAACTAATGGCAAACCACTAGCCAAGAATTTTGATCCCAAGACCTCTCAAGTCATAGGAGGGGTGCACAACCGTTGAGCTAAAGACACATGTACAGGGATATAAATTTTTGGTCATTGTACAATTTCATTCAATAAATAACCTTGGAACCCTCTACTGCGTACATATTCAAAAGTCATGTGGTTTATACATCTAGTACGTTAGACATTCATCTCAAATTCATTTTAATTTTTTCTTAAATACTCGCGCACATTAAAAATCTAAATGAACGTAAAATATTCAAACAAATTAGATTCAATTTATTTAAATAAGTAAAATTCTCACAATTTTAATTTGGATCTCTAAAAAAAATAAACACCACCTTTAGTAAACAATTTTTTTAAGAGCATGAATCTTCACTTCAATCTTCCATCAACATTGATTTTACAGTCGTGATCAATGGAGAAGCTAGGCAATCTTGATAACAACTGCAAAGACCGTCATAATGAAGATAATGACATTGATCACGATGCCATTCGGTCGTGGTGGCAACGATAATGATGATGAGGGTCCTCCTTTTTCTTCTCTTCTTTTGTTAATTTAGGGCCGATAAATTAAATCTTATAATGTGTAAGACTTAATATTCAAGTTTTTTTTTTTAATTATTTATAAAATTATTTAGGATAATTATTTATAAAATTAAGGAGGGCCCTGAAAACTCTCTAAATTTTGATACCCACATTTACCTTTCTAATTAAGTAGATTTAATTAATGAATATTTTCTCTAATTAAGCATTATTTTAAGAGGCACAACTCAAGATACAATTGAGGATAAAAAACTAGTAAGAAAGAAAGAAAAAACACCTTTGTTTGTTGAGACAGTGACAATACTAAGCTATACTGTTGATTTTCAGCCATCAAATTGAAGGAGATAGGGAGATAGATATTAATTAAGGGGACCCTTTAGAAAGGAAAGAGAAGTGAAGCATATGCTCTTTCTATCACTAAAAAAAGTTGTTTCAAATATTAAGGTGGTAGGAGAGTAGGTATTGACATCTTTTTAATATCTCTCATACATATGTGGGGAATGTCAACAAAGTCTCATGTTGAGAGACCCTCTTGAGTCTTCTTTTTCTCTCTCTTCCTCTTTCTCTCTCTACCTCTCTCATCTCTCCTCACTAATCTTCTGTTGAGAGATTTTGACCCACCGGCATATCAAATCAAGTAAACAACAAATTAAATATTAAATAAACAAGTTACTGCAACACATAAAACTCTTTTTCTCAACATAATTTATCACCAATCTTTGATTTTGACTTGGCTTCTAATTGGTAAAAGAATATCACATTGATTGAGACCTCCTTCTTAGCACTGCTATTGTACTCTCTCTCTCTCTCTTATTTAGTGAACAAAATCATGGGTGCTAAAAACCATGTGACACAATACATACATAAATTACTTTTTTAATTACATTTTATTGACACCTCAATTAAATAAGGTGTTGTTTGGTAAAATTGAAATCAAGGTTTGATAATAGACTTTTAAGTGCTAAAGTCTCAATGACTATGGACACAAAGCAAATTAGTAATTAATTTGATACAAACACTTATTTTAACTGAAAACTGTTATTAAGTGATTTTACACAACAATTGAATTCAACATATAAATCTAATATATATCACAAACTTGTTAATAAAAAGAAAATCCTAAAATTGTTTAACAGGTGAAGTCTGTGTTGGACAAGATGTATGCTAGAACACACAGCCAGCCAAAATGAACTCCAAGGATCATAAAGGGATTGCAACTTGAATGCCATTAGACAATACAACACCTCCGTGTGGTCACCCACGGGAGTGTATTTGCTTCGGAAAACGATTTTTGGACAAATCAAAAACTGAAATAGGTGTCAGAAGCTGATGTGGCAAGTATAACCCACCACCATTCTCCTCTCAAAATTAGTTTGAGAGGTTTTCCAACTGATGGACCGACCATGCCACTTGTGTTTCTGGCACCAATTCTGACATTTGGTCGGTCCACATAGCATTACTCATTAGCTTCATAATTTTTCAGTGAGTAATGTCTCTCATCCCTCCAAAAACATCCCACCTTTGTTTTTCCATCATAAAGCACATTCAAGATAAAATTTTAAGTATGTAATTTTTATAAAAAAAAATGCAATTTCAATATGCTCGTAAATTATGGGAGAAAATGAGGTGGGATATTTTTGGAGGGATGAATAGCATTTTCCCTTGGGAATAGTCAAGTGTTTAAAGATATGCTAACACTTTTGTACAAAAAATCTATATAAAAAAAAAAATTACAGACCAACCTTAAATGAGACCCATGGCAGTCACCTAAATCCATAGTCATTTCTTTGAACATAAACTTTATTTAGGATATCTATGGTGGGATCTGCAATTACTATAACTCAAATCAAATTCAAAGAAGGGAGGGTAGGGTTTGCAGGGACATGACAACCCAAGACAACTTGGACAAGTTGTAATTAAGAAACAAAGAAAATAAAGAAAGAAGGCTAATTTATTGTGGGCATTGCAATACAACTATATATGTATAGTATTAGCATTTGGAAGTCCAATCCCTGAAGACTTAAATGGTATGGTGTTCCCATCACTTCCACAATTATTAACACTCCTTCCATCTAAACCTGTTATTAATATTAATTAAATCAAATTTAACTTTTAAATCCCATTCGTGTGGTAGTAAATAATTTAATATTTATAATAATCAAATCATAAAATAGTTTATTTTCTTCATATAATCTATTAATTTATTATTTATTTTTTATAATGATAATCAAAAATATAAAATATAATATATTTCCATCAGATATAAATAACCATAATTTATTTTTTGAAAAAAAAACCCATGTCACCAACAGGATGACAGCACACAATATGCTAAATTGAAGGCAGCAAAAAAAATAAATTTCTCTACTTTTATTAGCAAAATATATAGAATAAAATTACAACCACCCTTGAGTTGAGGTAGAAATTAAAAAAAAAAAAAAAACTAAAAAAAGCATTTAAAGTAGAAGAAAAAAAAACCAAAAAAGAAGTGGGGGTCTCACTTTGGCGGGTGGATTCATCTCACTTGACAAACTTAGCTAAGCACTATCCTGGAAGGAGGGGTTTGGATTGGATTGGATTGGATCGGATCGGATTAAATGGGTGAGTTGACTCAGTCGGCAGAAACGAGTTGCCAAGCGGAGGTAGCGATGAGTGGGCGAGTATGCCAACCAAGCATGAGACATCCATTATTCTCTTCCACCATGTAACCATCCCCACCAGCAAACAAAGCTAACAACATACTAGCCTGTTTAAACGCGTTAGAACCGAGGTGAACAGGAGCAAACCCGGCCGATTCCATCCTTCCTCTCCACTGACTCAGGGTCTCATGCCTCTCAACTCGATCAACTCCTTCACAAGCCACAACGTTGCAGATCTGACGGCCCAAATACACTTCCGACATCACCTGATCTTGACTATCCGGGGGAGACATACCACAACCTTCTAACGAGTCAAACAGGGTAGAGTAATAATGGAGTGACTCAGTGAACCGATCCAAGAACACCGGTCCATTATGATTCGCTTCCTGTTCAACAATCGTAACAATCTTGGGTTTCATTTCTTTGATCGAAGATAATACCTTCTCGATCGCTCCAGGTCGATTCAGCAATCGATGAAGTTCGAACACAGAATTTACAGCAACAGCTTCGATTTCACTTGGACGAATATCTAACATGGATGCATCGAGATCTGCTAGACTGTTTGCAACAAACCCTCGATACTCAAATTCGACATGAATCCTTTCAGCAAACTGAGCTAATTTCCATCCAACTTGTTGTAAAGCATCTGTATTATCCGGTTGAGGTGGTCCGATTCCGGTTAATCGAAAAGTCGGTGGACCACCAGGACGTAAAGCTAGGGCTTGCATCAAAGCCGGCCATTGCACACCTTGTTTCATACTGAAATCAATAACATGAACTCGATTTTTACCTGCAAAAGCTTCTAAGATCGCTTGATTAGCTGTGAAATGAGCGAATTTTAGGTACGGACAAGTTTCGTAGAAGTGCATCTCGAGGATTTCTGAGAAGGATGAATCGAGTGAATCTTGAGGGTATAATCTGTAAATTCGACGAGCTAGGGCTTCGGCGAAGTAGGTTGCGACTTTCCTCATGGCGCCGGCTTGAGATACAGCAAGTAACCCGATCTGTTTGACGAGTTGACCCGCTACGGTGAGATTATCTTGTTGAAGAGCTTCTGCACAAGCCATTAAGGTGTGAACGAGCCGGATTCCGGTTTCTTGTGAATCGATAAGCACAACAGGACGAGTCGACTCGGTTGTGAGGCATGAAGATCCGATTCCTGCAGCCGCAGATGATGAAGAAGCTGAACCTGAGGCTGTTGAGGGTTTCAATCTCTTCTTATCAGGTTCACAAATTGCTCCACCTGGAATTGCTCTTAGATCGTAATCTGAACTATGTTCTTCGTAGATCTGTTGTTGCTGGTGCTGATTTTGTCTGGAATTGGAGAATTCAACGGTGGTGATTGTAGAAGATTCGGCCGGTGGAAGAAGAGGATCATCGATTAATTGAGGTTGAATTAAAGGTAGATCAAAATTTGAAGGAGGATTAAGCTCTGAAAGCATGGATTGAAGCCAGGAAGCAAGATCAGAAGGGTTGTAATGAACAGTATCTCCTGAAAGATGAGAAAGAATAACATCTTCTGGAGCATTTCCCATCACCATCTCAAGTTGCTCTAATTTCTGAGCAACTTCAGCCATATCCGATGATCTTACTTTGTACCCTAAACCTGCAAGTAACTCATCAACCCCTGCATCTAGTTGTGATGATTCTTCCCACATCTTGCTCTTCCCTGTATCCATCATCGAATAAACTCCACTACCGGAACCACCAACGCCACCAACTCCTCCTCCTCCTCCTATTCCTCCGCCGCCTCCACCTCCACTACTACTTTCTTGATGCTCTCTCTTCATCTTTTCCTCTCTCTCTCTCTCTCTCTCTAGCTTTCTCTCTCTAGCTTTCCCTCCGCCCCCTCTCTCTCACAGAAATACAGATTAACTGAGAAGAGTCAGATTACACAGAGAAAGAGAGAGACTCAATAGGTGAAGAATCTGAACATCCTGACCTGGGCCGGCTGGACTGGGCTGGGCTTTCTCTCTCTAAAATCCCCCTTTCTCTTTCTCTCTCTACTTTCTCTCAACTCTGCTTTCCTTCACTTCTCACTTCTCAGACATAATAAGAACCTCTCGTGACGGGCGCATCCTCCAACGAATCAACAACAGACGGTAAGGGATAAGAAGAAAACCAAACACTCACTCTCATTTTCACTCTCACTCTCTCTCTCTCTCTCCTCTTTCTCACTCCCTCAGACATATTTATATGCTCTTAGCTATACGTAGACATACGGTCACCGTATTCGCTTTGGTAAAGTGAAAGTAAAGCAGATATTTATGTACAACCGATGTATTATCTCTCCAATACATCCGTATCTGTATACCATAAACGTGTCAAATTTAGATAGGAAAATCAAAAGTGGAAGAAATTTTTATTTACACCCCAATATTTTTTATTTTTTTTGGTTCAACATCTAATTATATTGACACTCAATTTATGAGTCGAAAAGTTGAAAAACTATTGTCTTCACATAAAAATTATTATTTTTTATTTATAATTTTTAGTTTTAACAATGTAGATGTTGATTTAAATTTTAAATTTTTCAAATTATATATTCTACTAGAACTTTTCAAATGACTCCATTTTTTTTTAGAACAATCTATGTAACGAAAAAATTGTCTAGATAAAAAATTTAACTTTTTAGATTATTTCTATGTAAGATTCACACGGAGGGTGAAAATGAAATCTTAAGGGTAAGTGGCAAATTGAACAGAAAATAAGGTGGGGGTGCAAATACAATTTCCAAAACAGGGAGAGGGATAAGTGATAATAAAATGTGGGGCTGCCCTACACGTGGGAGACCAGATGACCCAAGAGGCGTCAACGTCAGTTTAAGTTTAAGGGCATTCAGCCACTGAAACCAACGGAACATGGAGGAGGAAAGGCGTTAAACTTAACGGAGTTTATTTTTTATTTTTTTATTAGTTTCTCTCTCTAACTTCTAGGATCTCTATCTCTAATCTATTTCTCTCTTTTATCTCTCTCTCTCCTGAGCTGAGCGCCTGCCTTTTTTCTTAAATGGGGGCTTTGCTTAAATGCCGTCCACATCCAAGACGGTGACGTCCGCACGATGGCCACCCTTTCCAACAATTGAAACAGAGGCGACGCCACACTGACACCACTTTCTCTCTCTACTCTCTACTCTCTCTCTCTACCTGGCCATCTTGCCAATTCCCATGTGATTCTACCACGTGTCATAATTCAACGGTTCATGTGGTCCCCATTCCGTTCCTTTTAATTGGGCCGTTTCGATTTCGAAAGCTCACTCGCCTAGACTCGATCTTGGGTTTGAGTGCTCCTCTCTGGCGGCTTCTTCTCTTCTACATAATCTTTAATTTAATTTGATTTTAATTTGGATTTTGTTAACATGTGCCCTTGGGGCACATGTTAACAAAATAGGTTTTGTGTTTTGTTTACTTTCTTAAGTTTATCCAAATGAGCTAATTTTTGGATATGTATATTATTTATACTATTTGGACCATATCTAAAAAAATCAGCTCAATTGGAGACCTCTAGCACCCTCTAGCACCGTAAACACTTAATTTAAACTTTAATAGTGTGAATGAACGGCCCACATTTAAAATGATTTGTTTGGAGGGTTAGATATTTCTAATTGAGCTGATTTTTTGTGGACATCTTATAAATAATAATATTATTGTGTCTACAAAAATTCAGCTAATTTGAAGACTTCGAACTTACAAAAAAAACTCCTTCAAAAACAACCTTATCGTGTGCCCTAAGGGCACACGTTAACAGGACCCTTTTAATTTTTATAATTTAATTTTTTTTATTTTTTGAGTATTTCAAAGAAAATCATTTATTACTAAGGCACAGATTCTGAAAACACAGCGGAGCTGAATAACTGCTTCTTGGTCATGTATCCTACGCATGCCACGCGGTAGTACTATTTTGGGCCCACCTTACCACAATATGTTTGCCTCTCTGTCACACTGTACTAAAACTTTACGAGTTCTACAAATATATCACTACTGTACGAGAGATCGAATGAAACCCTAATGGGGTGTATTGAATATTGGTGGATATTTAAAAGTCCACCAAAATCCAATATCATGATATATAAGACTCTTAAAAGATTTGGGGTATTGAATTGTATAGATTTTAAAGTCTGCCAAATTTCATGAATTTTAAAGATTCTTTAAAAATTTATGGTATTCATTTCACTTTGGATATTTAAGGATTTTAATGGGCTCAAGACTTTCATGAATTCCTATAGATATTTGAAGGCTTGGTATATATACTTTTCTCATTCAAAAAGACATCTAAAATTTTATCGATTTTAACAACTTAATTGTGGGGTTCTCGAATAGGGCTGCTCAACTCAAAAATCTCCTAAAGAATGACATACAGATCGATCATAGTACTGCACTGGTCGGAAGAATGTCAAAGAGCTTTTGAAGACCTAAAGTAAGCAGTGTTTGATGACCCCTTATTGTAGTTGCCAGATCACACTAAACCATTTGAAGTACACATAGATCCGTCAAATTTTTTAATATATGATTTAAATAGTGAGGAGATCGTCCTCACTGAAAATATGACTTTGGATCGCCCACTTTTTAGAGTGCAATTAGCAAACCTAGGGTCATACTACCCCTTCTCAAGAACACATTAGAAAAGTAATTCCCAACTTTTTTCTCTACTAGAGATAAACCCTGGCACAGTCATAAGTCGGTGGGAGTTTTAGTCGTCTAAAATCTGCATTAGTATATGTTAGTTTGCGCTTTCATACATTCAGCACATGTTGAAGGCATGTCGACCATATGTCATAAGCACCACATTCATACTTAATACCTAAATAAATTTTTTTTTTTTAAATTAGCATTCGTGACTGATCTCATTTTGAAGATCTTCACAAATGCTTTTCAAAAATAAAAATTTTGTCAAAAATCGATTTGTAGATAAAAAAGTTATGATATTTTTATTTTTAAAAAAAATAGTAGACAGATTTATCTCTCCTCGACATGTACACATTTATACTCCATATGTCCACTATATTTTCATCTACAAACTCAGATTAATCTTATACTCTTTAAATACCTATTATTTACCAAATATGTCATTAATTGTTAAGCTATATGTGTTTATCTTGCAAACAAAAGACAGCTTACACTAATGAGAAGACAAATCTAGAGTGTTATTTGTCCGTAATAACAGCCCTATTTTATTCTTTTCTATTAACACCACTACACCAACGCTTACCCTTTTATATAAATGTGTGGGTTCACATGGAGATGATCCAATAAAAAATGTTGATCTTAACAATGAGAAGATAATTGTCACGAAAAATCAGCTTTTTAATCATCTCCAAATGAGCTCAACAAACAAAGATAGATACAAGTGAAACATGTAAAAAGTTGAAGAAGGTAATGTGGAGCATGTAGAATGGATATAGAAATGTCTATCACCATTTGTGACACAATAACATAGCTTTACTTACTTTTAGCCTATTGGGAGCCTTGGTAAAGTACTGAACATTGGTATTTTAAAATTAGTGTCGCATAAATTGGCAATATATAAAATATGTATAAAAATTGATATGTATTTTCTCAAAAAATTCTTCCAAAAAAGCACATAATTTAACCGCTAATATTGTAAGAAAAATGCTACTAATACTACCACATCAATGAGTAAAAGAATTCAGCACTTATTTGGAGAGCCTTGGTAGCATTGCTCGGATAGTAAATCGCTTTAGGTATAGGCATTTTTGTAACTTTTGAAAGGAAAACACAATTTCTACCTACTTTTTCCTTATACTACCTTGCTTATTTTCAAATCCTGTTTATATCGATCCTTAAGACCTATATAGAGATGATCAAAAAATTGATATTAATTTAGGTATGAGAAGATCATATATTATCAAAAGATAAAAACAAAAATTAGGTCTTAGATCATCTCAACTTAGGTTGAAAACGGATGTAGGATAAAATATGTAAAACATGTAAAAACTTGGGTTGGAATTCAAAGCTTGTTTTCTAAGTTGACTAAGCAAAGACATGCATAGTCAGCTCATTGGTCATTCATTTTATTATTAGTGTAGTGCATTATATAGTAGATGGGTTAGACCTAGACATAAACAAGCGGATTAAGACCTGTGCATACAGCATAGGCAATTGAGATAGACCTGTATATATGTAGGTGAGTAGTGTGAGTTTATACATGCAACAGGCAAGCATGGGCCCTTAAGTTAGAGCTGGCGAATATGAACCTATCAACAGGAGAAAGCGAGTCAATGATATGTTGTTGCAACCTCAACAGACACATTGCTTCCACGTTACTAAAGCAAAGCATACATGTCGAGCAATAACACGGCCAGCATAGCAACACCACGAAGGTAGGGACTAAAAAGTGGGCCCATAATTCAAAGGGTCATTGAGAACCGGTGATGTTCCACGTGGAGAATACAGTTAATCTACACAAGTCCCAGGAGTACAGGATCCAGGCTCTTTATTGTTAGATGTAATAATTTGTAACTGTCAAACTTTTTAAAGTGGGCCATGTTGACTAAAACTTTTCTATTAGAACTAGCCGGTCATCTATTTCATCACTTCCCTTATCTTTTGAAGTATTTCTGGCAAAATAAAGTAGGGCAATTATACAAAAGGAGAGATGAGATCCATCGTTGGATGTGGACCCCATTAACCAACCAATTAATCAGGACCATCAAAATTCGTGGACCACAATCTATTCTGTGATTATGTCCCACCAATCTGGTGGTCCTGATGTATGTCCACAGGTTCATACACACATGTTCATTATTGGTGGTAGGGTCCACTTAATCACTTTAAATATACCTTTTTTTTCCAATTTCCAACTAAATATCTTTATTTTCATGAATTCAAGGTTATAGTAATGTTTTGAATTACTAGAAACCATAATTACACAAATGAAAAAAAAAAATTATAATTCTACATTAATTTTTTGTTGAAAATAAAACATTATTATTTTAAACATTGTCGTTTTTTTTTCCACATTCATGGTTACTTATCTAACTAACACTCAGGTATTAACTTGAATTTCTTAAAAAAAAAACTCAAATTTAAATATTTGAATTACCGATTTAGTTTTGACCTAGACGACGAATATTAGTAATTTATATCCGAATCTTTGCCATAGATTACGACATTTTTAAAATAAGCAAAAGGTATCTATCACCAATCTCCATCAAATATGATCCGAATAGTTTACGTTAAATCACTACTTAAAAAAATGAAGATCCTTTCATTAGCGTTATTTAATTGCGTTCGCCGGCAAAGAACGATATAAACCAAGTAAATATAACAAAAAATTAATAATAAATTTATTAGTTTAATAACACATACAAAAAATTAATAATACAAAAAATTAATAATAAAATACTTAACATTTTTTAATATCTAGTTGGTCTCCCAAACGTAAACAATTACAATTTGATCGTCATATTTTCTATTAAGTTTAAGTAAACCATGTTTAGTAAAATTAAATAAGGTAAAAAGCCTGTATTATCACTTAATTAAGTGAAGTTTTTCATAGAAAACAAACTTATCTCTTCTTTTTAGATTCCGCTCGAGAAAAAAATATTCTCACCCTAAATTTTTTTTGTATAAAAACATAATGCGGAAATGTTTTCTTTCTTGTCTCGAGGTAAAATGTTTCCGTTCCCCCATGCAATTCGTTTCATGTTAAAATTGGTAAAAAGACAAATAAGAAGACAATTTTTTTTTTCAGCTAACTGTGTATTATAAAGTATTTTAGGACAATCTAGTGTGAAATAATCAAGCAAGGGACACAATTTCATCAACGTCGAGTGAGCTTTCAGTGGCAAGACAAGATCTAATTTTTCAAATTTTAATCCACAATTTCACTAAGATATCTGATTTGACCATGAGATTGAGAGAAGGTGTTAGAGTATTTGAGTTTGTATAAATCTCTGCTTCTTCTTATTTGGTTGGTGTTTCTTTTAAGCCCTCGTCTGAATTGAATCGTCTAAGTTATTCATTAAATCAGACCTTCATCTTATTTTAATTTTTTGACTAAATACTTATATGTCTTAGTCGAACTTCAATTCAACTACGTAAAACAAAAAACAAAAAGAAGTCTTAAATCTAACTTGACCTTCGAGTCAGATTTTAGATAAATTTTCAGTTAAAAAACAAACACCACATCAACTAAGATATGATATATAATCTCTTGAATATGTTTTGAAAACTTGATGATAGAATTGGGATAACCAATTATGTGGGGAGAGACAAGCAAAATCTGAACCTCTATAGTTACTTATTACTTTAAAGAGAGCGGATCCAGATTACATTGACATTCAATATTTTTACTTTGGCTGTAAATTGGCTTATAGACCAACATAGATATGATTCAAGAGCCAATTTTAAGTTAAGATATTCTATTCACCATGTTAATCTTTTGTTTGTTTTTTTTTTTTACTCGATCAACAAAAATTAGATTAATAACTGGAAACGATATAGTATAAATTAAGGGCTCCAGAAGAAGAGCGAAACAACAAGATCAAGCAAAAAGAGAGGAGCCTAGTGCATCACTGAGAAGGCTGCCATCTCAACTAGGTTAGCACCAAAGCCCTCCCCTATCATCTGCAAGGCGTCACTTAATGAAAATAAAAGTAGGTAACCCCAGGAGTCTCAATTCATCTCAAAAAAGGCGGGCGACCAATGAAGAAATCTTTTGATCCTCGTGCCATAAAAGAACCACGTGTGGCCAAATTGTCCGCCGAAAAGTTGATTTCACAGACTCTGTGATTGAATCTGATATTCTCCATAGCTCTAGCAGCCGCTAGGCATCTACTGTTGATAACCCAAGGGACCCTGTTTGTCGAGAAGGCTTGAATAGCACTTTTGGAATCCGACATTATGTGGTCCTGGAGATGACCATTATTAGCCGCCCATTCACCATGTTGATCATCCTCACAAAAAATTAGCCTATTCTAAAACCAATAACCACATCATCCATTAAGTAGAATCAACAGTAAAATGAATATCTCAATCACAATTGATTTTCAGTGATTTCTAATCACTAGATGATGGGGTTACAAATTCTAAAATGTGCTAAGTTTTTGTAAGAATGGTACACATGATGAGGAGAACATCCTTATCGGATGTTAACCCTTGAATCAACATTATATAGACCCCACAAGTAATGTACATCTAACTGAGGTGGGACCCACTCACTCATTGGTGATGAGTCAGGATGTTAAAAAAGGTGAAATCAGTAATAACTGTTTTTATAGATCCAGTGGTATATTCGTAATTCTCACCTTAAGTATGAGACTATATTGAAATAAGATTAGTGTGATGGGCCCGACTCATTTTTCTCCTTTTTGTTTTCCTTTTTATGGTAAGTTGGACGGATCGATTCTCAGACTCTCTCCCCGACTCAGAGTCTGAGAAGTTGTGTTTTATAGGTCAGGCACTCTGGATCTGGAGGAACCATTTTAGAGAGAGAAAATCCGTATCTATCGTTCCAAAATTGTTATTTATTATGGTTGATTGAAACGAATTTTTGATAGCATTAGAAATTTTAGAATTTTCTTTATAGATAGTCTATATGGTGATAAGAGCATTCTTACAAAAAATCAAATTTTGAAGACGACCCTAACCTTTTTGTGTAAAAATTTTACATTATTTTTTGGTGTCACGCTAATAGGGTATTTATCATTGGCATCTAAGCTTTCAAAACACATTTCTTGGGATTTGTGTTTGTACTTTTCAAAATAAGATGGCCATCCAACGGTTAAGATCTAAGGAAGAGAGTAATCCTTAAGATGTACTATTAACTTGATTTTAATCCATGCGAGTCTGGTCAGAGTTCGGTGGAAAAGTAAGCAAGCAACAACTTCTGTCGCTCTTTTTAGTGGGTCTTGTTAACGTGTGCCCTTAGGGCACACGATAAGGATATTTTTGATGAGATTTTTTTGCAAGTTACAGGTCTTCAAATCAGCTAAATTTTTGTAAGCATAATATTATCATTATTTATAAGATGTTCACAAAAAATCAGCTCAATCAGAGATGTCTAACCCTCTAAACAAATCACTTTAAATGTCAGCCGTTCATTCATATTATTAAAGTCTAAATTAAGTTTTCATGGTGCTAGAGGGTGCTAAAGGACTCCAATTGAGCTGATTTTTTTAGATATGATCCAAATAGTATAAATAACATACATATAAAAAAATCATCCAATTTGGACAATATTAAGAAACTAAACAAAATACAAAACTAAAAAGCTTAACATGTGCCCTTAGGGCACATGTTAACAAAATCCTTTTGAGTGGGGTGAGAGAGACTCAATGAGTGAGTACTGAGTTAAGTGAGTCAGTGAGTCAGCTAGCTAGTCTAGTGACTAACTAGTGAGAGAAAACTCGTGAATCAATCTTGGGAAAGTTCACACTTTTTATTTTTAGGGTTTTCTTCAGAAAAGATTCTCTACTTTTGCTTTCACTGCTTCTTCCTGCTGCTGCTGGCTCCATTATGTTGATTTCTTTCATTGATATCCACACAAATCAATTTGTGGTGTATATATTAGTTTCTACCCTGAGCATATATGATTACAGATTCTGTAGTATATGGTGGTGGATAATTACCCAATTCTAAAAAAAAGAACAAGTTACCCAAGTCTCTTTCTCTCTATAAAAGTCTCCTTTTGAGGGCTGGAGTCCTAATTGATAATCCATTATTGTCCAAGTCAATTTATATATGTTTTATTGTTGGTTTGCCAGATCTTACAGCAAGTATTTTGGCAGTCTCAAACCTCCATATTAGAGAGGTTTGAGGGATAAGTCAAGTACTAAGGTGGGAGTTATCCCTCAAACTCATCCCCTTAGCTTCAAATCTACTCATATTTAAGACTGAGAATAGAGGAAAGAATGATCGATAAAAGGACTAGAGGGCACTAAACAGAGTAGAGGGCGACAAAGGGAGTTAAGGGCGACACTCCCTTTGTCGCCAGTTTTTTTTTTAAAAAAAAAATTGGTTTGGCGCGACAGAGAGAGTGTGGGCGCGACAGTCCCTCTGTAGCCCAAAATTTTTTTGTTATCAAAACTTTTTTTTTGGGTTTTCAAAGCTTATTTTTGTTGTATGAAACTTTTCGTGTGTTTCAAAACACCAATCATGTGGGCGCCACTTGGATATGATCTAATAATTGATAATTGGTAAGGTTGTTCTCCTCACTATTTAGATCATCCTTACAAAAAATAATTCCATTTTAAAACTTCAAACCTCTTCAAAAGTTGATTGAAAGTTAACGGTGAGAAGAACGGTGAGGAAAAACAGCCAACTTTTGATAGGGTTAGAAGTTTTAGAATATGATGATTTTTTTTAGGATGATCTACATAGTGAGGAGAACAACCACACCAAATATCATCTATTGAATCGTATCCAAATGGGCCCATACGCTTGGCGTTTCGAAACATACGAAAATATTTATACAATAAAATAAACTTTGAAAACAAAAAAAAAAATTAAACAACAAAATTTTGGGCGACAGAGGGATTGTCGCCCCCACACTCCCTCTGTCGCCCTCTACTCCTTTTATTGGCGTCCCAAATTTCATTCCTCAACCTTAGTACTTGCCCCACCCTCTAACTACTATATGAGGCTTATTGCATCAAAAAATAGGGGATACCATAGTACTTGCCCTTAAGGTGTTAATGTGTTCATTTTGGTTTCAAGTATTAGGTTAATTGTAATTGGAACCAATAAAATACAAAGGTTTTTATTCTTAAAAGAGGATGATTTTGATTTCTCACTCGGTATATATAATTTTGAAAGGTGGGACTAATGCCCAAGTTACAACAAGGCGGAAAAATCCTACGAAGTATGGTGAGAAGAGTAGAAAAACTGCTAAGAATTGACGCAGAGGATGCCACTACGAAAGGATAGAAGTCACTGACGAAATTAATTAAATAGATCAAACTTACACGATAATACTACTGCTGCAAGATTTGAACCCACAAGGCCACAACGAGTTATAAAGAGAAACACCAACCAAGGGAATAAGCGTTTTGTTGGCAGTTCTTGGTGGGTATACTGTTTTCGGTTTTTGGATATCTAACATTGAGAAGGGATATTGCACACGCATTTCACCACGACTTTCTAACAATACATTTTAGTACTGTGCTAAATGAAAGCGGTACAATTTGACGACGCGCTTTCTCACCATTGGATGACTTGCATCCAACGGCTAGAAATTAAGTGGCGGTGTAACATCTCTACTCTAACGTTTGCAAAAGAGGCAGATCAAATACCTCCTCCCAAAATACCACCATTCATAGATGAGGATGATTGATCTGATCTCCATATAACCATCAGGGAATGGCTAAGTGGTCGAGCCCTTGGATTTCAACATGGGTGTCATTGGTTCGATCCTCCCGATGACCACTCTTATTAAATTCTGAACTAGTTGTATCTAGATAAGAGGGGTCTGCTCACACCCTAAAGAATAGTCGGGTGCACTATATGGTGGCCAGGACTTTGGATTTAAAAAAAAAAATCTAATCTCCATATGAACCCCACACTCCCCAACTTGATGGTGTTTAAATGGTGGCATTTGATCCTTCGGAATAGTGTAGTAGGGTTCTTTAGGGGTAACTCATTTGGCAATCTAATCTAAATTCTCTTTATAGTTTATTTGGATGGGAATTTTAACTAGAGATTTTGTGGGGACCAAGGATTTGGTGGAAAACTAGTTAGATTTATAGCATGATTTCTAACTTATTTTCCACCAAATCCCTAGTCAAAATTTTTCGATGAAAACATCAATTGAGTTGGAGTTTGGATTGGAATTTTAACTCAATTGAGGTGGAGCCGCTTATGGCAAGTTTAGTGGGATCAAAGAATCCATGGATTTTCACCCTGATAGTGGAATCTAAGAATCCAAGGTTCCAAGCAACTTTCCATTAATTGATGGATCGTTAGTGGAACAATCATTTGATCGTCGTCAGATCTAAAACGATGATCAGATGGTCGTTTGTACCATCATATCATCGTAGGTTTAAAAAATTGATTAAAAAATGATAAAAAAGGTTGTGATGGTCGTTTGTGACTTAAGAAATAATTAAAAAAATACAAAATAATTATTTTTTTAATCTAAAAACAATCATTCCTCCCCATCCATTCCTCTTCTCCCACTATTTGATCTGCATCTCTAAACCTATGAAAACTTGAATTCTTGGATTGGATTCTTAGATTCCCACTACTCTTGCCCTTAGGCCTATCTATTTATAGTTCAAGGACAGATGTTATTCTATGTTTTGAACAACCAGACATGTACCCTAGCGAATATAATAATTGATTAATTGAAAAATGTGATCGGCATCATATGATATTAGTTTAAAATCAAAATACTAAACTAAATTTTCATTTTTCCCTTTAAACGCATGCATATTGATCACTCAAGTGCTTGATGGTGAACCACATGGTGCTAGTGAGTTCAACAGTTTCTTTGTCAACGACTACACTTCCTCATTTTTTTTTACGTTGTTGGTTGTTTTTTTGGATCGATAGTGTTACCTTTTCTATGTTCATTATATAATGATTGTTTTTCTATCTAGTTAATGTCATTTTTTTTTTCTTTTTTTTAAGTAGGGGACTAATGCCTAATATATATATGTATTATATGACGAAGATATGTTATGATAGGCATGTGAAACGCACAGAAAAACCGTCAAATACAATTGATCCATCAATGAAACCACCACTGAAGGGCTATCGAAATCACCACCGAAGAACTATAGAACAGTACCTAGCTACGGATATTACATAGATGGGACAAACTAATAGCAAACCATAACTAAAAAATTTCGATCTCCAAACCTCTCAAATCATTAGAAAGAATGCACAACCGTTAGACGAAAGACTTATATGCTAATGGTGTTTTTCTTTCGTGCCTTGCTGCTACCCGTTAATAGAGAGAGGAGATTAGTTTGATCATATAAACTATGAGTCCGGATCGGCTTACAGCCTTATACGTACAGGTTACGTGTACAGGCTCTTGTGGGACCCACATGAGGTTGATCTAGGGTCTGATTTTTTGTGAGAATGTTCTCTTCATCATGTAGATCATCTTCTCCAAAAATAATTTCACTCTAAAACTTCTAACCCTATAAAAAATTGACTATTTTTTTCATCGTTCATTTTTCACCGTTAATTTTTAATCAACTTTCGATCAATTGTTGATGGGGCTAGAAGTTTTAGAATAGATTGATTTTTTGTGAAGATGATTTACGTGGTAAGGAGAACATCGTCATAAAAATCAGCCCTTAGATCAACCTCACGTGTGTCCCACATGAGCATGTACATATAACATGTACATATAAGGCTGTAAGCCGATCCATTCTCATAAACTATACCCATGGCATGGCCGCATTTTTATGTTGGCCAATAACATTTGACCATGGTCAAAGGGGTTATACCTAATTCCTAATAACATGGGGGACATGTCAAATTACCATGAAAACTGAGTCATCCATTTTGTTCAGTTTAGAAGCTAATTACTAGGATCTGGTACCGATTACATACAAAGGTTCTGGTTCTGGTTTTGATACCAAAATGTTCCATTCTTATGTCAGCCAAAATATTAGAAGCGCCTATTTGTATATCAAATTCACAAGACATTATGAAACAAACTTCAAATCCAACAGCTAGAAATAACCAATCAGGTTGATTTTATAATGTAGGTAGGTGGATCAAACAAAGTAATCCATAGTTCCACAAATTTTTAAGTTGAAGTAAAAAAAGAGAAAAGAAACTTTTTATCATGTTTCATTGTTTTGAGAAAAATTGGAAAGTATCTTTTGATCTTTTCCAAAATCCCTGCCCTAGTTACCTTTCCTACCTAGACATATATATAAGGTCCACAAAGACAATTTACTGCTATATACTTTTTTTTATATAATGGGACTATTTATTTTTTTATTTTTATTCGTGCCTTCGAAACTAACCACATAGTCAAAATAATCAACAATAGAGTTTTTGGAAGATAAAACCTATTAAATTTTGAGGAATTTTGGATCTAGTCCGAGTTTTATGATGTTTACCTAATTTTATTTATTGCTCTTACACATTGATTACATTAATTTATGGACACACATAAATATGACTTAAAGACTAATTTTTCAAGTGGAGATAATCTTTTTAAAATATTCATTAATTCTAAAACTTCTAACTCTCGTAGTTATTGAAGTAGAAAATACTTCATGTTACTTATATTTGACTGACTAATATCTAATATTTATAGTCATAAAGTATTTTTTACAAAATACATTTTGATGATTATATTTGATTGACTATCTATAGTCTTTAACTTATATATTAATTTTTTATATAAAAAGTAAAAATAAATAGAAAAAATCATGAAAAGTGATAGTACATTATATTTAGTGCTTTATGAAAAGTAAAATGCCATGTTTCATTCAAAAGAATTTAATATAATATTAATTAGAAGTAAAATCTAAATAAAATTTGTTGGCTTCACTAAAAATTGTCATTTTTCTTTATAATAAAATAAAAATAAATAAATAAATAGATTTTGGTGATAAGGAATAATGTAAAGGGGTATTTTGGTCATTTAAAAGATGTTGCAGTAGCAGTCGATAGTGGATCTAGTGGTGGTGCTGAAAAATTGAAAATGGTGTCAAATCAGTCTCCAAAATCCAAAGATGAAAATACTGTGTTGAGCTAATTGTTATTATTTTCAAATTTTTCTTGTTTTTGATTTTTTATTATTATTTTTTTAAAATTTTCTTAGTGGAGTAGTAAGTAGTACATGTACTTATACTAGTATTATTGAGGGTGGAAAGATGAAAGACAGAGGACAATATTGGATGAACGTACCCCACCTCTACCACTATCTAATCCGTACGACAGGACAGCATCATATCATGTCCACCATGATTCATAAAACATGCTATCAAGGAGGAACATACAACTGATGAACCTATAGTATTAATAATAATAATGTTGATCATGACTACACAATCTATGGTTATGGTCCCTGTAGGACCCTCATATCTATTATCATTTTAAGGGAAAATCTAGTCGGATATTTACAAATGGATCCGTTAAGGTATGTGTTATGAAAAATTCTTATTTAAGTGATTTACGGTAGTAGTTTAAAGATTTGAGGAAGGGCAAGTGGGATGAGAAATTGGAGTTGGACGATATTCAAGTGCCGCACCGCACAATTCTATCAAACCCCAACATGCACGGTACATTATAATAAAGACTTGAGTGAACATGCTGACTAGGATACTAGGTGGGACCAAGTTACATGGACCCAGTACAACTGACCCATACTTTACAAGAAAATTCAAAATCTTTTGACGAGTGTCAGGACTTGATCAATCGGCATAGCTGGACAGCACGTGATTTGTTGACGACATAATTGAAACGAGATAGCCAAAATGATTTGAACGGTCAAGATCCCATATTCATGTCTCAGTAGTTTTTAAAACGGCAGACTGTCTGCCTTCTCCCTCAAATCCCTTGCTCCAGCCCCAAATCTAGAACCGGAAGAAGGGATTTGGTTGTTTGTCATGGTACTTGCTCAAACTTTAAAAAATACTTTTTTTGTTTGTTTGTTTGAGGTGTTCATAGCATTTGCCCTTAATGACCAAACCCATAAGTCAATAGATGTATTTGCTCTACCGGATATTCTCTTAAAAGGGATTAAGAAATAGAGAGAGAAAAAAAAAATGAGAAATTGGAGAGAAAAAAAGGGAAAGAAAAATTTTATTTACTTTTTTAAAGAGGAAAAATAGAAAGAGAAAGAAAAAAGTTGGTTTCCTAATCAATAAAAATAAAATATTTCATATGTGCCTGGCGCTAAATCATTGAAAATGATTCATGATAAGGGATTAAGAGGTGCCACTAGAGGGCTAAAACTGCTATGGTTGCCATTTGTATTATCTCCTTGTTTTCCAATAAAACAAGAAAAGATTCATAGTTTTTTTTAAAAAAAAATTTGATTAAAATTATCATCCTAATATTTACTTACTTGTCAACAACAAATTTGATTTTTTTTAGTTCTTCTCTTTAACTTTTAATTTCCTTTTCTCTTTTGTTTTTCTTTTTAAAGGAAAGAATATTACCCGTCGCGGCGGTTCGATATCCCACTACAAAAGTATAGCACACAACATTTTGTGGTGTAACGTTTAACGGCTGCACCATCAAACACACGTAAGCCCGAGAATACCATAATTCATTGAGTTAGAGCGAAGACTTGAATTAATAACTGGAATCAAGCATAGGGTGTTTTTAGACATATCTAATTCGACCTGTAATTTTGATTAATTTTTAAAATTAGATGCGTTAATATAATTATTATAAACAAATGAAAATTATTTTAATCATTTTGTAAACTTAAAAAGTCATGATCCGAAATGTCAAAAAAAAGTTTAATTAAAATTTTATATAAAAGAAGAGATATAAAAAGCTGAAAAAAAAAGAAAAAAAAAGTGGTGAAAGCCAAAAAGCCTGAAAAGAGAAAGAAAACTACTGAATTATGCCCAATACCTTTTCCAATCAACCTACCCATTCAGAGGACGACGTCTTAATGGCCATCACATCCCAATTCCCTTTTATAGTTCGTTTATGATGTGGACTTTAGAAATAGAGAGAAAGAGGATTTGTAAAACTAAAATGGATAATGTTGAATGTACGGCACAACACGTGTACGATCATTCTCTCGTGATATGAATCTCATTCTAAATTTCAATACTATCGAACCTGTCCACTACCTGCACTAGGCAAATCCCGCACAATTTGCTAAATGTCTAGCACGATCTAACTAAAATTAAGATCTAAATTTATTTCGAAAAACAGGAACTTGAAAGACCTTTAAGAAATTAAGGTGAATTAATTAGTAAAATTGTTTCCAAGGTATTATAGCCATTGAAATAAGTCAAAATTTATAAAAAAAAAAGAAAAAAAATACCTTTTATATTCGATGTAAAAAGGATGACTTTTTTTTTTTTTAATTCGCTTATCTTTAAAATGTATGACATAACAACTTATATAGTAGGATGAAAAAGATGGAGTATCGATTGATTGTGATCATCAAATCAATTTATTGGAACTAAGATCTCTTAAGATTGGTCACTCGACAAGATATCCTTTGGATGTGAGAGAAATGATAGTAACATTAATAGAAAATTGTAGCTAGGGCACGTAGACTTTAATTGTGAGCAAACAAACGTGACATTAGTTGAAATATGAGTCGAGCTATTTTACAGTAGACTAGTTTCAACCATATAGTTCCTATTAATAGAGGAGGAGTCACATATAGGTTTACTGCATATAAAATCACCCATGTTGCTTAAGAGCACTTTTCAAAGTTTTTATATTGTACTAAGTACAAATTTTATATTTTAATCTAGCAGAACCCCAAAAAAGATTTTGATATTTGTATTATATCATTCCTTAGTCTGAAAGGCATTTCATGTTCTAGCCCTCATTAAATTAAAATAACCTTGGTAACGCCCATGCTTAATTGTAAGGGTTATTTTTATTTTATTTTTTTCTTTCAGAAAGACAGAAATTTTATTAAAAAAGAATAAATATAAAATTATTTACAATATAGAGGGAATTAATAAAAGGAAAGCATCATAATGCAATGGTAACATCCAATTATGTTGCACCTTTTTTATTTTTGGGGCACCCCATGTATTTAAAAATAAAAAGGGATTTTTATTTACACAAACCTATTTTAAAGGACCTCCTCCTAACATTTAGAAAAGAATTAGTCAAACATAATTGACCAAAAAGTGAATTAAAAAAAATAATAACTAGACATATCAAATGTCATTCACCAGGAAAAAACAATTTTATTTATTTTTATTTTTCTGAAAAAATTGACATACCCTCCCTTTAGACTTATATATATTTTACCTATTTTAATGGCTAATTTGACATAGCTCCTAATATTGCAAATTTGTAAGTTCACTTCCTCGTAAATTGGTTTGAACCGACCATTTTACAAAATTCATGCTAGACGTTTATGTGGCAGGGTAGGATCCACTACTTTTCTCTTAATGCTAGATTTACAGAAAAGTCTACATAATTTTCTACTGAATGCATAGTCTACAATGGACGTGAATTACGAGGGTATGTGAAATATAATAGCACCATCGGATTAGCTTTCGATAGAAAATTATATAAGATTTTGCTGTAAATTTAACATTATCCCTCCCAAAAATATTTTGATGAGATTTCCAATTGATGTGATAGTGAAACCGATTATAGTGTAAGACGGTCGATCCAAAAAGTTCTACTCTTAGAAGAGTTTGACTTACTCAAAAAATTTAAAAAGATTTTCGCAATTAAGGATAGAAGGTAGGGATGTAAGTCGAAAATTTGAGTATCAGAATGTAGGTGTGCAAAATGGGAATGGTGGGTGCAACATTTTGGTCTGATGAAAAGGTCGACCTAGTGGGATTTCTTTTTTTTTTTTTTCTTTTCTTTTTTTCGTTGAAATTTATTCTATGTGGGCCTCGCATCTACGTATATAGGGCGGTGAACTCTTTGAGATGTTGACAGTCTCCTTGTGGGTGTGGCAGATGAGACTCGAAATGGTAGGGTTATTTTTGTGGTTCAAAAAGTCAATAAAATATTCTCCTTGCAAAATTGGGGAAAATGTTAATTGATTACAGCTAAATAAAAAGGTGCAGAAAAACAAAATTTACGACCTTATTTTTTTAAAAAAAGATAGTCTTATAAACATTCACTAACACTTAAAAAAAACTTTAAAATTTATAGTTAATCGTTTTGGATTTGAGGACTCAATCCGTCACAAAAAATCACTACTTGACTATTATATCTACACGACTCTACAAATGAATGTAAACAGAGTATAAAAATAAAGTTGGTGAAATAAATTTTTTATGTTCAGTGAAACCTGTAAAAATAAAATAAAATTAAGATTGAAGTCATTTAAAGTGAATGGAACATGTTGAAAGTTGCTTAGAAATATAAGGACGGACTTGTCATTTGTGCATCATGAGTCACATAATGCGGCTCAATTTAGAACTACATTATAATAGTAGAGATATATAAATTAACTATATATCATATATTTACAGGAAATTAAATAAAATCATGTAAAATTTTTTTATTAGTACTCTAAAATAAAAACATTAATAATTATTAATTAAGAACTAAAGTGGCTTAATAAGCAAAACAAATTGTATTAGGTACTCCGTACTTATAACTCGAAACTATTAACTCATTTAAAGTGTTGAGATCTGGTAGAAAAAGCTAAAAGTGGCATTTATGTAAAAAGTAACTTTATGTTAAAACTTATTTAAGCACAACCTTAATCGCCAAAAGAAAAAAGTAAAATTGGTGAAGTGTCCAAGAGGGTAGCATCCATCCATAATTAAATTAATATTTGACAAATCGGTAGATCACCGTTACTGCTGAAAGCGATTCTTAATAAAGTTAACGAGAACAATCAAACCGCTTTTAAATGAAAAGCACTTGATGAACTGAAGTTTATATTATTTATTATTATTTTCTTTTTTTTTTTTTATAAAATTGTTGCCCGCTAGGTTATTAATTATAATTCGACGTAAATACACCGTTTGTAACGAGTAAGTGAGAAGCACTAAGAAACCATCACAAATATATGAAAAAAGAAATGTTAGACACAACGTTGAAAAATCACCACCAACGATCAAAGAAAAATTGCCACTATATATTAAGAGAAATCTACCAACTTAATTACAATTACTACATAGGGAAAACCTACATAATAGTAGCACTGTCGACTAGCCAAACAGTTATTGATATATTATGAATTTCAATCATCACCGAAATTGAATCGAAATATTTTGAAATGAAAATGTTAAGATGAGAAAAGATTTTAGTGTTTAAGCTCGACATTTTTCTTTTTCCATGTAAAAAAAAAAGATATTTATCGATTAAAAGAAAACACGTAGGGTGTAAGAGCACAAGTGCATTGCCTCTAATTTCTGTTGGGATGAGATACACAGCACTTGTGTTCTTAGACCCTGCGTGTATTTTTTTTTAATCGATAAATATTTTTTTTTTCAATCATTATAAGTCATCCTCATAAAACTCATCCTCATACACAACCGTAACATTATATATCATTTAACATCATCAAAAAATTATTGGTAAAATAGATTGGTCTAAAAAATTTAAATTTTCAATCATTTTTTTATAGGGTTAAAAGTTTTGGTAAAATTGATTTATATGATGAGGAGATCGTTGAACTTTTTTTTTTGTTGAAGGGGGAAGGTTGAAATCTTATTAATGAAAGAGGGAAAGAAGAAAACGGAACAAAACATACAAGAGAGGACTTACACAGACATAAGGGCCTCCTATCTGATCAAAAGATCAGTAAAACAATATCCTTTAAATATCTCCCCCCTCAAACCCCAAAGAAACATGAAACTTTTAACTTTACAAATCAGGCAATCCAGTGTTACCTCTTTGGAGTTAAAAGCAGTGTCATTTCGACTCAACCACAGAGTCCAGCATATCGCGTGTGGTATCATTGTCCAAACTTCCTTTGCTTTATCTTGAAGTTTACAAGCTTCCCAAGCTTTCATCACTCCTATAATGTCATTACCTTGCACCCATTTTAAACCCACCGAGTCAACAAAGTAATTCCAAACATCGCATGAGGTGTGGCAGTGCAGAAATAGGTGCTTTACTGTCTCCTCATCCTTGTTGCAGAGAAAACAACTATTGATGAAGACCATTCCCCTTTTTCGAAGGTTGTCGATGGTGGGCATTGCATTTCTTGCTGCAGGCCAAATCATAAAGGACACTTTAGAGGGTATCTCTTTCTTCCAAAAGGTCTTATCCTCCCAAACTTCATCTCCTACTTCAGCCGAGGCAAGATAACATTCCTTTGTTGAAAACATATTACCTTTAGCAAACTTGCAAGAGATGTCATCTTCACCCTGCTCCAAAGGGATAGCCTGTTCTAAAATCCCAATGAGCTGTAGTAGTACTCTTCTCTCACCACCGTCGAGAAATCGTCTGAAATCAAAGTCTAAGCCATTGCCATCAGTTATAACTTCCGCAATTGTGGCTTTCTTGGACTTTGCGATGTTGTACAGCTGTGGGAACTTCTCCATTAACGTAGTCTCTCCAATCCATTTGTCCGTCCAAAATAAAATGGAGCTCCCATTTCTGACCTTGATCTTCGAGTTGTCAAGAATAAACTGTTTTTGCTTTAGAATATGTCTCCACACTCCAGTCCCATAGGGATTTTTGGTGTTACAAGGCAGTAAGTTCCCTTGGTTGTCTCCATACTTGGCTTGTATAACTTTCCTCTATAAGGCCTGTTTTTCAATACAGTATCTCCATACCGATTTAGATAAGAGAGCTGAGTTTGTTTTAGAGAGATCTCTAATACCTAACCCTCCATTCTTCTTTGGCTTTGAAATTTTTTTCCAGGCAACCCAACAGATCTTCTTTTTGCTGCCTGAGAACCCCCATAAGAAGTTCCTCATAATGCTCACCATCTTCTTCTCCACCATCTTAGGTAGAGGGAAAAGAGACAGATAGTAGACAGGGAGATTGGCAAGAGTACTTTTAATGAGTACCACCCTACCACCTTTGGAGAGGAAATTCCGTTTCCACAAGCTCAGTTTCTTCTCCATTTTCTCAATAACTGGTTGCCATATTTTTTTGGAATTAGCCACAGCACCAATAGGTAATCCCAAATATTTAAGAGGAAGGCAACCTACAGCACATCCCATAATGTTTGCAAAGATTTCAGCATTGATATTTTCCCCAACAGTCGTAATTGTAGACTTCTCCAGATTCACCTTCAGCCCTGTACATGCTTCAAACAAGATGAGAATCGCTTTTAGAGCAATAATCTGTTCAGTTTTCGCTTCCAAGAAAAAGATCACATCATTTGCAAATTGTAGATGTGTTATCTCTAGATTCTGGGAACCCACTCTAAAGCCCTTTATCCAACCCTTCTGAGCCGCTTTTTCCATGAATATAGACAACACTTCAGCAACTAAAAGGAACAAGAAAGGAGACAGAGGGTCTCCTTGTCTTATTCCTCTCTCAGGTTTAAATTTTTCTGTCGTCTCCCCATTGATGTAGACTGAGTGCTGAACTGAAGACATACACCAATAAATCCATTTCCTCCACTTCTCGCCAAAACCACAAACTTGTAGAAGATGAACAACTACATCCCAATTGACATGGTCGTATGCCTTCTCAATGTCCACCTTACAAATGATTCCTGGTTCCTTTGACTTCATCCTAGAGTCCAATCATTCATTCGCTATAAGGACTCCATCTAAGATTTGCCTCCCGTGAACAAAAGCTCCTTGATAATGGGAAATAATTTTATGCATTACTGTTTTGAGCCTATCTGAGAGCATTCTAGAGAGTATTTTGTAGAAACCCCCAACCAGACTGATAGGTCTGTAGTCTTTAGGTGTCTTGACATCCACCTTTTTAGGGATGAGACTGATATTAGAAAGATTTAGTCTCCAATCTAGCCTTTCTTCTTCCCAAAATTCATTCACTACCTCCATTACATCCCCTTTGATTACTTCCCAAACCGCTACAAAAAACTCAGGTGTAAATCCATCAGGTCCCGGGGCTTTATTACTCCCTAAGGATTTGAGAGAGTTGAACACTTCTTCTGCTTCAAACTTTCTCTCCAACCAGACTGCTTCCTCAACAGATATTCTTGGCAAGTTGATGTTCTCCAACTTTGGCCTCCAATCTGCTTTTTCAGAAAACAAATCTATGAAATGGTTACGGAAAGCTTCTTTAATTTGGGATTGGTCTTCAACCACTTTACCTCCCACAAACACCTGCACAATAGAGTTTGTTCTTCTTCTTGCATTTGCAATCATGTGAAAAAATTTAGTATTTTCATCCCCTTCCTTTATACCTTTTACCTTTGCTCTCTGTCGTAATTTTCTTTCTCGGTTGAGGAGCAGAGAGTTGATGTGATTTTTTGCCATCTCCCTATCATTCATATCCTGTGGTGATAGAGTATTTGCTTCCTCTTTTTTATCAAACTCAGCAATTAACTCAGTTAGAGAAACCACTTTGTTGTTATCACCACCAAAATTTTCCTTACTCCACCTTTTTATCATGAATTTCAGATCCTTTAGTTTTTTTGCAAAAACATGGCTCGGTCTACCTTCATAATAGATGTTGGCCCACCAAATCTTGAAATTGTCTACAAATTTATCATTAGTAAGCCAAAAATTTTCAAACCGAAAAGGAGGTTTACCTCTATTTATGCCATTAGCATTTAGCAGTATTGGAAAGTGATCAGAGGTGGTTCTCCCCTTGCGAATCTGCAACAGCTTTGGGTATTTCTGCTCCCAATCATGGCTAATCAAAAATCTGTCTAACCGACACATTAAAGGCCTTTCCTTCATATCTGTCCAAGTAAATCTACCTCCAGCCAAAGGGAGATCTACAAGATTACATTTTGAGATGAACTTATTAAGCGCCTTTCGATTAATTTTGCGTCCCCCAGGCCTGCTCCTTTCACTGTCATATCTAGTTGCATTGAAATCCGCCGCTATACACCATGGAGCCTGAGACCATAATCTGATTGATTCTAATTCCCTCCAAAAAACTATTTTCTCAGATACCGAATTTGGAGAGTAGGCAGTAGAAAAAATCCAATTGAAACCATCCCCCACATTCGACCATTCAACCGAAATGGAGTGATCTCCAATAATTTCCTTTTCTTTTTTTAGTTGAGCATCATCCCAAATTAGGATGATTCCCCCAGACCTCCCATTAGAAGGGATATGCAGCCAATCACACTCATCCGATCCCCAAAGAGTTTTGACAAAAAAATTAGTTACCTTGGACATCTTGGTCTCCTGTAAAGCAAGAACAGTAATTTTTTCTTTTTTGATCAATTCCTTCACCGCATTAATCTTCTCGAACGAGTTCAATCCACGTATATTCCATGAAATGAGCTTAAGCTCCATTCAGATTGGTATCAACCCTTGCATCTTCGTCTGGTTCAATGTCATCATACTCTTCAGACGAGCTATCATCATCAACTTCCCTAAAATTTTGTTTGTGGCGCTCTGCCACTTCAGCAAGTAAACCTCGCATTTCCAGTTCATTCCCGTCAGAGACAGCACCCAACTCTTTGCAAATGTCTATCAATAGCTCCATTAATTTGTAAATGACCCCGCAGTTTTTGAATCGGGCTACCTCTTTGAGTTTGATCGTAATGTCTCCTCCTTCAAGATTCCAGGCCATTGGATCACAACTCTGGTCGGAGTTTTGCTTCTCTGTAAGAGAAACCTCTTGGACCTGTTGTATTGTCTCCTTCACTCCCTCCTCTAGGGTTTCTAGAGTATCTGGCATAATAAGCTCTTCCCCTGATTGAGAGCTTTCAATATTCACTAAATCTTCCTTTTCGTTCTGTAGTTCTGGGATTGTTTCTGTTATATCACCTTGGACCCCCAAAACTATCTCAACTTGTTCCTGTTCCAGCAACCCATCGATTTCCAGACCATCAGTTTGTAAGCCCACAGAAACTGACTTTTTTAGGGGCCCAGAAAACCTAGCTGAGTTACTCTGTTCCCCAACTTCTAAGAGTTTCAGACGATAAACCCAAATCGCTTCTTTGGGCCTTGTTGAACGGAGTCTGAATTTTTCCTTTACCAGGCCCAGTCTTTTGCTACGAGTCCACCTCTTTCTGTTTCTTTTGCTTTTAGTCTTCGCTTGGTCCGATGAATCCGCATCGGATTCCTCTTCCTGGGCCACCTCGTTGTCATCCACCAATGGGGTGAACCTATTCTGACCACCCAAACTCCTGCCACCTTTTCTCTGGCCACCACCTGGCTTACCCGAGTTTCCGTACTGCAGATTGAAATTTGAATTCAAATTCTTCTCTCTGTTATCGGATAGGTCAGGTTTACCTTTTCCACCTATCACTCTGTCGGCCCACTTTGGATTTGGTTCGCCGGAGTTCCGCATTACCGTGAACGAAATCCGAGTACTTTTGCCCGAGAAATTAAATTCGAGAGCAATCGGAATTTCATCTTGATCGTCTAAAACCTTCAACTTACAAATCTTCGTGCAATGTTGTCCGAAAAGACCCACCTGAACGTCACACAGTCCTCCCAGTTTTCTACCAATTTTCTGAAACACTTCCGATTTCCACATGGATTCGGGTAGACCAGTTACCACCACCCACGTTCCTTCGTTGGTTCTATGTAACTCGTTGGGATTAACTGGGGGATCTGGTAAGAGAGAGACAAGGCCTTTTCTTGTCTTCCAAGAAGGTTTATTACGTACTTCCATAAGTTCCGCCACTAAAATCGCCGGAAAAGAGGCAACTGACGGGCTGATTTCGGACAGGAGCGGGAGGCTGAGACGACCTAATTTCTTTTGTATGAGCAGCGCCACTGATTTCCAATTTCCAATTTTGTATGAGCAGCGCCACTAATTTCTTTTGTATGAGCAGCGCCACTGATTTCTTTTGTACGACCTAATTTCTATAAGATCGTTGAACTTATAGAGAGTTATCAATATTATATTTATCTGATTAAGGATGGATGCACCATACCTAATACATTACACTCAGCGCTAGAGCCAGATTTTTAAATTTTGAACCCTTGACAGCTCTTTGGATCGCCCACTCTCATACCTTGTCTAAAAACTACTTTATCTATAAACTCAAACTTGTAGAAAGAGTTTTCAAAATGATATTTTTGTGGTTCAAGGGGTTGGTCCAATGTCCCCGATATAAATTATCCTCGTACAAAATTGATCATCTCCGTGTGATTCCCTAGGAATTTAATTAAGCAAAATGCAATAAATTAGGAGTAAACAAAAAAATTAACTTTTCTCTGCAGTGTACTCTCACTAAATTGAAATCCTGACTTCACAACTGTGCTTAAGGTCGACCCTTGTTGCCGGATCCAATCCTCTACACTAATATTTTCTTGATGAGGATCCTCTACACTAATATAGTAATATCCTAACAAATGTTAAGGACACGTGCGGAAATTAATGAGGTCCATGACACAACTACATTCGTAAGACCAGTAGAGGACACACTCAAATGTCAAAAGGTTGACTAGTGGTAAAAGAAATGTCGAGAATGTTTGTCACGTGTGCTAAACAAATATGTACCGACTATACAGTTAGGGAGAAAAATATATATGTATTTTTTTCTTATAAAAAAAAAGTGAGAAAATATTTTTTAAATGGTTATTGGAAGTCCCTTCAAAAAAAAAAAACTGGTTATTGGAAGAAAAATTTATCATGGAAAATTAACTTTTCCTTAATCCTTTGCCCAAATTAAAAAATATTTAATTATTTCCCGGCATGTTTATAGTATTCCGCATAGAGATAATTTTTAAAGATGATTTCAGGGATGATGATCTTCTCATTATGTAAATCATTTTCGTTTATTAAAAATTTCAATTTAAACGTAATAAACTTTTAATCCCGTCAAAATTTAGTTATAAATTAATCAACCCTAAAATGTTTATAAAAAATTGTCAATTTGCAATCAACTTTCAAATGAGGTTTGAAGAGTTAATTTTTGAATGGTAAATTTGTAAGAAATCTCATTTCGAATAGTGGATTTAATACATTGTATAAATACAAGGTGAGACTTGAACTCTTTGATGGCCATTGTGTGCCCTAATGGCCTCGGCCCTCGGGTAAGTAGATACCCCCCATTAATGGATGAAAATAATGGGACTAGTGTTGTACCCAAGTTTGTCTCCTTTACCTGTATTGTCATAAAGGGGTCCCAATAACTCACAAGATATGATCTCTATCAATCTGCCTACAGTTTGTAAGGCAGCTTTCCCCAAAGAAAGGGGCACACAAAATGGGTGGTGTGGTCTTTTTAGTGCATTTCATGTTTATCTGTTAAAATCCCCACATGTTCACATGTTTATGCATGTGAGGAGGGGGTCCCAAAACCCTAAAAAAGAACACAGGGGACCTGAGACTGAAAATAAGAAGAATCAACCCCATAAATTAGTTGGGGGCCACCCCCACCTTGCATTGTTACAGCATGTACTCAATTTTATTAACCCTAAGTAGATTTGATTGTGAAGTTTTATCTTTAAAAGTCCAGAGTATTTAGTAGAGAGACTCCTCACTATATAAACTTAATCTTAGACAATCCTTTTTGGATGTGGTACTATCCATTTGATCCACATCTCCTAACAATCTCTTGGGGGGACATGCATAATTTTTCGCTTAAAGCAAGCACATGTTCTGAGTAAAGGTGGAACCCACTTAAACCAATTAGGGTACCAATGGGTCCATTCTGTTATAGGCACCAACTATAATAATTTATCAACTAACTCCGTTGATAGTTATGTACCTTTCTTCTCGAAAAGTTTTCTTTAGAGGGTGTTTGGCAACCACTTAAGAAGTTGCTTTTTGACTTATATAAGTCAAAAAGTAAAAAAGTTTGTATGGTAACACTTTCAGGAAGTGACTTCTAGAAGCAAAAAAGTTGTTTCTATTTGAAGCAAAAAATTTTTGCTTCTTGCTTCTCACAGAAGTAACTTCTCACACTCTTATATTATTTTTATTATTGTTATTTTTTCTCCTCATTCTCTCTCACCATTTCTTCTTCGTAGCAACTAAAAATTTTCATCTTACTTTTATCGGTGATGATCATGACCATGACCATGATGATGATGGATGATGATTGTGGTGATGATGATGGGGATGGTGGTAGTGGTGTTGATGATAACGGGTGGTGATGATGATGAAGGTAGTGGTGATGATGATGATGATGATGATGATGATGATGATGGTGGTGGTGGTGGTGGTGGTGGTGATGGTGATGGTGATGGTGATGATGGTGATGATGATGATGATGATGATGATGATGATGATGATGATGGTGGTGGATGATGGATGATGATGGTGGTAGTAGTGATGATGATGTTGATAATGATGGGGATGGATGATAGAAAATATAACACAACATAAATGACAGTATAAATTATATAAACCTATTATTATTATTATTATTATTATTATTATTATTATTATTATTATTATTATTATTATTATTATTATTATTATTTTGTTGTTATTGTTGTTATTGTTATAACAATAAACAACAAAAATAATAGTTCAACCTCTTTCATTTTTAGTTCAACCTCTCTCATTTTGACTTCTGATCATGTTACATTGCCATATTGACTTATTGACTTTTCAACTTATAAGTTAGTAGTTTACCATATAAGCTTCTCATAATTTTTGACTTCTCAGAAGTACTTCTACTTTTTTTAGAAGCAAAAGCACTTCTGCTTCTGGTTGCCAAACGCCCGTCGTAGGTTTAATCCCTATAAAATAAATATTTTTAGTCTTACAATGTGTACGTAATAGTAGAATTAAAAAAAATTAGTTTGAAATTCATCACCCTTTCTAGATCTAGCTTTTGTTAATGCTGAATTCATTTTCTAGAGAACCAAGTAATCCAATCTTAAAACAAAAAAAAAACAAAAAAAAAAGGGGAAGAAGAAGAAGGAAGAGAGCCAGGAAGATGGTTTTCAGACAAACTATACAACCACAAGTTCTTGATAGTATTTATTATTACCTTTACAAATCTCTAATTGCATCAAAATCTTATGTACATCCTTTCAAGAGATATGGGTGTTGGTCATTAGTACTTGTCGTGCATGTTGATCATTATACGGCAAACTGTGAGTTGGAATGCTCATCTGTATAATCTAACTTATAGTCTCATATGTGTTTAGATTAATGACAAGTGTATTCGAGTTATTAGGGCAAGTCTAGTGAATATATAAAAATAGATCCTTTAATCTTTTTGGAGACAGATTAAGGGACTTAAATGTTCTAGTGAAAAACCTTAAAAGGGCTTAAAAAATAGAAAAAAAATAAAGAGAGGAAATAGGACGTTGGAGAGAGGAAAAAAAGATGGAGAGAAACTTTGTTAGCTTTTTTTAAGGAGAGAAAATAGAAAAAAGAATAAAGAAGTAATTTTTCTAATAAATAAGAATTAAAAAAAAAAGTGGTATTGCATGGTTGAGTATGACACTCATTGGATGAGGGTCACACTTAACTAATGAGTGCCAAACTCATATATTAATTTCTCTACTAAGGATTTCTATTCTAGTAAAAATGGATCTATTTTTAGATGTTTAGAGACTCCACTAGAGGAGGGAACTTGTTGATCAACAAGTCCGATCCTTCCTACTAAACTTACCCTTAATATTTGATATTAGTGTTCCTAACTCAAATATATATTACATTTATTCATGGTTATATTTGGATCGCTAACACACATAATCAGTACATTAGGGATTTACACATAAATATTTTTGTATAAAAAGGATAAAATTAAGGAAGCAGTTAATTATATTTAACATAATTAAAAGTAAAATAATATAATTTATCCTATTTTTATTACGTCATTTAAAAATAATTTAAATAATATTAATTATCACAGTAGCGTGTGTTTGCTGAGATGTTGCCACATCAAATACTGCACTAATTTGGTACTTGTTTTGGAGAGATGTGTAGCACTTCTTACTCATAATTACCCTAATTAAGGTAACATTGGGAGTGGAATATTTATGAATACAATACTCTGCTTGTACCACACTAATGTGGATTAAATAAGTTCCAATTTAAGGCCTTGAAACTTGAAGAATATTTCACAATGCCATGGTTTTTAGCTACTCGGCAAAAACTTGCCAGTTTCTTTCCTAAACAATACATACTTCAGTGAAGTAAAGCTTTGTGATATGTCTAGACAAATTTTGACATAATCAGATCATTAAGTGTCTATCTATATCCATGGGTATTCCATTTCCATTGCTAAGTGATCTGGATGTATGAAAAAATTGACTTGGCTTTATCACTTGCCTAAATAAAGAGTAGAATTTCACCTCGGAAAACAACAGGAACCCTAGTTCCTATAAAATCCCCAACTCTTATAGATAAGATCTCAATATTTATACTTTCCTTTTATTCAGTTGTGTGCATTTTTTGCATTGAAATACTCAGTTTTAATATACATACATCACATACCAATAAGATATGACAATGAATGGATGACATATGGTGTCATATTGTTGGGAATGTGGATACCTAATTGCCAAGACCCTTTTATATGTGGGTGACTTCTTAAATTATCCAAAACATTAAAACTCACACCATTTTTAAATAGTTTGGGTTATCTAAACAACAAATAAGAATTTATCAAAGAAAAAAGAAAAAAGGAGAAACATGATTATCTATTTATCTTATCATATATAGTTTGAAGGATTTTGTAAAGCAACCCTCTAGATTATGAGTATTTTCTACTCGAAACCCTCCCAAAGATTTTATTACGACCAACTACGATCATGGATGTAAATCTACAATGCACGCGCATAATTTATACTTAGCATCTTTAGTACATGAAAGTTATATTTGTGAAATAATATTTATAATTTTTAAAAGTGCTAGCTAGTTTAACTGGTAACTCTATTGTTCTTCATAATATTGACATGGGTTCGCATCCTGCTTATTTTTGAAAGATGTTGGATGACTCTATACGATTCAAGAGAATTCGAATATTTTCTATCATCGATGGTTAATACTCTAGTGCTTACATGTCTATTACTACTTTTGTCCTCTGGCTTGACTTAAAATTGGGCATTAACCCCTTATTAAAAAAAAAATGGGAATACATTTTAGGGATTTTCAAGCAGTTTGATAAAATTATGATTACCAAAAATTAGTTGCTTTTTCTAGTATTAGAGTGTTTATGGCTAAAATGGATATTATACCTTATGCGTTACAAAGGTCTTTATTAATTTAAGAAAAATATAGATTTCGTATTTAACTTACAAAGAAATATTCCTAAGGAACCCCTCCTTTATACACATGAAGCAACTAAGCAAAATATATTTGTTTTTCTTTGGAGAGAGAGAGAATCCATAATTAAAAATTCCATGGAATCTCTTTCCTAATCAAAAGAGGATCTTGTCGAACTAAGCAACTATCAACACAATAATTAAAGACTAAAATTAGGTTAGCCCTCCTACATTATTACTAATAAAATTAGTTTGCTTTCATAAGGTGAGGTAGGAATGATAGGATTTTTATCCTCTAAGATTCAAGATGAGCTCACAAACAACTGCATTTTCAGGCGGATCGATTGGACTAGGACCCTTATTTAGAAAAATAACTTAGCCTATGGCATGCCTCAAAATTTTTCCCATGAAGTAGATTCATTTTTACTGTTAAACAGTGGGATGCTGTGTTGTATGTATTCAAGATTTCATTATCAAGATATATGTATTTGTACAAAGTACTTTTCTACGCCGTGTATTTTTTGTTCCATATTTTCGACATTATACATGTATAAATAGATGCGAAAAGGTGGCAGAGAAAATGCAAATCGGTTTTGGAATGTTGCACTTTGATCGACGCTTTTTAGTTCGAGGGAACGTTTTTTGGTAAGCCATGTTCCATGTTACTTCTCATAACAGGTGTTGTGTATAGCTCGACGAACTTAATTTTGCATTAAAACGCTCTGGATACGTCAAGTGTATTTGGCACCTTCTTCTCAAAACGACGTCATGCCATGAGATATCGCGTGTTATCGGTTCAGGAAAAAGGTGATCACGTTCATCTTTGTTCCGTTACGCTATATGACAAGAAGAAGTTAATGAAAATTGTTCGTATTCGATCCATGAATTAAATTTTTGTTATTAGGGTAAAAAAATTTCTCCATCAGATTAAACTTCTTCTTTTTTCCCCCAAAATGCATCATCAAATAATGATTCAATCAGTAGAAATTTTTAATTTTTACTGTCCATATATAGGTAAAATAATTGACCAAAAAATTAATTATGAGGGTTTTGTACTGTTTGTATTAGTTCAATTCTCTTTGATAGAAGTTTATAACTACAAAAGGACTTTGGTTACTTGCATAATCCCTTTATTTGGAATCTATAACTAATTTGAACTTCAAGTTTGCTTAAAAAGTGACTTTTAGATTAAAAGGATTCAAAAAGAACTTCTTGTTGAGAAAGAGGGGAACTAATTTGGTATTATATATAATTGTTTCAACCACTATTGGTTAAAAGTCCATAACCAAGCTAGTTTTGCCTAGCAAAGATAATTGAAAACACATAGACATGCATGGACAACCAATCCAGCCTCCATTTTATGCGCAAAAGATGTGGAAGCGCTGGTTTATTTGTTATGTTCAAGTACTAGTCACGTTTTGGCTAGGTGGTTGATCCTTTCCTTTTAGTAATTACTTGCTTTAAAAGTTCGAACTGTTAGAAAATATAATAATAATATGTAGTCGGGAGTGGACTCATACTCACTAATATCTTTAGTATAACCACGAGCGGACCTAGTGTTCGATGCTGTCAATTTCTGGCTACTTGTGGGTGTATGCTGGTCTATCTCCCTACGTGGACTCATTTTAACAACCACTAATACTAAAGTTTGAAATGTTAGAGAGAAGATAAACTATGATTTCCCAAATTTCAAAACCCTGCAACTCGATTTGAAACTATGTTTCTGTTAGGAATTTAGGGATCAAAATTAATCACAAACTAGAGATAAACAATCAAACAAGCAAACAGAGAACGTAAAACAAGAAAAATAAAGTAAACACCACAACACAAGATTTACGTGGTTCGGCAAGATTGCCTACATCCACGGACGATGATGAACTCTTTCCAATATAATGAAAACAATGAAGAACAGTTACAAGGACTTACCTCACAAGCAACCCAAGCTTCAAGCCTCTCAACCCTTACAAGGATTCTCTCAAACCCTCCTTGTTGATGCTCTCACAAATATTGCTCTCACCTCTCTCTCTATATTGCTAGAAGACCCTAATAAACCCCTATTTATAGGCTTACAAAGTTCCCCCA